>JAGDQO010000270.1:600000-1088502 GCA_018342035.1 Solanum appendiculatum | reverse complement strand
AAATTGTCGAGCTTGTCAACTTGGAAAGCAAAGTAGACTTCCATTCCCAAAGGCAACTTGGAGAGCAACAAGAAAGTTGCAGCTGGTTCACACCGATATTGGAGGTCCCCAAAGGACTCCTTCACTTAAAGGTAGTCTTTATTATGTTATTTTTATTGATGATCTGACCCGAATGTGCTGGATTTATTTTTTAAAGTTCAAATCAGAGGTCAAGAGCATTTTCTGAAAGTTGAAAGCGAAGTTGGAAAATGAAAGTTGCTGCAAAATTCAGATTTTACGATCTGACAATGGCAAGGAGTACACTTCTCATCAGTTTGGTCTATTTTGTGCAGAAGCAGGGATTGAACGTCAACTTACTGCTCCTTATACTCGAGAACAAAATGGAGTTAGTGAGAGAAGAAACAGATTTATCATGGAGATGGCAAGATGTATGTTGCACGAAAAGAATTTGCCAAAGATGTTTTGGGCAGAGGCAGCATATACAGTTGTGTTCCTACAAAATCGACTTCCCTCAAAAGCTGTGAAAGATCAAACTCCTTTTGAAGCATGGTATAGATACAAGCCTCCGCTACATTTTCTTAAAGTATTTGGTTGTCT
The DNA here is from genome assembly GCA_018342035.1 of Solanum appendiculatum. Taxonomy (NCBI): domain Eukaryota; kingdom Viridiplantae; phylum Streptophyta; class Magnoliopsida; order Solanales; family Solanaceae; genus Solanum; species Solanum appendiculatum. Next base: position 1,087,905 of record JAGDQO010000270.1, on the reverse strand, counting down.
TTGTTTTACCTATATTCCTCAGGTCAAACGGGATAAACTAGACAAGAAGGCTGCCTCGGGCATTTTTATCGGGTACAGTAATGTTTCTAAGGCGTACAAAATCTTTCAACCTGAAGGTGAGAAGATAGTTATCAGCAGAGATGTCCACTTCATGGAGAATGAAGAATGGGATCAGGATGACTCAAGGAATTCCGTCCAGAAAACAATCTCGTGGTTAAATGAAAGGGACGATGATCCACCAGTAAGAGGAACTCGATTGCTCTCTGATATATACGAGAGATGCAATGTTGCGATTCGTGAACCTGCTAACCCTAAAGATGCTCTCAAAGACCCCAAGTGGAAAAATGCAATGGAGGAGTTGTTTATGATCGAAAAAAATGATACGTGGCAGCTTGTTGACAAACCTCAAGGCAGAAAAGTAATTGGGGTAAAGTGGGTGTTCCGAACCAAGCTAAATGCTGATGGTTCAATCAACAAGCATAAAGCAAGGCTTGTAGTTAAGGGTTATGCGCAGATTTTTGGTGTAGATTATTCTGACACTTTTGCTCCAGTTGCTAGGCTCGACACGATCAGATTGCTTATAATTGTTTCTGCACAACGTGGCTGGAAAGTTCATCAGATGGATGTCAAATCAGCATTTCTTAATGGCATTCTTGAAGAAGAGATATATGTTGAGCAACCTGAAGGGTTTGTTATAGATGGAAAGGAAGATAAAGTCTATCGACTACATAAAGCTCTTTATGGCTTTAAACAGGCACCAAGAGCTTGGTATAGTCGAATAGATGATTATTTGCTCGGCCTCGATTTTGAAACGAGTCTTTCAGAATTCACATTGTATGTTAAACATAACAGCAGTGAGATTCTTGTTGTTTCTCTTTATGTGGATGACCTTTTGATTACAGGGAGCAGTGAAAAGCTAATTGATGAGTTCAAGCAAGATATGATGCAAGCTTTTGAAATGTCTGATCTTGGTCTTATGACATATTTCCTTGGAATGGAGATTCCACAAGGACAAGATGAGTTTTTCGTTTGCCAGAAAAAGTACGCAAAGGAAATTCTCAAGAAATTCAAAATGGAAAATTGCAAAGAGATTAGTACTCGCATGAACCAAAAAGAGAAACTAAGTAAAGGTGATGGAGCCGAAAAGGTGGAGGAGACATACTTCAGAAGTTTCATTGGGTGTTTAATGTATCTTACAGCAACAAGACCCGATATATTGTATGCTGTAAGTGTTTTATCAAGGTTCATGCATTGTCCCAGTGAAATACATTTGCAGGCAGCCAAAAGAGTTGTGCGATACATCAAAGGAACCATCACCTATGGAGTCAAGTTTCAGAAGAGTCAACCTGTGAAGCTTTGTGGGTACTCTGACAGTGATTGGGGCGGTTCCGAGGATGATGCAAAGAGTACTTCAGGGTACTGTTTTAGTCTTGGTTCTGGAATTTTCTCATGGAGTTGTAAGAAACAAGATGTTGTGGCTCAATCTACTGCCAAAGCTGAGTTTGTGGCAGCTGCAGCAGCAGTAAATCAAGCATTGTGGCTGAAGAAAATTCTGGGTGATTTGCATATGGAACCGACTGGAAGCATCAAAGTGTTCGTGGACAATGAAGCAACAATAGCTATATCTCACAATCCTGTGTTTCATGGAAGAACTAAGCACTTCAAAATCAAGTTTTTTTTCTTGAGAGAAGTGCAAAAAGATGGAGATATAACTCTTGTCTACTGGAAGACGGAAGAACAATTGGCTGATATATTCACCAAACCTTTACCAGTCAGCAAGTTTGAGCTTCTCAGACAGAAAATTGGAGTTTGCAGTTTCCAAAGCAAGGAGGAGTGTTAGGAATTTGCTTTTTCAACTGCATTTAATTTACTTTTACTGCTTTATATTAGATAAGACTTAGTCAATCAGTTGTTAGCCATCTATTCCTATTATTTAGGAGTAAGTTAATGACTTAGGAATATGCTAGTCGTGGGTTTACTGCTTTCTGTTTTCATTCCAGTCTTATAAATGTAATCTGAAGACATCAATAAAAATGTTCTTCTACCGATATTCTTCTTGACTTCTCTGCTTTCTAATAACTCATACTTCTGAAATTGACCAACATATTGGACCCATATAAAGCACAGAGTTTTTGCCACTAGTATATATATATATATAAGAGAGAGAGAGAGGTACCTGTTTGAGGAGAGAAACAGAGGTATGAATGTCAGGGCTGGAGAGATCGATACAGTGTATAGCAGAAATGTTGGCAGAAGCAATTCCATCATTCTTCATATCCCTTCCTGCCTTATTATTCATGAAATCAACGATTAGTTTTCTTCTCTTCTTTCCTCGGCTCAACTCCGAAGGTTTCACTGATGCGCTTATATACTTGCCAATGTGATTTTATTTTATACACAATAATATGATTTTATAATTTCAAAATATTATGGCATATCAAGATTTAAGTTACAAAAATCTTTTGATTTTCCTTTTAACACTTCCACATAAAATAAAATGGGAAAATAGAATATTTTTGAGAACTCTCTTCTTCCTTCATGTAAACCACCTCAAAGCTCTGCATTTGGATGATTGCACGTCCTTGGTGAATTAAACCTAACCTCCCCCCCCCACAGCTTTCGGATGATAGGAGGGAATTTCAATGTTATTACATCACTTGAAGAAAAATATGGTGTATTAACTGTTGGGGTTCAGGAGATACAAGAATTCACCCAATGTATGCAGAATGTTGCAGTACATGACTTAGGCTTCAAGGGGTGCATGGTGCAATGGTCAGATCAATGAGGATTGTATTTCCAAAAGATCGGACAGATGTTTGGGCAACCAATTACTTGAGAGTAGATTTCCTGGTATTGACATTACTCACTTGATTAGAAGTGGGTCTGATCATGCCCCCCTATTGATATCTTATTCTAAAAATAGCACTCCTATTAAGAAACCTAAAAATGAAACTTTCCTAGACATAGTGAAAACCAACTGGACAGCAGCCTTTATGGTCAACCCCTTCACACTTTTCCACCACAAGATGAAGCTGACCCAATGCAGTAAGAACATTTTTGGGAACATATTGCAAGAAATAGAAGCATTGGAGGATGTTATAAGGTGCATGAGGTACAGTTTGAGACACAACCCTCCCCTAACAACTGGGAAGGACTTCATAGAGTTCAAGCTGACCTGAACAAATATTTACATTTGGAGGAACAATTTTGGAAACATAAGGCTGGTATGTAGTGGTTTCAGGAAGGAGAAAGAAATACTAGATTCTTTCATGCATATGTCCAAGAAAGAAGAAAGAGACAACAGCTCAGAATAATACAGGATCTGAATGACAATTGATTGGAGACCAGTGAAGAAATAACTGAGGAGGCGTCAGACTTTCCAAAATCTAGTTCTACAAGAATCAGATAATATTTAGCTAGTAGACCAGGTATGACATTTTGATTTTAAAAAAAGGTACCGCGTATGATCTCTGAGGCGCAAAATAGTGATATTGAAGAAATGCCAACACATGAGGAGGTAAAGAAGGTGACATTTAGCTTTAATAGAAAGAGTGTTGGGGAACCAGCTGACTTCACAAGTTTGTTTTATCAAACCTATTGGGAAATCATTGGACAAGACATTCAGATATGGTAAGGGCCTTTTTCTGTGGAGCTGAATTACCAAGATTCATTACACACACTAACTTGGTTCTTATACCAAAGAAGAATCTGATCACTACCTTCTCTGTTATGAGACCAATTAGCCTGAGTAATTTTGTGACTAAAATATTTATTTTTCAGGCTGATTCATGAAAGACTAGTAGATGGATTAGAGAATATTATTTCTCTAAATCAAGCTGGATTAGTGAAGGGAAGAAGTATAGCTGAGAATATACTACTGACACAGGAAATTATCTCAACAACTCAGATTAAGAACCAAGAACACTAATGTGGTTATGAAGTTAGATATGGAAAACACTTATGATAGATTATCATGGTTATGTTTAACCAAGACACTGAAGAAGATAGGCTATTCAAAAAGGCTAATTGATACGGTTTATAAATCATAAACAATAATTGGTACTCAATCCTGATTTATGGACAGCAACAAGGGTTCATCCAATCTTCTAGGGGAGATTAAAAAGGGGATCCAATATCTTTTACTTTGTTCATCCTAGCAGCAAAAGTACTTACAGGGAATCTCAACACTTTGAACCAGATACCACAATTCATAGGTTATGGCATGCCTAGAAAGAGTCCTAAGATCAATCATCGTTCTTATGCAGATGATATGAACATATTCTCATCAGTTGATCTGTTTTCACTTAGGCTGATTATGGTTGTACTCAGGAAATATGAAACTACCTCAGGATAGAAAATTAACAAGGAGAAGAGTTATATTTATATGCATCATAATATCCCAGGAGATATCAGTATAATGGTGGAGATCACTACTGGAATATGGAGAAAGGACTTTCCCTTCACCTACTTAGGGTGTCCAATCTACTACAGTAGAAAAAGGAAGGAGTTCTATAATGCTACATTGATTAAGATCATGAACAGATAGCAATCTTGGAAAGGAAAGATGCTCTCTTTTGGAGGAAGGATTGTTTTGATCAAACATGTCCTGCAAAGTATGTCTATACATCTACTATCAGGAATGAATCCCCCAGATGGTGTGATTAATCAAATGCGCAGGATGTATGCTCCGTTATTTTGGAGTAATACAGTGGGTGGGAAGAGTATAACATTGGTCTGCTTGACCTCAATTATACTTACTAGTACAGGAAGAGGAAATGGGATTTAGATCTCTACATGATGTTTCTATGACATTATATTGCAAATTCTGGTAGAATTTCGCAACAAAACCCTCACTGGAGTTCTTACATAAGCAATAAATATTGTAAGGAGGAGAATGCAGTCAGAGTTCAACGAAAATATGGATCACAGACATGGAAAAAAATGCTAAAGGCTAGAGATTTGACAGAACATCGTATATGGTGGCATACACGGAAATACTCAAGTCTAGTATGACAACTAGACAGGATTGGGTGCACTGTACTATCCCACACCAAATATCTCTTGTGATGAAAGAATTCAGAATGTTAATGAGCTGCAGATCAATGGAGAATGGAATAAGGAGAAATTGACATAGCTCCTACCTGAGGATATAGTGGAGCACATCACTGAGACCATACAACCACCAAACACTAAAAAGGAGATGGACAGACCATAGTGGCTACTGGACTAAGAGGGGAATTCTAAATGAGCTCAACCTGGAAGTACATGAGATTAAAGGACCTATTAGAACATGTGGATTAAAGGACTTCCTGTATAAATCTTTTTCTTTATGTGGAGATTTTGGAAGTAGAAACTACCACTAGATGATGAAGTAAAGAGGATGAGATATAACATGGTATCTAGATGCTGGTGTTGCTCAAATCCTAAGGAGGAGACATTCCAGCACCTATTTGCCACATATTTTTCTACTAATAGGACTTGGTCCTACTTTTGCTCTCTTGCAGGTATTAACATAAATGGATTGCAATTACAGCATATTATAATGAAATGGTGGCAAGCCTCTGTAACAGGCACGCTAAAATCAATCTATCAGGTTGTACCTACCTGCTATAATCCTAAGTGAGCTATGGAAGAGAAGGAATACATTAAAACATGGGGAGAAGAGGTCAGTTGGAAGAGGTATATATACAAATACCCAAAGACTAGCTCAATTCAGAAAACCATCCATTCAAAAAATACCACATGATAGGAATGATCTTATCCACTCGATGGAAAGGTGAAAGTGACTAAAATAGTCTGGAATGCCACCCCGAGAAAGATGGCTAATCTGTAGCACAGATGGGGCCAAAGGGGAATCCAAGAAAAAGTACCTATGGGTTTGCATCAGAGATGAAGAAGGAAACCTAGCATATGCTCAAGCTAAGGAGATTGGGAATGCTACAAATACAAAATCTGAGACACTGGCTCTTCTTCAAGGTAAGACTTCCAAGCAAGGTTCTTCTTCAAGGTAAAGGTCTTCCCCAAGGATTTTCAACTTAAATTCCTACATATAATCATGAATCATTAATAAAAATCTTAAGCACACCACGGTCATCAAAAAAAATAAAATCTGAGACACTGGCTATCCTAGAACTTATCAAGTATTGTTATTAAACAAACATTTGGATCATATCCATATTCAATGTTTTTACAAAGAATACTTGTATATGAATGGAAACAATTGAAGAGATACAAAAAATAAGCAAAGACATGCAGATACTTGACAAAGACAACATCAAATATCACAGTTTTGAGCAAAGGGGAAACTATATACAGTTTACTGGAGCATAAACAAGGATCGACGGAGACGACTCCAAACTTTACGATGAAACAAGGCATCTGCTGAGCGACACCATTAGAGACAAAGACCAAAATGCTACGGATAATGTTTTTTTTTAGTTTTAATATATTTCTTTTCTCATTGAAATATATAACAAAAATGCTAATTTTGATCATTTATTCTAAATCTAATACATTTATCAAAATAAAAAAATGTTAAATTTAACTATGACCCCAATTGGCTAACAAAATCCATCATTATTGTCTTCTTTGTCAGCCAACTTCATAAAATCTAACATCACTGTCTCTACTTTCTCTAACAAAATTTACTATTTTTTTTTGCTTAAAACATAAATAAATATTAGATTAGTGAAATAATATTTTATGAATAAAACATTTAGGACCATTTTGTATCTACAAATTACTGATAAAAAATAACTTTAGGATAATTTTAAATATATACAATAAAGTAATTAATTTACAGTAAAGGAATAATGCATAAGTAGCCCTAAGTTATGACCGAAATCTCAGTGACACATCTAAACTTAATTTGGGTCTTATTATCCTCCTAAACTATTTTAAAATGGAACAAACACACCCCAAAAGTTGACATGGTAGAGAGAGTGTGTGCACTCTTTTGAAGGCAAGTGAAGACCTAAAAAATTGGACACACATCCTTTTGTAATTGAGTAAATTTTAGGAATAGCAAACATAAAAATCATATTAGCGCTCTACAGCTACAGTTTTGTTATTTGCGCTCCATAGTCAAATTATGTTTGCTATGGAGCATCTGATTTATATATATCGTGACGATTTGTGTAAAAATTTCGACGATTCGTATGAAAATTACGTTTGTATATGTATATGTTCTCTGTATTAGGCTAGAGTGGCGAGCGAGATTGGGAGAGAGTGGAGAGAGGCGAACGAGAGAGGGCAGAGAGTGGAGAGAGGTGCATTGTATATATATATATCGATTAGATAATTGTATATATGTAACTACTATGTATATGTATCAATAATTGTGTTTGTATATCTGCATAAAATTTGAATTCATATACAATTGAATCGAGTTAAAACATTTGTATTTGTATATCAAATCTCTCTCGCGCTTTATACAAACACAATTTACATTGTATTTTGTATAATTTGTGTTTGTATAAAGCGAGAGAGAGAGAAAGGAAAAAGAGAACTGGGGCAGGGGAAGATTTGTATTCGTATAATTATAAGTGTATAGGGCGGAGAGATATGTATTTGTAAATACAGTCTCTCTCGCTTTATACAAACACAAATTATACATTTGTGTTTGTATAAAGTGAGAGAGGCGAGCGAGAGAGGGCTGAAAAAGAGGAGAGTGGCAAGCGAGATTCCAGAGAGAGGCAAATGGCAAGAAGTTTGCTGTGAATTGGAATTAAATGAAACTGTAGCTATAACATTTATTTTGAATTAATAGTTTGCTATAATGTACAATTTTCCCTTTTTAATTCTATTTACAATTAGTTAGTACACATAATTATTTACATTAAAACTTATATGTATTTAATTATTTTCATTCCTTTCTTTGTAAAATAATTTATTTTAATTTCTTCCTCACTTTAAAATTTTTATTTTTTCTCTTTCATTAATTTCATATCTTTTCACTTTTAATTACTTAAAAAATTATGTGTATTTCTTTTGAAAAAAATAATGAACTAAAAAGTGTCCTTTAATTTTTAATGTTTTGATATTTTTATGTTTTATTTGATTTTCTTCACTTATTTTGATATCGTTTTGAAATTAGCTTATTTTTAATACAATTTTTGAATTAAATTTGAAACTAAATCAAAAGGAGAAGTAAAGAAAATAAAAATAATAAATAAAATAAATAGAAAAAATAATGAATGAAGGTAAAAAAAATGAAGAAAAAAAATTATACGTATTGACTTAATTTAAATACAAGATAAAGAAAATAAGAAACTTTTAAAAATAAATTAAATTTTTTTAAAATTTAAAAAATAAAGATTTTTAAAAAATAAAAATAAATGAAATAAAAAATAATTAAACACGTGGCGGGCACTTTTTGTACAAACACAGTCAACTTACCTAGTTAAAGGTGTCACGTCAGCACAAAAAGTGCAGGGAAATACAGAAAAAAAATGAGTTCAGGGGGTAATAAGACTATGGTTAAGTTAAGGTGTGTCGTTGGGATTTTGGTCATAATTTAGGGGGTACTTATGCATTATCTCTACAATAAATATAGCTATGTTTTTTTACATAAAAAATAGCCAAAATTCGTAGAAAGTATATACTAACTACATTATGATACACTCAAAAGCTGAACATATCATACCTTATACATGAGCTATACACTAATCATACATTATGATGTACTCAAAAAGCTGAATATAATTTAGTTATGCATGAAGTATACATTGACTATACATGAAGAATATATGGACTATTCAATCCCCACCAACTCAAAATCTCCTCTAAAAATTCCAAAATTTAGATACGAAATTCTTTCAATGCTTTGAGTATTTTGATCTATAATATGCTCGAGATGATTAACGTTTGTAGTTAGAAGAAGAAAAAAAAAAGAAAATATGTCGAAGAATAAGGAGGATAAGCAACCTGAAGCAAAAGAGGAAAAAGTATCGAAGGCTAAATTTTGTAACTTAAAAGTGCAGAATGACCACTTTATGATAAGTGACTTATTATTTTAATTGGACTATTTTTTGTGTAAAATATTAACTTAATAGACAGTTTGTCTAATTTGTCCAGTAATTAGATATATTGTGATGATATTATGAAAGTCTCATTGAAGAACTAAAGTAAACCTCAATGATACCATGACAATATACAGTTACATTGTCATAGTATCATGAAGGTCTCATCGAAGGACTGGAGTAAATCTTAATGATACTATGACATTATACAGATACATTTTCATAGTATCATGAAGGTCTCATCAAAGGACTGAAGTAAACCTCAATGAACCATGACAGTATATATATATATATATATGTTGTGATAGTATCATACATAATCTGACGAATGTTACTGAGTATATAAAATAGTTCTTAATGATATCATGTAGTATATGATATGTTGTGATGCTATCATTGAGAAATTATGAGTTCCTCCCTTGAAGGACTACTCATTAGTCAATGATACCGTGCTATTATATATATAATGTGATGGTATCATTGAAAAATGAGTTGATTGTACATGAATGATTGCAGGAAACCTTAATGATACGATAGTAGTATATGAATATATTGTTATAGTATCAGTAAGGAACGAATAGTTTTGTAAATAAATGAATGAAGGAAACCTTACTGCTAGTTGTTGACATCCCTAATAGGCGCAACGTCGCGGTGACTCACAAAAAATAACCAATTAATAAAAGAATAAAAGAATTTTTAAAGAGAAAGGGAGTCGCCACCTAATTTTTAGGAAAACTAGGAAACCAATTAATTAATTAATAAAAAATGTCTACAAAACCAATAGATTTTAGTTAAGGGTTCAAGTGATTCCGAAGGGAAGGTATTAGGCATCCTTCAAAATCCATAAATGTGGGTCCCGACTGAATTCATTTTTTCAAATCGAGGAAGAGATAACACAATATACAAGTATAATAAACATGTGATATACAAATAATAAAGTAAAACAATAAAATGAGAAACGGCTTAATGTTTGCCTAATGTTAATAATATGCACAATAACGAATAAAAATATAATTCAAACTTCATTTGAATAGTTTTCTTGGAAAGCAACTCCGGGTAACTGTAAAGACACTTAGTAAAAGTGTTAGAAATAAATAAATATGAATAAAATAAATGAATCAAATAATAACTTTAAAAATAAAAATCCGTCTTACGAACATGCGAGGCCTTAGTAATCGACGGTAATTTCTTCATCGGCCAATTTTAACAAATAAAATATATAAACTTAAACTAAATTTCCCTCTTTTAAAATGTGGAGGCATCTAAAACCGACAAAGAGTTTTTTTCGTTGGCCAAATATATCTTAACATTATAGTATGATAAAGAAATAGAAATAACATTCAAAGATAATGATACTGTGGCAACATATCGCGTTGAGAAAACAGTACTGAAATAATCAAACCACATACATAATTAATCTAACTATTAAGAAAAAAAATAACAGAAACAAAATAGATTAAAAAAATAAAAATAAATCATTAAATAATTTCATCAAAATCTAAAGTGTTTCAACAAAAGTTATTATAACAGGGGAAAAGGGTTAAAAATGTCCTTAACGTATCATAAACGGTTCAAAAATGTTCTACTTCCATCTATTAGTTTTAAAATACCCTCAAAGTTTTCTTAAGGTTTAAAGTTGCCCTTTTTTAACAGCCAAGTGACATGGCAAATGGTGAGTCATTTAATTAGACAAATAGTTTCATCTTATTAGTCCACCTAGATTTTTAAACCCAACCCATCTAAGTTACAAGATCCAAATCCATCCAGTAACCCATTTTCATATTAAACCCACCTCTTTTTCTACTTCATTTTATAGCATTCTCAACCTTTTTTGTAGTAGCTAAAAAATGGCGGTTTAGGAGTACAAATTACACCACATGTTCTTCAGATAAAAAACACTTTTTTCTTTTTTCTTTCTTCAGTTCTTCGACTCCATTACTCTTCGACTAAGGTAATGTTTTGCTTCTTTGGGATTTGGAGTTTTGAGTATCTGTTAAAATTATGTATTTTGAATATTTTTATGCTTTGTTTATATTGTATTAGTTGAAGTAGTCGATGCCCTGTTTGGTGATGTTCTTTTTCAATTTTGTACCAGCAACATTGGTGGAGCACCATCGAGCACCATATTTTCAGCTCTAGGAATCGACACATGCACAGTCACGAGCACGAACATAGCGAAATCCACAAGTCAAAAACTTATTACTTACCCAAAATCATGAAGCTATAGAATCTTCATTCGGTAATTAATCGAAATTCACATCACGAAATGATTGGCAAACCATTAGCAAAAATATCTATGCCACAAACCTTGATCTAGAGAAAAGTTGATTGTCCAGAATTATTATTCTTTCTTCTTCTTTTATTCTGAAAATTAACAAGAGAAATGGAGAAAGAAGATGAATTGAATGAGGAAGAAAGAAGAAGAGAGTTACTAACAGGAACAAAACAAAAGAGCTAGAAAAAATTGGGCAAATGAATTTCTTTGTTATAGCCGGATCATTTTATGGGTCTTGGATTTTTAGAATAGATGAGTTAGATGTTTTGAAATGGGTAAAAAATTCATGTCACCATAGCCATGTCACTTGGCTGTTAAAAAAGGGTAATTTTAAACCTTAAGAAAACGTTGAGGGCATTTTTAAACTAATAGGTGGAAGGAGGACATTTTTGAACCATTTATAATACGTTAAGGGCATTTTTAACTATTTTTCCTTATAACAGTGAATGAAGGTTAGTCCGTGCATGCATATTAACCACACAATAAGGTAAATAATAATAAAATAATCACTAACAACCAAAATAAGAAGCTGTAAACATGAATGAAAATAATAATTATAATAAAAATAATAACGATAATAAATAAATAAAGAAGCAAAAAGGGGAAAATATGTGTTAACATTAAAGTTTTTTCAGTGATGTGGTAGCTCAGAGCTCACTAAGCTTGAAGGTGAGTTGGGGTTTGTTGTTGTTAGCTGCTATGGAGTTTTTATCGGCGGCGGGTTGTTGATCGCTGGTTTGGTGGCAGCGAAGCTTGGGGTTTAGGTGGCGGATCGTTGGTAGCTTCGTGGCTGCGTCACTGACTGATTGGTGAGTCTGTTTATTGTTGTTTGGTCGGAGATGGGGGCAACAGGGAAATGGATTTGTGTGGGGTTATGGGTTGGTGGTTTGCTGGTTGTTTAGTGGAAGAAATAGAGGTTGTTTGGTCGGACTTTTGGAGGTGGAGGAACGGTCGGAGCTGCTGGTTCGTTGCCGGATAAAAGGGAAAGGGATTTTGGGTCTGTGGGTAGCTGGAAAGGTAATGGGTTTTCATCGGAGTTCGGTGGTGGTTGGTCGGAGAAGAGTGGTGGGTGGAGGAGGAAGAGGGTGAGGCTATTTGGGACTGAGGGTTGACTACTAGCAATCCACTGATGGTGTGTTGGTGGTGGACTCGCCGGATTCCGGCGGAACTCCGGTGAGCTAGTCATCGGGAAAAATATAAACACTAAAAACAAATTTTTAAAGACTAAAAAAATCTGAAAATGACCCCTAAAATCTTATCCACCACCCCTAACTTAATGACCAAGCTATTGCTTAAATAGAAAATTGAAAACCACCTATAGTACAATACCATTATCTTAAAACCGCGGGCCAAAATCACTAACTAATAAAATATCTGTGTATCAAATCTTATCCATCTTTGAATGAATTTCTAGACTATGAAAAATATCAAAATGAGTATTAACAAATGTAACCAATAAAATGAATATTAAAAAAATGTAACAAACGTAATCAATGACATGTAAAAAATGCAATTTAACAAAAATAATAATTTAATCAAACTGAACCAATATTTGTATATATTCAATCGATTGTGACAAAAAATTAATATAATCAAAATTAACCGATAAAAATCTTAATATTTTGAGCAATAAGGATAATTATAAAAAAAATTGCATTAAAATTGCAAAACATTTATTTTGAACTAATTAATGAATAAAATATTTAAAAATATTAACTTTAAAAAAAACATCAAATCAAATTTGGTGTCAACACTAGTGTAGCAATATATTGGCAGAAGTCATCGGTAGCCCCCTAAAGTTGGCACCAACTTTCACTTAGACACCTTAACTAAGCTTTGTTCATTTTAGACACGTCATGTCATGGTCCACTATGTCATTTTGACATTTTTTTAATAATCAGTCAAATATATAAAGTGTGTGTAATACACTCACCGATGACATGTCAAAATGACGAATTAAATAAAGACACGTGGCATATATATAAAAAATAATTCTCAAATAATGATTTTTAGTACAAAAAAGAAGTGACCAATGAGTGAATGACATGTGAAATTTTTGCCCAAAAAAATTTTAACATAAAATAACCCAACCCCACCCAGAGCATCTTCTCCAACCCACCCCACCCCAACCCCTGCGTTTTCTCCACTCTTCCCCCACCCACCCAGTATCTTCTCCACCTCTACCCATCCTAACCCTAACCCCTTCCCCACCCACATCATCTTCTCGAATAGAATAACAAATCCACACATACTACTACTTAAATCTAAATTGAGATTATTTATGAATTCATGACTTTCCATTTTTCTTCTTCTTTACGATAGCAGGGGCTTTCACATTGTCTTCTTTTAGTTTTTATTATACCATTATATTATAAGAATAATGGGTTCAAAGTCATTTTCTTGTCTGTAGCATCATTAAATTTATTTCTCCATAAAAGGAGTTTAAGTTTTGTGGGATGATGGCTAAAAAATGAGGAAGAAGATGGAAAAAATAAAATAAAAATGATTAAATAAGCCATTCACGCGAGGGTAACGAGTGTATTACACTCACTATGACATGTCACCAAAAAGTGTCAAAATGATATAGCGGGATATGACATGAGGTGTCTAAAATGAACAAAGCTTAGTTGAGATGTCTAAGTGAAACTTGGTGCCAACTTAAGGGGGGCACCGATGACTTCCACCCAGTATATTCATATATTCTGATGATATCATACATGATCTAAAGAGTGTTACAAATTATATGAAATAGTCATTAATGAAACTATGTCAGCATATGATATGTTGTGATGGTATCATTGATAAATTATGAGTTCCTCCCTTGAAAGACTGTTCATTAGTCAATGATACCATACTATTATATATATAATGTGTTGGTATCATTGAGGAATGAGTTGATTGTATATGCATGAATGTAGGAAACCTTAATGATACTATAGCAGTATATGAATATACTATTATGCTATCATTAATGAATGAGTAGTTTTGTAAATAAATGAATGAAGGAAACCTTAGTGCTACCACAACAATATTCTCACATACTGTGATGGTATCATTCATGATTTGAGGAGTGTTAGTGATTATATGAAACAATCCTTAATGATATCATGTCAGTATATGATGGTATCATGGACGTGCCGCTGAAGGATTGAAGTAGACATCAATGATACCATGACAGTATATAGATATACTATGGTATCATTAATGTCTGAAGCAAACCCCAATGATGCCATGTCAGTATATAGATTTATTGTGGTGGTATCATGGAGGTCTCACTAAAGTATTGAAACATACATCAATGATACCATGAAAGCATATAGATATATTGTGATAGTATCATTACAGACTGAAGCAAATGAAAAACAAAATAGAAATAAAAATAAAAAATAATTAAATGAAATGAGAAATATGTATATATAGATATATATATATATAGAATGACAAAAAATATGAAATTAAATTGTGCTGAAAAAATAAATAATATTATGATTTGTGAAAAAAATGAACGGAAAAGAAAGAATAATACTAAAGAATAAAAAAATAATCAGAACAAAGGAGAAAAGAAGAGGAAAGGAACATGAAATAAAGAAATTGAAAATATAGAAAATAAAATTAAAAATACAAAAATAAAAGGAACCAATAAAGGAGAAAATAAAATAAAAATTGAGTATGAATTCGAATATAGTGTAAAAATAAAATAAAATAATTTGGAAAAAATAAATGAACAAAAATGCATAAAAAATAAAAAAAAGAAACGAAAAAAGAAGAGAAAAAATAAACGAATAAAGAAATAAATGAGAAAAAAGACAAAAGAAAAAAGAAGAAGAAATGAGGTATATAAAATAAATATTGAGTGTAAATCAGATTATGGTTGTCACGACCCAACCCACTGGGCCGTGCGGGCACCTACTCTACCTAGATAGGAGACCCCTTACCACCCAAACCGGATTAGAAGATGCGGAAAGTAAATAATTTGTTACTACAGGCTCATTAAAACATCAAAACTTTAAGGAAACAAAACTTCAAATAAACCTTTTGTATAAAAGACTGAAAAGACCTCGAAGGAACTAGTCTAAATAGGTACAAGAGCTACTAAGGAAGTACAGTTATACAAGAAATAGGACACATCTCCCACTATAAGGAAAGGAAACGTAAAAGTTGTTGGAGATCATCGTCGTCTGCACCTATGAAACATCACTGACCCTGGAACTAGACTATGCCATGTGGCATAGCAAGAGTAGTATCAATACAAACAACACGTACTATTAGGCATCATCGATCGACCCGAACCTACCGCATAATATAATGCAGATAATCAGAAAGGAACATGCTATATGAAATTACATCACCCTAGGTCTCTATCCACACAGACTCTTACCATCTTAAGTATAATACCCATAACTAGTACATTTTGAACCCAGCCTCCTACCTCATTCTGTTGACTACTTTAATATTTAAACATTCAACCCTCTTGCCATTCTAAGGCTTCCCAAGCCTACCCTTTATGTCCCCAAGCCTATTTGTTAAGTCACCATAAAGTCAAATTATAGCCTAACCCTTATACCACATTAATATTCACGAATACCATGCCATCGCTAGCCTTATCAACCAACTTATTGTCCTTCTCAATTTCTCATGACAACTCCCTGGCCCTTCTTAAATAGTACATGAAACTGATGCCTTAAACTAACTCATCCATCTTGACTCACATGCCCATTATCATATAAGTTCTAAAAATACTAGACAACCATATACAGTCCCAACACTTAACCATTCACCAGATCCTTGGTCATCTTTCTAACTTAACAACTATCACTTCAATAAACCAATAACATCATGATAAATAGAAACACAATTTAGAAACAACTAAAGAATTAAGTCTCCATAAACTCAACCCAATAGTTAGAACTATTATAGTCACAAGTATAACATAGTCCGGACTCTCTGTCCTCATCTTGGATTTATATACACAACCCATAATGCACTAAACATATGTCAATCTCATATAACAACAATCATGAATACATAGACTCTCAGTCATAACAATATAAAATAATAACACATGGACCAACAATACCTAGCTACACGTCTCACATGATTACAATGCAAATACCAGGTCCTCACATGGAACCACAATCACATAATTGGTCCTCTCATGGGCCCAAACCAAACTGTTAGTATCATAACAACATGGTAACCGAGCCAACCTATCACGACCCGATTTCTCAGGTCATGATGACACCTACTATTCCCCACCAGTAGATAAGCCTAATCCTTAGCTCAAAGACATAAGCAATAGACTACCAAGCGGAAGTCAACAATAAGAAGCATAAGGCTTAGAACAAAGCAAAAAAAAGGATAATCGACAAAAAAACAAAATAGAACCATCCAGACCTGGCATCAGTCAGTAATTAAGCATGTAATCCAAAATAAGAGTACAAAGCTTTTATAGATACAAGAAAAGTACAAGCTATCTCATAATACTATATAAAGACTAAGCCTAGCCAAAACAAAAGGAAACCGGTAGCTTCGGAAGCCAAGAGCTTTCCCTAATCTCCGAAACTCCAAGCTTCTGCGCATGACTCCAAATTAACGGTGATAACTCAAACTGTAATCTGCAGGGGGTAGAAGCGTAGTATAAGTACCAAAAATGGTACCCAACAGACATCGGCCGACTGAGCTCAACGATAACACAAGCATAAACAATAAGTAATAAGGAGAGCATGACACAAGTAACTAAACAAGAGAAACTAAAGGAAACAAGCAATAAAGAATAGAGACAGGATACAAAAGGTAAAAAGCCGAGTCAAGAACACACCTGGAATGCAAGCCAACATCCTATTCACAAGAAACTAAGATACCAAGTCAACTACCCAGGGTTAGGAGGACCCGCAACCACAATTATAAAGTCAAAACTTATTAGCTAACAATAAAGCAATAACAGAGGAAAAAATACAGTCAAATAATAACCTAACTGGACCCCATAAGCATGAAAGGTACAAACAACAACCATAACCCAACCAGTCCCCATAAATCGGAGGGTACAAACAATAAACAAGTATATTAGTGATAGACAATGTATATGAATGCAAATGATGCAATAGGGCCATCAGTAACCAACTGTAACCAAGTGTATAGAGCTACATTCCTGCTGTGTGGATGAGGTACGATCCATGCAACTCCCTCATATGGTACTTTAGTACTCACGGCTAGAGGGAATCACAAAGGACCGGGTAGTCCGTATACACTGCCTGGGCTCGAATCCAGGTCTTATAGCAAGTCGACTCCGTAGAGGATCATAAGTAGCAAAAATTATGCAAGAAAGGGCATCAATGCATCGACTAGTCAAGTAAAAACTGAGCACATCCTAGATGCCTCTAATACCTCAAATAGAAAAGGAGCATGTCTCTAACACCTCAATCAAACCACGCTACCAAAGGTGAGAGTACTAACTTGGGACCCAACTGGTCCTAGCATACGGCCAAGGGCCGTATAATATAACCAAGCTCAATAAGAGTATAACATGTTTACTGCTAAACAACAAGTGAAGGGACCACAGAAGAGGTCTCAAATCAATAAAAAGGGGAACCAACTCAAGGGACGACACCCTACCCCAATCATACCGCTCCAGTCCTTGATTAAGCATAGCTAGGACCAACTCACGGCTATGTCGAGTCATCAACGTCACAAGTACCAACACAAGGAGAACAACCCAATACAAGCCTTATCAAGAGTAAATCATAACTCCAAGGGTGATAGAGCACAACGTAAAGCATCTAAGGTCTAACCTAGTCTAAGGTCACAAAGTACCGATCCTAACAAGGCTAAACAAGATCATCTACACCACAAGCGAAACTACAAACCTAAACTAAGGATCCCGACACCCACACTAAGCCCAAGGCTCCTACGAAATCAAGAAAAGATAGAATAACAGGAGAAAAGCTAAATACCTGGCAATTACAATCCTAAATTACACGAAATCTATATTGGGCATTATCTAAGAAGCTCAATCTCGTAAGTAGACCAAAGCCTGCCTCAACATTGATTACGAGAACTCTGAATCCATCGCACATGAGCTATTCGCTTCTGGGACACCTCCAAACACCATCACGTGATCAAATTATTGATCACAATGTTATTACAAATGTTTAGACTGTAAATTCACAATAATTGGAAACGGACCCAAAAATTGAGTCAAAATGGGAATGTGGGATTCACACAAGGAATTCTAAAATTGACTTCTTCAAAAGGTCCTAAATGACTAACCGAGCTTGTGCCTAGAAATGGGGCTCAATTCTTTACCCGGAACAACCCAAATCACCACATGTATCAAAATCACCAATTAAAGAAAATAAAGGAAAGTTGGCAGCCCCTTCGGAGTGGAATATACCTCAAACAGAGAATCCCCGACACTTTCCACACACTCCACTCGTAGCCACGAATCTTCTAGACGTCCATGACTTCGAATCACCTCAATTGGAGCTTCCAAGCTCGAGATATCGCGTTTTGAAGTTGGGGATGAACGCTGAAAACGTAGGGGGCTGATCTTAAAAGGTCTGAAAATTGTTCATCGCTATCGCGAGCCCATTGGGTCGTGACAACGATAAAGAAAAAGTCAATTTTCACAATTTTTCATCTCTATCGCAAGGCCAAGGGTTACGATCACGATGAACAAAAAGCTAGGCACCAGAAAAGCCAAAAAACCAACTAAGGCTCCGATTTTCGATTGGATGCTCCGGATTCATCCAGAACCCCGTGGGCGCAAACAAACTATGCTACCCCACTAAATGTTACATTACAGACACAACGGAACCATCAAAACTTCCAGCTGAGGCCATCTCTATGAAAAGTGGATCCCACTACCAAGTTCAGTTTTAAGCTAAAATCCACAAGAGTGCTCAAAATGAGACCGAAAGCCTCGGGAACTGTATGAAAGATTGTTCCAGAACAAACTCGATATTTCAGAGCTAATCGTGCTAATGAAATTCTCATCCAAGCACGTTTACCAAGAATGATGACTGAAAACCTCGACTTAAGCTTCAAAGTTAAAACGCCTAATGGCACAAATTCACACCAGAGGTCTCGAGGCCCAAACCAACCGTGCCCCTAGCCTAAAATGGACCTTTCGGAGCTGATGAAACTGTCAGAATTGCATTCTAAAGCCGTCTTCTTAAACTTTTGACTGAAATCAACTGTTCAAGTTTCAAAAGTTCCAAAATATGGAAACTTGCACAAAACCCAAGCGAACTACCTGGTGACCGAACTGTCAGTCCCCGCAAGTCATAAATGACTTGGGGTTGCTATAGGAAAGCTCTAAATGCCGAAAAGATCAAAAAATGAAGAAAATGACCTAGAGGGTCATTACAATATCCATTACTAAAATGACTTTTGCCCCCAAAAGAAGAAGGATAGACATAGCTTAAAGGCACAAAAAGACAAGAGTACTGGGTCTGCATGCTCTGCCAGACCCTCAAACACCCTCTCGGATCGAACAATGTCATCACAGAACTCAGGCTAAGAGGAAAATCCTCATATTCTCTTCAAAACTCCAAAAACTCCTCCAAATCCATTTTGGGCTCTAACTCTCGCCCAACTAAACCATACTTGCCTGAAAGCACCAGATTCATCTGAGAAGACCAACACCACACCAAAACCACATAATAGAGCAACCACAAGACCATGGTAGATGCAACCTAACTCCCAAATCAAAAGGCTAACCTTATGCTCTACATCTAACATCTTCTAACCATCAAGAGCATTCTACCGGTCCTTAGCCATTATGAACATCACATGCACCACCTGATCCCATACACCAACCCACACAACACAACCCTCGAAAGGACAACAAGCTCCACTTGAACGTTAAGGAGAAACAACCGCCAAAACAAGGAAACCAACCTAAGGTAAGATCCAAAATCCACCTTTGGCTCTTAAACACCACCAAATCTAGCTGAAACACAACCTTCTAAAGCTAAACATGCCACTCCAAAGGACGACCATCCTACGAATGACAAGTCTGCACTAAGCCTAGATCCAAGGACATACTCCAAGCAAAGCGACTTCTAAAAAAGCGACACCACAAGTCCATAAGCTACTTTGCCACCACAAATATGAACCAACCTCCCTAGTCTGAGGGAAGCCAAGCGGACATGCGGCGTATCAACAAAGTCAACTGGTCAGTAGTGGACCAAGGGTACCAACTCTCATCAGGGATCACGTAAGCTACCATGCATGACAAAAGCAAACCCCACCCTGAAATAGAACCAACTCATAGACTCCACAAATTACTTTGACCCCATCCTGGAGATGAACCTTCTTAGCAATTTCAATTTTTCTAGCAGAAACTAAAGTCTGACACCACTGGTGAATACAACCACTTCAGTTCTAAATAATAAACTAGCCTTGAGAGCTATCAACACAACAACAAAGAACCAACACAACAGCTAATCCAAGCACAACAAGGAATCAGAAGGAGTCACAACTCTAAATTCCAGCTAGCCATAACCAAACTACAAGACCACGAGAAGAGGATTAATCCAAAAGGAGTCAAACGAGCAAAAATGCAACTCTACAATCGAGAAAAGACTAAGTTAAAGGAAGAAAACAACCAAAAAAGACTACCACAACTAAAGAAGGGAAACTACCCAACACATAAAACTCACACCGAGTAAAGCTGGTGTAGCTATCTATCAAACAAGGATCGACATCACAAAAAAAACACACAACAAGGGTAGCAAAAAGGGAAAACAGAAATCCCAAGGCCACAACCAAAATAGGACTATCAAGGCAAAGGCACGAGGAATTACTCAACCACTACTCTCAATCGAAACAACACAACCTAGTCGATCCATTACTAAAAAAAATCAATTATAGGAGGCAAAACACAAACACAAATCTCAAATCAAGCATCCATAACAAGCCAGCAATAGATAACAAGCCAAATAAATTCAAATGGGCATGAGAACCCCAAATCACACAAAAATAAGAACAAAAGGGATAAAACCATGAAATTGCATCCAAAGAAGGGATACCTTGAGCCTCGACCTCTGGACAGCCTGCACAAGCATAGAACAGATCGTGCCCAACCTCAACCTAAACACCAGATATAGAACCATCAACACTAAAGGCACCACCTCTGATAGACGATGACAACAACCCTTGAGATTGATCTAATTGAATACCTCTCATCATAGTCCCATGCTGCGGACAAGCTATAGACTAATGACCAAGCTCCCCATAGGTGCAACAAAGTCCAACCACCCTAGCCCGGGTAGTATTAGACGTCTGCAATGCCTGGAAAAGCAACTCCCTCTTGGGCACTCTCGAGACCAATGGTCACACCCTCCACAATCATAGCAACCTTTATAGTGTGAAGCTCAGCTTGAAGAACGCGGTGATATGCCCTGTCTACATCCACCAAACTCATAGCAACCATCACCAAGAGAAACTAGCTATGAAGACCCAACTAGAGTAACCTGAGGCTCAACATCTGAAGATCTAGAATGAACATCATGAGAAGTGTGGCCTGAACTCTACCTGCCATAGGCACCACGACCCACATCAGAACCCCCTAGAACTTGAGATGCTACATCTATTGGCCGTGTAGGTCGAGAAGAAAGATGTACCTCTCTGAACTGATACTCATCTCGAAGTGGAATGTTGTCACTATTGATGGCAAGACCTCTTAACACTATTGATCTGAGGCAAAAAATATATTTTCTTATCATTAATTGCCTCATATTTATTATTTATATTTATCTTTTTTTAGCATGAATTTTATGGATTGTGCTAAAAAGTATATTTTATTTGTAGGACTGAATTGATGTGAAGATGAAAAAGTTTGGAGCTAAAACGAATTAAAGATAGAAGATTATAGAAGAAAATCAAGCAGACAACATAATGAAATAAATTCAATATAATAATGTATAATATAAAGTACATTAGATTGCTGATTGCATATTGCAGATTGCAAATTGCAAATTACAAGTGAATTGCGAATTGAAGACTCTTGCCACGTGTCACTCACGGAAGGCACAACAGCAAACATAATTGAAGTCGGTCACTGTTTCAACGTGAGACCCAATTCCTTTTGGTTTTGGGTTTCCTAATTTGTTGTCACGACCCAAGCCTAGGGCCTAGATGTGACCGGCGAATGGGGAACCCGAAGGAACCCCAAACAAGCCTCATAGCGTATCATTACACATCCTTGGTCGCGAAAGCAATTAAATGACCATAAGCGATAAGCATAATCAAGGGGAAAATCGGGACTAAGGGAGCAAGAAAAAAAAGAAGAAATGATACATAAATACCATAGATGAGTCAAGCTCAAGCATAATACACAACTTGTCCAACACCACCTCTAAACATGAGTACTTAGCGGGGGCCAAGACAAACTACCGGGCTCACCCTCATAGTCAAAACATAACTAGAAAGGAAAAGTTTAATACATAGCAAAAGATCATGAGCAACGTCCCCGAAATGGAGGACTCACCAATAACCACTATAGAAAATCGTACCAGCCACGCGGAGGAGGATGGTCAAGCGGTGCTCCGGTCCTTACATGGTGACATCATGTAGGCATAGAGTATGCGTTAGTACATTTGAATGTACTAAGTATATGGGATGCAATGCAAGGCTACATTAGATGGACATCATAGGAAAAATGCGTAATCATACCAATAGATAGCATATTAATAAAATAGTATGTATAATGATGCTTACATAAAAATCATATTTAATGGGACGTAGTACATGTGTGGCGAGTGACCATAAATATAGTATTTCCAAGGCCTACCACCCCCTTGGAGAGGCGAAAGAGGTACAAACCCCTCAATATGGTTACACGGGCCTACAACCCCCCGAGCTAGGGACCAAGGTACAAACCCCTCGATACGGTTATACGGGCCTACTACCCCCCGTACTAGGCAACCAAGGTACCAACCCCTCGATACGGTTATACGGGCCTACTACCCCCGTACTAGGCAACCAAGGTACCAACCCCTTGATACGGTTATACGGGCCTACTACCCCCCGTACTAGGCTTGGTCGACTCACAACACTTATTTAGGGAAAATCATATACATTTGTCCATTTCATCATCATTTCAGTAATTACATAACCATCCGACTCATAGGACGTACCTTGGACCTTCCCTTTCCTAAGAATTCTATAAATGGGCATTTTATCAAACACAAGGTGGCAATTGTTCATGTAAATGAAATCATGTATTTCAAGAATACTAAGTCCAACCAATTCCAAAATCCATATAAATCAGCCCACCAACAACATACATATATATATCAACCCTCATAATTTGATCATGGAAGCATGTAAACCATAAACATCACATAATAATTCCATTTCATGATAATATGCAAAATGGACCATAATAGGGTGTGTAGTAGTAATTCCATAATTCAAGAATTCATAATTGATCATGAGGACCCATAAACTTGAAGTAGAAATAGAGGATAAATGGTTGGACTTGTGGAAAGGAAGGTTTCCAAAATCAAACCCACATACCTCAACTTTGGAGAATCCTTGATGAAGATTGGAATGGAGAATCGAAGCTTGAGATTGAGTCTTGAATCCGGAATTAGAGCTTGAGATGTTTGAATTTGGTTGAAGATCTTGGTGGAATTTTTGGAGAGGGCTTAGAGAGTGTTTTTGGAGTTAAGAAAAATGACAAAGTATGGGACATATCCCCTTTTTATAAAAAAAAAACGTCTCCAACCCGCCTAAAAAAATAGCTCACTGGAAATTGCAAATCTGCACAGACAGGTTTTACGAAAATGGTCATAACTCCCTCATCCTAACTCGGACTAAGGTGAAACCAAGTGCGTTGGAAATCTAACTCAAAGAGCTTTAATTTAATAGTTTGCAGCCCTTCCAGTTCCTTGTGTGCTAAGAGATATGCCCCTTTAAAGTTGACCCTCCAAATCGCAATTTTGCGATTTTCGAATTTTGATACGGTTGCTCTAAAATTCGGGTTAGACCCATTCCCCACTCAATTTGACCCCACAAATAAGAATATGAAGTCGAATTTCCGAAATCATGCACGGATTTTGAGATATATGGAAATTACAATTATAGGTGTTTCCGAAGCCCATTTTCGGGCATTTTTGGGGTCGTTTCAATATCTCCCCCTTGGGAACATTCGTCCCCGAATGTTAAAGAAACGTACATGAGAGACACAAACATGGCAATTTCAGCCCACATAAGGATGCAACAATGCACTTACACCTTATTTCAAAACCTCAACATAGTTGTAAAACCACAATGAACTTGTCAACTTAAACATGAATGTATGCAATGACATGGGGGCTGAACTTAAGACCTGAGATTTTATAAAGGGCTTAGATCAATACCTTAGGCTCGAGTGGAGTGGAAAAGATAAGGATATCGCCTTTGCATGTCCGCTTCGGCCTCCCAAGTAGCACTTTCAACTTGTTGATTTCTCCAAAGGACTTTAATGGAAGCCACATCTTTGTTTCTCAACCTCTTCACTTGTCTATCTAAAATCTGGACCGGAACCTCTTCATAGGTCAAATTATCTTCCACAACACCCACAACATCAAGAGACACCATGGCATTCGGATCACCCACACACTTCCTCAACATAGACACATGAAATACCGGATGAACCAAATCCATCTCGCTAGGCAATTCCAACTCATAAGCTACCTTGCAAATTCTCCTCATCACCTTATAAGGACCCACGTATCTTGGGCTCAACTTGCCCTTCTTACCAAAACAAACCACACCCTTCATGGGTGTCACCTTCAAATAAACCCAATCACCAACTCGAAATTCAAGAGCCCTTCTCCTCGCATCGGCATAGGACTTTTGGCGACTTTGGGCCATCTTCAACCTTTCTCTAATCATCCTAACCTTCTCAAGAGCCTCCATAACTAGGTCTGGTCCTAACAAGGCCACCTCACCAACCTCAAAACACCCAACCGGTGATCTACAACGCCTCCCATAGAGAGCCTCAAAAGGAGCCATACCGATGCTAGAATGATAGCTATTGTTATAGGCAAACTCAATCAATGGAAGATGATCATCTCAACTACCCTTAAGCTCCAATACACAAGCCCTAAGAATATCCTCAAGTGGTTTGGTGATAGTCCTTTCGGCTTGTCCACCGTTTGCGGGTGAAAGGCCATGTAGTAAGCTTAACCTCGTAATCCCTGACCCCTTTGAAAAATGACTTCCAAAAGTGTGAAGTAAATTGAGTACCCGGTCCGATAATGAGGAACGAGGAATCCCATGCAACCTTACCAAGTCATGAATATATATACCTTGCATATCTTCCGCCCCATTATGTTGTCTTTACCGGTAAGAAAATGAGCCGATTTTTTTCACTTATCAACACCAACCAAATAAGATCAAACCTTTCCTAGTATCTGGGTAACCAAACTACAAAATCCATATTAATTTCTTCCCACTTCCAAGTAAGAATCTCTATGTCTTGGGTTAGACCACCCGGCCTTTGATGTTCGGCCTTGACTTGTTGACAACTATGACAACCGGAGACGAATTTGGCAATGTCCTTCTTCATGCCTCCCCACCAATACACATCCCTCAAATCTCTATACATTTTGGTGAAACCGGGGTGGATGGAGTAGGAAGAATTATGAGCCTCCTCAAGAATTTTCTCCCTCAAACCATCAACACAAGGCACACACAACCTACCTTGGTACCTAAGGGCACCATCTCCCCCTTGGGAGAAAACTTCCACCTTGCCCTCTTTCACCAAGGCCTTCACTTCAAACAAGGAAGAATCAAGATCTTGTTTTGCTATCACCTCATCAACCAAGGAAGACCTAGTACCATCAACAACGACCACACCACCACTACCAACCTCTTCCAACCTAACCCCCACCTAGCCAACCGATGTACCTCCTAGCCATTTCCCTATCACCCAATATCAACATGAGACTAGGCTACCCATAGACACCCTACTCAAAGCATCCGCCACCACATTAGCTCTACCGGGATGATAATGCACACTCATATCATAATCTTTAAGAAATTCTAGCCACCTTCTTTGTCTCAAGTTGAGATCTTTTTTGGTGAAGACATATTGGAGGCTCTTATGATCGGTGAACACATCGACATGTACCCCATACAAATAATGACGCCAAATCTTTAAAGCAAACACCACCGCGGCTAATTCAAGATCATGCGTAGGATAGTTCTTTTCATACACTTTGAGTTGTCTAGAAGCATAGGCTATCACCTTACCATTTTGCATTAGGACACAACCCAAGCTAACTCTAGAAGCATCACAATACACAACAAATCCCTCAAGCCCATCCGGTAGTGACAATATAGGAGCGGACACAAGTTTATCTTTCAAAGTTTGAAAACTCCTTTCGCACTCGTCGGTCCACTCAAACTTAGCCTTCTTTTGTGTCAACTTAGTCATGGGAGAAGCAATAGAAGAAAACCCATTCACAAATCTCCGGTAGTAACCCGCTAAGCCCAAGAAGCTCCTAATATCTGACGGGGTCAATGGCCTAGGCCAATTTCTAATCACATCGGTCTTCTAAGGGTCTACCTTAATACCATCCCCCGACACCACATGACCTAGGAAGGCAACCTCCCTCAACCAAAATTCACACTTTTCATACTTGGCATACAACTTCTCCTCTCTTAAATCTTTGCAACACAACCCTCAAGTGACCCGTATTTCTTCCTCGCTATGCGAATAGATTAAAATATCATCAATGAAGACCACAACAAAGGAATCAAGGTAGGGTTTAAAGACCCTATTCATTAGGTCCATGAAGGTAGCCGGTGCATTGTCAACCCAAAGGACATGACCACAATTCATTAATGTCCATACCTAGTCCGGAAGGCTGTCTTGGGAATGTCACCCTCCCTCACCTTCACTTGATGATACCCGGACCGAAGATCAATCTTAGAGAAGTGGCTAGCCCCTTGCAATTGGTCGAACAAGTCATCAATTCTAGGAAGAGGATATTTATTCTTGACGGTGACCCTATTGAGTTGCCGGTAATCGATACACATCCTAAGGGACCCATTTTTCTTCTTCACAAACAACACCGGTGCACCCCATGGTGATTGGCTAGGCCTAATAAAACCCTTCTCCAACAAGTCCCTCAATTGTTCTTTCAACTCCTTTAACTCCGCCGGGGCCATACGGTAAGGGGGAATAGAAATGGGTTGAGTATCGGGGAGGAGGTCTATGCCAAAATCTATTTCCCTTTCGGGAGGAACACCGGGAAGGTCATTAGGAAAGACATCAAGGAATTCATTTACGACCGGAACCAACTCTATAAGAAGGGTTTTGGACTCCACATCCCTAACCCTCACAAGGTGATAGAGACACCCCTTAGAGATCAACTTACGGGCTTTAATGCAAGAGATGAATCTACCCTTGACTACCACATTTTGGCTTTCCCACTCAAGAATGGGTTCACTTGGGAATTGGAACTTGACCCTACGGGTTCTACAATCAATAGAAGCATAGTATGCATGCAACCAATCCATCCCAAGAACAACATCAAAATCGACCATGTTCAATTCAACAAGATCACAAGGCAATATTTTATGCAAGATGCAAATAGGACAATTTCTATAGACCTTCCTAGCAACAATATATGCACCAATAGGAGTAGACACCTTATATGACTCACGCAACAAGTCGGGCTCAACATGAAACTTTTTGGCAACAAAGGGGGTGACAAAAGAAAGAGAGGCACCCGGATCAATTAGTGCATATACATCAAAGTCAAAGATTTTCAACATACCGGTAACGACATCGGGGACTTCATCGACCCCTTGCCTCCCATGCAAAGCATAAAATCGATTGTGCCTTGGGGCACCATCTTGTCGGCCCCCCTCTCCCCAAAGCAAGCACCGGTATTTCTCAAACACGGGCCACCATGGCCCTTACCACACTTCGGACATACATCACTAGGACCCATACCACCAACACCTTGGGCCCTTGGAACGTCATTGGCAAACCCCCTATGGGGCGCATGAGAAGACCCTTGGCCTTGATGAAATCGGCCTCCCCTTCGACTTTGGAACTTGCCCTCAAAACGGGCCCTCTTGGCCTCATGACCCCTCCTCTTCCTCAACTTCTCCTCCTCCATTTGTTCGGCATAGATCATCAAGCGGGACAAGTCCATGTCACTAATCAACATTGCGGATCGGCATTCTTCACTCACTAGGTCGGACACACCCATCACGAATTTATTCATTCTAGACCGTGAGTCGGCAACCAAGTGTGGAGCATATCTTGAAAGTTGGTTAAACTTGAGGGCATACTCCCTCACACTCATAGATCCTTGTTTTAAATTCATGAACTCCACCAATTTGGCTTCCCTAAGCTCTAGAGGAAAGAATCGATTAAGGAAAGCCGTTTTGAACTCTTCCCAAGGCACCACATAGTTTGCCCCCTTCTCTTTCTCCCATTGGTTGTACCATATTTGGGCCACTCCTTTTAGTTGGTAGGCCGCCAACTCCGCCTTATTTTCTGACCTCACGCCCATGATAGCTAATATCTTGTGGACTTCATCAATGAACTCTTGAGGGTCTTCATCTAACTTAGACCCATAGAATTCTGGGGGATTCATCCGCACGAAGTCTCTCACCCGAGATGCCGGGGTAGGAGCCTGAGGGGCTTGGGTCCCGTGGTTGGCTTGATTAGCCATAGCTTGTGCAGATAAAGTAAGGGCATCCCGAAGATCCCCATTAGTCGGTTGTTCCTCGGGTGCGCGGGCTCGTCTTCCTCTTGTATTAGGCATGATCTAGCATAGCAAAGAACAACCGTTAGGGAAGAACGTAATTCAACTCTACAGCACGACTAAGAACATGGAGAAGGGAAACATTTCCTAAAACGTCTCATAGCCTCCTACTCATAGTTGTGGTGCACAACACAACCATGAATCAGACTCTAATCAACGCGGTGTGTTGGACTCCGAGGATCATTCAACCTAGTGCTCTGATACCAAGTTTGTCACAACCCAAGTCTAGGGCCTAGATGTGACCGGCGAATGGGGAACCCGAAGGAACCCCAAACAAGCCTCATAGCGTATCATTACACATCCTTGGTAGCGGAAGCAATTAAATGACCATAAGCGATAAGCATAATCAAGGGGGAAATCGGGACTAAGGGAGCAAGAAAAAAAAAGAAATGATACATAAATACCGTAGATGAGTCAAGCTCAAGCATAATACACAACTTGTCCAACACCACCTCTAAACATGAGTACTTAGCGGGGGCCAAGACAAACTACCGGGCTCACCCTCATAGTCAAAACATAACTAGAAAGGAAAAGTTTTATACATAGCAAAAGATCATGAGCAACGTCCCCGAAATGGAGGACTCACCAATAACCACTATAGAAAATCGTACTAGCCACGCGGAGGAGGATGGTCAAGCGGTGCTCCGGTCCCTACATGGTGACATCATGTAGGCATAGAGTATGCGTTAGTACATTTGAATGTACTAAGTATATGGGATGCAATGCAAGGCTACATTAGATGGACATCATAGGAAAAATGCGTAATCATACCAATAGATAGCATATTAATAAAATAGTATGTATAATGATGCTTACATAAAAATCATATTTAGTGGGACGTAGTACATGTGTGGCGAGTGACCATCAATATAGTATTTCCAAGGCCTACCACCCCCTTGGAGAGGCGAAAGAGGTACAAACCCCTCAATATGGTTACACGGGCCTACCACCCCCCGAGCTAGGGACCAAGGTACAAACCCCTCGATATGGTTATACGGGCCTACTACCCCCCGTACTAGGCAACCAAGGTACCAACCCCTCGATACGGTTATACGGGCCTACTACCCCCCGTACTAGGCTTGGTCGACTCACAACACTTATATAGAGAAAATCATATACATGTGTCCATTTCATCATCATTTCAGTAATTACATAACCATCCGACTCATAGGACGTACCTTGGACCTTCCCTTTCCTAAGAATTCTATAAATGGGCATTTTATCAAACACAAGGTGGGCAATTGTTCATGTAAATGAAATCATGTATTTCAAGAATACTAAGTCCAACCAATTCCAAAATCCATATAAATCAGCCCACCAACAACATACATATATATATCAACCTTCATAATTTGATCATGGAAGCATGTAAACCATAAACATCACATAATAATTCCATTTCATGATAATATGCAAAATGGACCATAATAGGGTGTGTAGTAGTAATTCCATAATTCAAGAGTTCATAAATAATCATAAGGACCCATAAACTTGAAGTAGAAATAGAGGATAAATGGTTGGACTTGTGGAAAGGAAGGTTTCCACAATCAAACCCACATACCTCAACTTTGGAGAATCCTTGATGAAGATTGGAATGGAGAATCGAAGCTTGAGATTGAGTCTTGAATCCGGAATTAGAGCTTGAGATGTTTGAATTTGGTTGAAGATCTTGGTGGAATTTTTGGAGAGGGCTTAGAGAGTGTTTTTGGAGTTAAGAAAAATGACTAAGTATGGGACATATCCCCTTTTTATAAAAAAAAAAACGTCTCCAACCCGCCTAAAAAAATAGCTCACTGGAAATTGCAAATCTGCACAGACAGGTTTTACGAAAATGGTCATAACTCCCTCATCCTAACTCGGAATGAGGTGAAACCAAGTGCGTTGGAAAGCTACCTCAAAGAGCTTTAATTTAATAGTTTGCAGCCCTTCCAGTTCCTTGTGTGCTAAGAGATATGCCCCTTTAAAGTTGACCCTCCAAATCGCAATTTTTGCGATTTTTGAATTTTGATACGGTTGCTCTAAAATTCGGGTTAGACCCATTTCCCACTCAATTTGACCCCACAAGTAAGAATATGAAGTCGAATTTCTGAAATCATGCACGGATTTTGAGATATATGGAAATTACAATTATAGGTGTTTCCGAAGCACATTTTCGGGCATTTTTGGGGTCGTTTCATATTTGGAGCCGTTAGGTCTTAGAAATCCTCTAACGCCGTTTCGGACGGCTTAACTCCATGTAGACTGATGTAGACTTGGGTATGATAGTATGAATCCTTAGCTAGACGACAACTCAGTTCTTGTAACCTTTCGTCCATAACTTTCCTTTTGTTTCGGCCCTATTGTGTGTTTCCTTTGCAATTTTGAGACTTTTTGGTTATATTGGATCGGGTCTTGGGTTCGAGCTGGAGTAGGTCCCTGGTAACTCTGAAGGTGGTTTCGCTCTACGGTATGTTCCCACATGAAGACGAAAGTGTGATTGGGAGACAATAGAAATCTAATAGCCTTGTTCGAGGTCGTGACACATCTCTAATAGCCACGGTTTGAGGCCCTCACACATCTCTTTTAGCCACGGTTCGAGGCCCTTCCGTAGTTCTAACAATCATGGTTCGAAACCCGGGCACACTTCTATTTTTTAGGTTCGAGTCCTGACATTGTGATTTCATTGGGTTCTTCGGGGTGCCTTCACCGCGATTTGAGTCCGAGGCCAGCCGTTTCAATTCTGTAATACTTTAAATCCTAAGTAGTATTATCTTTAGCTCTTCTGCGTACTCATTGTTGACACCCAATTTTGGCTCTCCATATTTAACTAGTTAAGCTTCCATAAATAATAATAATAATAATAATAAAATACATATATAGCATATAACAAAAGTTTTGTAAGAGTATGGGAAAAATAATTTTAAAACATTTTTCATTCCATTTGACGAATTTATTTCATAAATTTTTTGTTTCTTATAAATTTTTTTTAATATAATAATATATTTTTAACATATATAAATATTTACTACTAACTTTCTCATTTTTAAATTTACGTCAAATAAATATCGTTCTTCAAGAATCGAATCGATTTTTGTCTAAATATAATTTCTATGTTGCAAATAAATATTTTTCGTACATTATTCAAAATTAGGAAGCTTACTTAATTAATTAGTTACTAATTCATACTAATTTTATTTTTTTTAGAATGAATAATTTTGTCAAATAAGCTAATCTTGCAAAATAATTATATTTAATAAATTATGACTATTTAATAAAGAAGAGGTTATAATTTAAATGGGTTAATTTGGTTAAAAATTTGACAATCCAAGTCTTCCTAAACCGGTCAATCCGTGTGTGCCAGGTAAGAAGCACATGGATTGTGCTTCTTTAGCCTTAATCTCGACCATACAATTTAATCTAATGACTCTAATTAATCTAGTCTTTTACCATTATTTTATATATATATATATATATATATAAACTTTTTTAAACTCTTGATTTATATCAACCGTCCGATCAAACGATCGGACGGTCCAAACTAAATAAGACTTTTCCATCTTCCTTTTCCA
The DNA here is from genome assembly GCA_018342035.1 of Solanum appendiculatum. Classification (NCBI taxonomy): domain Eukaryota; kingdom Viridiplantae; phylum Streptophyta; class Magnoliopsida; order Solanales; family Solanaceae; genus Solanum; species Solanum appendiculatum. The sequence continues at coordinate 1,055,282 of JAGDQO010000270.1, read as the reverse complement.
AGACCCCATCACCTCACTCATCTTCTCCAAAGGTACGCCTCCCAACTTTTTACTCCTTTCCCATAACATCTTCTCTTTTCCAAGAACTCCTCCTTCCCCATGCCCCTTCACTCTCATCTCCCATCAATCTTCTCTTCCAAGTTCGGCCATGGACCACCGGAAAATGTAGATTTCCGGCGGTCTCCAACTTTATCCTTCCATCAATCACTCCTCTCCTTTCAAATCAACCTAAAAAGTTGATTCTTAAGAGATTTTTCTTCCCTTCATCATTACTTTTCTTCTAAGATTTGATTATTCAAGAATTCAAATTTTGAATTCTTGAAACCATGCCCCAAATCATCTATAAAAGGAGCCCTTTGGTCCTCATCCAAGATCATCCAAAAAAAACTAGAGAGGGATCCAAAAAAAAAAAATAGAGAGGGATCCAAAAAAAAAAACTAGATCCAAAAAAAAAATAAAAGGAGCCCTTTGGTACTCATCCAAGAGGATCCAAAAAAAACTAGAGAGGGATCCAAAAAAAAAAAACTAGAGAGGGATCCAAAAAAAAACTAGTGAGGGATCCAAAAAAAAAGAACTAGAGAGAGATCCAAGAAAACTAAAAGAGATCCGAGAACCGATTGAAAACATCCAAGAATCAAGCAAAAATCGAAAATCATCTAAAAGATAAAGATTCACTAATCTATTAGCTTTATTGTTTTGGTCTCGGTCTCCTTTGCTTCCCTTCGAGTTCGAGTTTGAATTAGGAATTCTCAACGAAACGCTCTCTAGTTTGCTGCTCAACACAAGGTAAAGATCTTTCCTTTCATTTTACTTCCGTCATGTTTCTGTCTATCAATATGACTATGAGAATAACTATATAAATGTGACCAATTTTTATGGGTCATTGTTTCTATTTTATTATTATTTTTGCGTTTTTGGGAGCCAAATAATAAAGCTCACTTATTCTGTTTTTAAAAGAATAACTAGCATAACTGTGTTTTTCTCTTCATTATATTGAGGAATATGATGAATGTTCTCAAATCTATTTGTGTTCTTTTTTCAAGATCCAATATTGAATGAATAAGTGCAGGATCGTGATTTTAAATTTTAGATCACATTAAAAAAATGCTTATTTTTGTACCGTTTTAAACTTTTCCAAAGTTATTTAGTTGGTCAATTGTTGGGATCATCTGATGCCTTTAAAGATTTATATGAGCATGAATTGTGACTTTGCCTTAAAAAAAACCTACAATATGAAAGTGGATTAAGTTGATAGGTAACGGGTATTTAATTTGCTATATTTAGTATTTGTTAGCCTTCTCTGTTTCCTTAGTTTTAGTTACAAAGCTAATCGTATTGGTTAGTAAGAGCTCACTTGGTTCACTTTTTCTTTAGGATTTGCTTTATTTTATTTCTTGTTATGGCTGTGATTTTTTTTTTTAATAATTTTTGTTTTATAATACTTTTGTGACATGAATAAGGTTATTCCTAATCCTCTTTATTTCTCTTTTTATGTTTCATGTACAATCGGAGGGCTGGAGTTTCTACTTTTAAAGTCGTTTTGGCCCAATAATAGCTATTATGATGATCTCAGTGCTTGGAGTCTCGCAAATTAGGAGTCCAACATTTCCTAGCCCCTTTTCATTTTCTTAATTATATATTGTTTTGGTATACTAACTAATTCTTACATATGTTTGCATAACTCTTGAGTTTCGATATATTTTATTGCTTGCCTTTTTTTTATATTATTTATGTGGGCTAATATTATTCAACAGATTAAAAAAATTGTGTTATAAACCTTTTGGAAACAATTTTAGAACAAAATGTTAGAAAATATTTTTCTTGAAAAATAGGTTAACGTCTTAAGTTTACTTATCCATATTCATTTAGATCTTTCAAGTTGAGGAAAAGGAAAACTTATAGTTCAAAATTCTCCAAATGAAGTTTCAAAATGCCAAAATAATATTCATTTAGGCCTTTAAGTCGAGGAAAAGAAAAACTCATTGTTTAGGACTCCCAAACGAATTTAAAATTAGTTTAAAGGTTAAAATAATTACCCTTTAGAAATATATAAGGCTAAAATAATTACTTTTAGAAATGAATTTGAACTAGTGTAAAGGCTAAAATAATTACCCTTTAGAAATATATAAGGCTAAAACAATTATCTTTAGAAATATTTTTTTAAGAAAACAAGTAGGGAAGTAGGCCCTATATTTTGTTAACAAAACAAAATGTAAGTTATAAAATAAGTCTCAATGGCTAAACCTATTTTATATTATTTAGGCCAACCTCTTTATAAAGAAATTATATTTACTATTATCATTATTTCTACTTTTCAAATTAAATATTGCTAAAATATTTTAATCTCTTAACATGCTATTTTAAGATTTTACATATGCTAACAGGTTCAAAAAAATAAGGTACATATATATATATATGTCACACACACCAAGGTATATATTTTTTAATTAGTTCATTTTTTTTCTCTGTACATGACGTATTATTTTATACATACCATATTATTTTTCATATCTACTATCCTTTTTTGTGAATGTTATGTTTTATAAATTGTAAATCCCTACACTTTAATATACATACATATTACTTTACCACATATGATTTATCGTCATTTTTGCCACTACATATAAATAAAATAATAAACGTTCATATGTCTTGAATAATATACATGTACATATTATACTTTATAATAGATCTAGCTAAGATCACAAACTTTATATAATATTTTAACATTTTATTATTATTTATCTTATTCGTTTGTTTTCAGAAAAACTCCATTTTATATAATCTCATTCAAATTACATATCACACATATTACTACATATTCACACTCGTCTATTATCCTTTTTTTTTACATCTAAATTCTATAAATAAATAAAATGATAAATTTTCATATCCTCTAAACACAACATTTATAAGTTTATGTAAGATACATCTATATTTTTTAACATATAAAATTTTCATACATTTTAATTACGTCTTATTTATTTATTTTATCGTATGATAAGTATACTATTAGTAACTTTGTTTTATACATATTATAGGTACATATGGCGTATCTTACACTTTACTCGTTTCTTGAATTAATAAAAAATTGTTTATCACCAATTTTAAAGTTAATAAGTGAATAAATTTTTCTAAAATTTTCCTAAATTGAGTTTGAGGACTATCTTCGGATAGGCTCTGAGGGATGCTTAACACCTTCCCCTCAAGTAATCAAAACCCTTACCTAGAATCTCACAGGTTTCGCAAATCAACAGAGTTTACATTCACATCTTTTAAAAAAATGGTTTTCCTAATATTTTCCTTAAAATTAGGTGGCGACTCTAAACAAACAATTTTTTTTTCAATACAAGAGTGATAGCCATATTATGTTGCGAACTGTTTCGGCTAGTTCGAAATAGGGTGCGACAGCTTAGCGACTCTGCTGGGGAAACTTACTTAGGTTTTAACCTTAGAAAACTCAATTTAGGAATAATATTTGTGATTACGTGTTTATTTTCAGCTTATTATTTAAATGATAGATTATTTTGATTGAAAGGTCGCAAGTCAAATCCAAACTTGTGTTCCTTATTTGTTTTTGAAACACTACTTGTTACTGTTTTCCCTACACTGTCATTTGCACTTTCTATCGAGTCGTTGGCCGTACACAAACACACACTGAACACGCTAGGGGTGTTCTGCACTCCTCCGAAACTTTCTTTGGATTCTCTAGTTTCAGAGTTGGTGCAATTAGGTTAGTGCGCCTTCTCGCAATTATTTAGTCCCACTCTCAATGATCTAGGAAAAAATCCTACTATAGAAACATGTCATGTTGCATAGCCTTAGGCAAGGCAATATAAGGTATTGTCGTTGCGTTTAGGAAACTACCCACATGTCAATGAGTTTCTTCTTTAAAAACTCAACGACATACATTTTGTGTGAAATTGATATGAGTGATCCGAACTAAAACACGTAACGGATTTGGAGCAAATAAACTTATCATACCCTTTTGCTTTCTTTCAGATGAATATCAATCAAAACCTGCCAGATATCCAAATGATTGTTTCAACCCCACAAAACCTACAGGATTGGTGGTGAAACATCCATAGAATACATGGAGTTGAAGTTCGAAGGCACTTGGGTGCATTGTTGTCACTTCTGGGGACACGAGGCGACAAAATCTTCATTACCTTGTTAATGAGGTTGTGGGATCCAAGCACGGTAACCTTTAAATTTTCAGATTTTGAGATTACTCCTACGTTGGAGGAGTTTAGTAGTTTTACTGAACTACCAATCAAAGAGAGGTTGCCGATAATCCCATCAGTCGTATGTCAAGGTGATTTTCTGAGGCTCCTAGGATTGCATATCTTTCTATCTTTGAGGTATGTGGAGAATAGAAAGATCAAGCTAGACTACCTTTTTCAAAGGTTTGGGCATTTAGAAGGCTATGAGGAACATCAGCAAGAATTTGCATGCACCCATAGGGAATGGGTACATTTGAGGCCTAGGGTCTTCGTGATGGCCTTCTTAGGGGTCATGGTCTTCCCGATGAGGTTTCATTCCATCGATATCAATATTTTGCCGATGGTCATGAACCTTTTTGATAATCCACAAAGATATTCCTTAGTACACATGATTCATGTCGAGGTATTTTGGTCATTGTCAGCCTGCACGAGAGGGCATAACTTCTTCGGAGGATGCAATCTGCTGTTACAGATCTGGGCAAAAGAACACTTCTATCGTCGTGACTCACAGATGGATTACTGTATAGATGCCCGTAACAGGATTAAAAGCCATGAGGATCATCTAAGATATTGGTTGGGTGCACCAATAGGAGAGGAAGAGTGGCGCACATTTCTAACCAACCTTACGGGAGAGGCTATCCAGTGGAAATTTTCTTGGATAGGGGGATTGGCATTTGCGAGAACTCGATACTCGTACTTTATCAAGTTGATCGAGCTAGGAAGCATTCAACCATATGCGCCTCTTCGAGTTATGCGCCAATTCGGAGTAGTCCAAAACATTCCACTGTGGACGATCATGACATTGCATGAGGATGCCTTCACTTCAGTCTCACTAGGGCGGATAAGAAATTTTCAATCCGAATGGGATTACATGGTTGATTTCAACATAGGAAATGAGAGCTGGTGTACGCCGGAATATTACGCTTGGCGGACTACTATGAGCCATATGGCTCAACCAAGTATACAAGGGACCATGGGTTTTGTAGACAACCAGTGAGTTGATTGGTTTAGAGAATCGGTGATTCCTCGCATGGAAATTACAACACCTATGTACAATCAAGTAGCTCCAGGCTCTGTCAACCATTTAATCCAGGTGGTTGAAGAAGAAGAGGAAGAGGGCTTAGAAGAAGACCTAGAAGAGGACCTGGAAGAGGATCCCGAAGAGGACCCAGAAGAAGGTCCAGAAGAGGACCCAGAAGAAGATCCTGAGGAGGACCCAGAAGAAGAGGTGGGAGAAGATCGCAGGGAAGTTTCTGAAACGGGTTCTAACATCTACGATCCAAGAGATAGAGGAGTGGTAGACATGTCACCCGAGTATGAGCCAGAAGAGTCTCCAGAATACTACCCAATGCCATATTACGATATAGGCGATGACGATGATGATGCTCCGACCTGGCCCTAGATTGTCCTGCTTCTTTGTACTTCTTTATATCTCCTCAAAGTACCTTGCACCCTTTCCCCCCTTATATGCCTTGTGGCCACCTCTGTACTTTCATTTCCAAAGCCTCTGACCACCTAACTCTTTATAATAGCCAGATTGCCTTTGATCAATGAAGTTATGTTTGCTCCAATCCAAAATGTGTTAAATGGATCATTTATTATCAAACTAATTGTAACGTAGGCCTGCCTCGGGTAAAAAGAGGATCCATATTAGGACGCGTTTTGAATGTCGCTAACTTAGCGTATATATGTGTTACATATTTGTTACAGTTTTTCTTATTTCCCTAACTAACATGGTTTCCCTTTTTCTTTTCTTTTTGTTCATCATGTATTCCCAAAGTACGTTGATTTGTGTCGACTTGCAAACTGGCTGACTCACGATACAACCTTCGATCAAAACGAAAGATGACTAATAGAGATGAGTTCAACGCTGCCGTAAATATAATGATACCTATTGAGAACCCCGAAAGTTCTCGAAATATAACAGACATTCAAGATGACGAGAAAATGGCTCACATGGCACAAGAACTTGAAATCTTGAAGGAAGAATTACGTCAAGTGCGAGACTTGGCCAAACTGTCGGCTACCACCTTCCCAACCTTCAAAACGCCTATTTACTTCCCAAAGGCTGACTTGCCTTCTTCGACTTACCAAATCAGCTAGAACAAACTCAGCATGCTCCCGCTAATGGTCGAGTCCCACCAACCTCTCCAATCGCAGTCAGGACTGTTCCTGACCTTTCTACTCGCAACCCTACCATACCTACAATGCAGCAGATACTTGGGGCACATGTCGCCGCTCCCTATGAGCCACCTATTCCACTGGTATATGCTGTTGGAGCTCCTACCTTCACAACACCAGCTGTGGTTAATGTCTTGCACGAGATCGATCAATATGCAGAAATGGAGAAAGATGCTCGGTTGAAAGAGAATGCATCGATCAACGCCCAACTTCATGGTCTAAGAAAGGCATTGAAAAGCTTACAAGTCACTAGGGGAACAGAGAGCCTTGATTATGATGACTTGTGCATCCACCCAGACATTGATACGCCGGTGGGTTACAAGCCACCGAAGTTTGACATGTTTGATGGAAAAGGCAACCCTCACACACATTTAAGCACATATTGTGACAAGTTAGTCGGTATAGGGAGAAACGAGAAGCTGAGGATGAAGTTGTTCATCCGAAGTCTATCTGGAGAAACATTAACCTGGTATACGCATCAAGACCCTCGCAAATGGCATGACTGGCAAGAAATGGCTGAGGATTTCATGACCCGCTTTAGATTCAATACTGAAATCACAGTGGACAGATTCTCATTGGCCAACATACAGAAGAAGCCCTCTGAGAACTTCCAGGAGTACGCGCGACGTTGGAGAACCAAAGCCGTTAGGGTCCAACCACCATTGGATGAGAGTGAGCTCTCGAAGTACTTTATTCGAGCTCAAGAAGGATTTTACTTTGACAAGATGATGTCAATGATGGGCCAGAAATTTGCAGAATTGGTCAAGATGGGAGACTTTATAGATGAAGGTGTCAAATCTGGGAAAATTCAGTCCATGGTCACATTGGAAGCAGCAAGTAGGGCCATACAATCGGGTTCCATTGGCGGCATCAAGAAGAAAAGGGGGGATGTTTCAGCTGTCACTTACCAACATGGAGGACCATCCCACCGATACCCCTACAACCCTCAGATTGTTGCACATACCCCTCCATGCATTCCATACCCATTATATAATACCCAACCACACTATAATCCACCCCGAGCACCAGCATACCAAACTCCTCCAAGACCATATGTACCTGTCCAAGCACCAATCCACCAAAATAGACCAGCATATGCACCAAGACCACGTCCAAATCTCGAAGCTAGGAATGCTCGCACTTACACACCCATTGCCAAACCCTATGCCCAACTGTTTGAGAGGTTGAGAACAGCAGGAGTACTGCAGCCAGTTGAAGGAAAACTTCCTGATCCAATCCCTCGTAACTTCGATGGAAACAAGCGATGCGCTCACCACTTGGGAATCCAAGGACATGACACAAAAGATTGTTATGGTTGGAAGAACCAAATCGAGTCTCTTATCAAGAGAGGAGTAATCAAATGCACTCCAACACCTCCCTATGTAAACAACAACCCTTTGCCAAATCATGAGAATCCAGAAGTCAACATGGTTACTCTATATGAAGAATATGACGGCACTGACTATCTAAACACAGATGAAGCAGATGCCATGACATCTTCGGCGCAACCTATTCTCATTGTTCAACTAAGGGAACCTCTGGCTATCCAAACATATCTCCCAAGAGTTGTAGTAATCACTACGATCGCTAGAAAGCCTGAGTATGACACCAAAGCAGTCCCCATGGGACTATCAAGCAAGCACTAAGGGCAAGGTGACGCTACCGTGGCTCATGGAATGACTAGGTCGGGAAGGTGTTATGCTCCGGAGGATCTAAATCGAGGAGTTCTTGGAAAAGAAAAGAATTCGAAGAAGAATGTTACTGATGCTGAAGCCGCAGAGTTTTGGAAGAAGATGCAGCCTAAAGACTATTCAGTCGAAGAGCAGTTGAAGAAAACGCCAGCCCACGTATCCATTTGGTCTCTGCTTATGAGTTTTGAAGCTCATAGGAGTGCTTTCATAGAAGTGTTAAACGGAGTGAACATTCCAAAAGAAACCACAAGTGCAACCTTAGCTTCAACAATAGTGGAAGCTAACAAGATCTCTTTCCATGATGATGCGTTGCCTGCGGAAGGGGCTAGACACAACAAAGTACTTCACATCGCGGTCAAATGTTGTGATAAAATTGTGACTCGAGTTCTAATTGACGGAGGTTCTGGATGCAACATCTACCCTAAAGTCATGTGAAAGTTAGAGCTTTCGATGGAGCGCAAAGAAGTGTCATTGGAGAGATCTATCTCACGTTGCAAGTGGGGCCGGCTGAATTCCCCATCATGTTTCAAGTAATGGATGTGTCATCCAACTACAACTTGTTGCTGGGAAGACCATGGGTTCACATGGCAAGAGCGGTCCCTTCCACTCTTCATCAGTGTGTAAAGTTTGAGTGGGGTCGCATAGAAGTTACCATTCATGGGGAGCTCAGTCGCCCCATTCATTCTATTAATTCCATTTCGATCTCCGATGAGTTAGACGGAGCCACTTTTCACACTTTGGAAATTATGCAAGATGTAAGGGTCGACGAGGAAGCAGAGCCAGATGATACACAATTGTCAAGTGCAGCAAAAATGGTTGCGTCAGAGATGTTGAAGTATGTATATCAGCCTAAGACTAGACTTGGACCCAAGTCCAACGGCATAGTTGATCCAATCCAACAGAAGCATAAGAGGGGTACCACCGGACTCGGATACAATCCTACGTCGGGAGGAGTCTACCACAGCTCAAGCAAGACAATCTTTGTACCATAACAAGCTTCGATTCTAGATCAAGCAGTCAATGATGACATCATAGAAGGGATAGGCAATTTGTTCATGACCATGGTTAGAGAAGAAGAAGAGATCAATTTCAGCTAATTGACCATTCGTGATACCGAACCTGGAGAAATCTTGAAGAACTGGACCATCAGTCTGTCCCTGTTTCGACAAGAGTCCTGGTAGTGTGGAAAAGTAGTTTTAATTTTTTAAAAATTCACATGATCAAATTGAGGCTTGAATCATGCCTAATCTTTTGTTGCTTGGCTCTTCTAAAACCTAGAATGCTTTGAAATAAAAGTCTTTATTTTTCTTTAAAATTGTCTCATTATTTTAAATATCTATTTATTTTTACTTACTTTTTGCACTTTTTAGCACTCATATTAATAAAAATCCTCGTTCAACGATTATGACATGTAACGAATCTACCGAGCAAGGTATCAATGATGAATAGGATCACGAAGAGTACGATGAAAGCATAATGCCTGAAAATCTACCACATGAGATTGAGCAAGTTGAAAGCCAGAAAAAACCCAATATGGATGAAACAGAGGTTGTCAACTTAGGAGATGAAGAAATCGTGAAGGAAACACGAGTCAGCATACATTTGGAGGCAGAAAGAAAGAAAGAATTAATAGAGTTTCTTAGGCAGTATGTTGACGTATTTGCTTGGTCTTACGATGACATGCCAGGATAAAGCACTGATATTGTCTCGCACAAATTACCAACTGATCCCACTTGTCTACCCGCTAAATAGAAGACAAGGAAGTTCAAGTCGGATTTGAGTCTGAGGATCAAGGAGGATGTAACTAAGCAAATTGAGGCGAACGTTGTGAGGGTTAGAAATTACCCCACATGGTTAGCCAACATTGTGCCTGTGCCTAAAAAGGATGGAAAAACTAGATTATGTGTGGACTATCGAGATCTCAACAAAGCCAGTCCTAAGGATGATTTCCCTCTTCCAAATATTCATATACTCATTGATAATTGTGCAAAACATGAGTTGCAATCATTTGTCGATTGCTTTGCAGGATATCACCTGATCCTGATGGATGAAGATGATGCATAAAGACAGCATTTATCACTCCATGGGGGGTGTATTGCTATAGAATGATGCCATTTGGGCTAAAAATCAAAATATGTGTGGACTATCGAGATCTCAACAAAGCCAGTCCTAAGGATGATTTCCCTCTTCCAAATATTCATATACTCATTGATAATTGTGCAAAACATGAGTTGCAATCATTTGTCGATTGCTTTGCAAGATATCACCTGATCCTGATGGATGAAGATGATGCATAAAAGACAGCATTTATCCCTCCATGGGGGGTGTATTGCTATAGAGTGATGCCATTTGGGCTAAAAAATGCTGGTGCAACCTACATGAGGGCCATGACTACCCTTTTTCATGATATGATCCACAAGGAGATTGAAGTGTACGTGGATGATGTTGTTATCAAATCCAAGAGAAGTTCGGACCACCTGGATGACTTACAAAAGTTCTTTGAGAGGTTGCGGAAGTATAATCTAAAGTTGAATCCAGCAAAGTGTGCATTTGGAGTACCTGCGGGAAAACTATTGGGATTCATTGTTAGCAGGAAAGGCATAGAGTTGGATCCATCAAAGATCAAGGCGATCCAAGAGTTATCTCCCCCCAAGACCAGGAAGGACGTGATGAGTTTCTTGGGAAGACTGAATTACATCAGTCGGTTCATAGCTCAATCCACAGTGATTTGTGAACCCATATTTAAATTACTAAAGAAGGATGCCGCCACGAAATGGATAGAGGAGTGCCAAAGGGCTTTCGATAGAATGAAAGAACACTTGTCCAACCCACCAATATTGGTCCCACCAGAGCCTGGAAAGCCTTTGTTATTGTATCTATCTGTCAAGGATAATGCATTTGGATGTGTATTGGGGCAGCATGATGAGACAGGTAGAAGAGAGCAAGCCGTTTACTATTTGAGCAAGAAGTTCACACCATACGAGGCAAGATACACCTTGTTGGAACGAACTTTTTGCGCTTTGACTTGGATTGCACAAAAATTTAGGCATTACCTGTCTGCGTACACCACGTACTTGATCTCAAGAATGGATCCGCTCAAGTACATCTTTCAGAAACCAATGCCTATAGGTAAACTGGCAAAGTGGAAAATTTTGTTGAGCGAGTTCAATATTGTGTACGTGACACAGAAGGCCATCAAAGGACAAGCCTTGGTTGATCACCTCGCAGAAAATCCTGTGGACCAGGATTACAAGCCACTCACGACCTACTTTCCTGATGAAGAAGTTCTATTTGTAGAAGAAGAAATATCAGAGTCATATGATGGATGGAGCATGTTCTTTGATGGAGCATCAAACTCTATAGGAGTTGGAATATGAGCAGTCTTAATTTCAGAAACAGGTCAGCATTACCCAATCTCAGCCAAGCTCAGGTTTTATTGTACCAATAACATGGTCGAATATGAAGCTTGTATTCTCGGACTCAGGATGGCCACAGACATGAACATCAAAGAACTCTTGGTGATAGGTGATTCTGACTTATTGGTTCATCAGGTACAAGGAGAATGGACCACTAAGAATGTCAAGATTCTTCCTTATTTGCATTACATAAAGGATTTGAGCAGGAGATTCACAAGGATTGAGTTCAAACATGTTTGATGCTTTGGCAACATTGCCCTCAATGATTCAGCATCCAGACAAGAATTACATCGACCCTATCGATGTAGAGATACATGATCAACATGCATACTGTTTTCATGTAGATGAGGAACTGGATGAAAAACCATGGTACCACGACATCAGAAGGTTGATAGAAGCACACGAATATCCTGAAAATGCCACAAGTAAGCAAAAATGAACTTTGAGGAGAATGGCCAATCATTTCTTCCTTAACGGAGAAATCCTATATAGGAGAACTTCGGATTTAGGATTGTTGAGGTGTGTCGACGCCGCCGAAGCGACAAGGCTTTTGGAAGAAATACACGCAGGAACATGTGAACCTCACATGAATGGGTTCACTTTGGCAAAGAAGATTTTAAGAGCTGGATATTTTTGGATGACCATGGAGAGAGATAGCATCCGGTACGTGCAAAAGTTTCATCAGTGTGCATGGAGATTTTATACGGGTTCCTCCGAACGAGCTCAATGTGATGGGTTCCCCCTAGCCATTTGCAGCTTGGGGCATGGATGTTGTTGGACCCATAGAGCATCCCGCATCAAATGGACATCGTTTCATCCTAGTAGCTATCGATTATTTCACAAAATGGGTCGAAGCTTCGACATACAAGGCAGTGACTTAGAAGGTGGTAGCAGACTTTGTTCGCAACAATATAGTTTGTCGGTTTGGAATTTCAGAATCAATCATAACAGATAATGCAGCCAATCTCAACAGCGACCTTATGAGAGAAACTTGTGAAAGGTTCAAGATCTCTCATCAAAATTTCACAGTTTACCGGCCACAGATGAATGGAGCAGTTGAGGCCTCAAATAAGAATATCAAGAAGATTTTAAGGAAAATAGTGGACAGTCATAGGCAATGGCATGAGAAGCTACCATATGCTTTGCTTGGTTATCGTACCACAATCAGAACATCCACAGGGGCAACTCCTTATATGTTGGTTTATGGTTTATAAGCAGTAATACCTGCCGAGGTGGAAATACCATCTTTAAGGATTATCCAAGAGGTTGGTCTAGATGATGCAGAATGGATACGTAGCAGGCATGAACAATTGATGCTCATTGATGAAAAGAGGATGGACGCAGTTTGTCACGGTCAACTCTATCAGAATAGAATGACCAAAGCATTCAACAAAAAGGTCAAGACTCGACAGTTCACACCGGGGCAACTAGTATTGAAGAAGATCTTTCCTCACCAAGGAGAATCCAAAGGGAAATTTGCACCAAATTGGCAAGGACCTACATGGTTCATAGAGTCCTCTCTGGAGGAGCAGTAATCTTAGCAGAAATGGACGGCAGAGTGAGCACAAAGCCAATCAATTCAGACGCCATCAAGAAATACTACATCTGAAGACCTCTAGATTAGTCTTTATTTCTTGTACTTTTGCACATTTCTATTGTAACAGAACTACGTTTAGACCTGACTTCCCACGGTGGGGTACGTAGGCAACCCACATCGGATTCGGTCTCCCTTAGAAAACCCAAAAACATCATTTCCATGTATTTAGAACTACGCTCGACCTGACTTCCCTCGGTGGGATACGTAGGCAATCCTCGTCGAATTCGGTCCCTTCATATTTTTCACTTTTCTATTGTAATTGAACTACGTCCTGACCTGATTCCACTTGGATACGTAGGCAGCCTGAGTCAGGCCCAGTCATTGCATTATTTTACTTTTCTATTGTATTGAACTACGTCCTGACCTGATTCCGCTTGGATACGTAGGCAGCCTGAGTCAGGCCCGGTCATTACAATATCTTACTTTCCTATTGTATTGAACTACGTCTTGACCTGATTCCACTTGGATATTTAGGCGGATTGAGTCAAGCTCAATCATTGCATTACATACTTTCAATTCTCCCACTTGTATTCGAACTACGTTACGATCCGATTCCTATTTTGGGGATACGTAGGCAGCCCGAGTTAGGCTCGATCAATGCACTGCATAATTTCATTTTTTTTGGGTACCCTTAGGGAACACTTCCTCATAGTTAGGTAACCTCAGAATATGAAGAATCTCGATTGCCATAGTGCCTGCAAAAGAGCTAGGGGAGCTTCATCAGAAGGGTAAAAGCTACAAGAAGACTATGTTGGATATAGTCGACAAAAAGGAAAGCTCTATGGATCTCAAAACATGTCATAATCCAAAAGCAATACGAGATTACTATATGTATACTTAATATATACGTAATATACTTATTTACTAAAAACAAGATAATTCTTTTCAAAGAGACTTTCTACTCTTCCACTTACCAAGTCTCTAGGCTACGAAACTACATCCGGGCTAAGAAGGTGCCGAAGGATTCCAGTGACAAGGCTTCAGTCCGCGAGTCGATACAAATCAACACCCTCTCGCAAACTAAAAATTTCTTTGAGTGCAGGAACACAGGAATCAAGAAAAATAACATCAAGTCTCAAGGCATGATTAGAGATGCCATTCGACTTCTCACAATCATGAGCCAAACCATTATTTCCCTACTTTATTTCTTGGAAGTACTTCAACCTGAATCTTATGTCTAAAATATTTTATTTAAATATTTGCAGGTACGCTCAAGATCCAGATCAAAATACCGAAGAAAAGGGGCCCCTCTGTAGGACAAATAGGATAGTTAGCTTTCTATCAAAATAACTCCACCAACTCGAGCTTGTAATCTAACCTCGTCAACAACTCCGCCAATCGGAGAACAACGTTTAACTGCATTGAATAAACTCCGCCAATCGGAGACCACCATCTAACAGCGTCAAACTCCAAAATCTGGGGATGTACATAGAAAACATCAGCCAAACTCCACCGATTGGAGGATGTGCATAGCAAACATCAGCCAAACTTCGCCGATTGGAGGATGTACATAGCAAACATCAACCAAACTCCACCAATTGGAGATTGTACATAGTAAACTTCGTCAAACTCCGCCAACCGGAGGTTGTACATAGCAAACTTCGACCGAACTCTACCAATCGGAGCCTGTACCAAACTCCGCCAATCGGAGCCTGTATATAAGCAAAAGAAGCAACACTCCGCCAATCGGAGACTACATCATAGCGACGTTATTGAAGCTCCACCGACCGGGGGCATGCACGCATAGCAACACTATCATACACCAACAATTAAATGTTACATTACAAGCTTTACCTCGCCAGATGAAGGCGTTACATTACAAGCCGCCCCGCCAATTGGAGGCTGTACATTACCAGTTTTGCCCCACCAGTCGAGGGCTCTACATTACAAGATTTACATAGCCGGATAAAGGCTTTCACATTACAACCGCCTTGCCAGTCGGAGGCCTTACATTACAAGCTTTACATAGCCGGATGCAGGCTTTCACATTACAACCGCCCCGCCAGTCGGAGGCCTTACATTACAAGCTTTAAATAGCCGGATGAAGGCTTTCACATTACAACGGCCCCGCCAGTCGGAGGCCTTACATTACAAGTTTTACCTCGCCAGACGAAGGCTTTACATTACAGTAGCCTCGCCAGTCGGAGGACTGTACATTACAAGTTGCTTACATACATCACATTCAAAACACAAAACAGAGACATCAACAATCGTTTGAATATCTACACTTTACTCTTTACATTATTATTGCAATTTACAATTTTCGAACTGCAACAGGTACTTTTCACCCTTTTACCTGTTTTGCAGGACAACACATTACAATGAGGAACTCCCTCTAAGCAGCAAACTAGGGCAAGCTAGTGGAATGTCAAGCATCACTAGCTACGTCAAGGATTCACTTTCAGAACTCAACTTGACTCGATTTTCAGAAATTCGGATTTGAATTTTACTTATAACTCTTTCACGTCTCAGTATCATTCTAACTCGACACTGGGGAAATTTTCTGAAAATTCATTTCTCTACCACAGGTCTTCAGTAGAAATTGCTACGGAGCATTTCTCGTTATTCTTAAGAACTAAATCCGACCTGATTCTCATATCTCGAGGTATGCAGATAGCTTCGACTTGAACTTGGGCGTAATCCCTCTATTCGTACTAATCTTTTCATACCTCATCACCCAAAAGATTCCAGTATTACCATAATTTGATACTGGGGCAAATTTTAATCAAAATTTGATACGTTTCTACACTCTCGAACTACATAATGCCCTGATTTCTCATGAAACCTGAGATATGTAGGCAGCTCAGAAGACATAGCTTGGCCATAACACCATAAACATTCCATGTAAAGTTGTTGCTCAAAATATGTTTTGGTTGGCGGCCCCAAAATTAGATCGTGTCAATATTTCTTTGCCCACGTCTTCATTACTCTCCTCCATGGGCAAAGAAAGGGGCAAGCTGTTTACACCCAATTTTGGCTCTCCATATTTAACTAATTAAGCTTCCATAGATAATAATAATAATAATAATAATAAAATACATATATAGCATATAACAAATTTTTTGTAAGAATATGGGTAAAATAAATTTTAAACATTTTTCATTCCATTTGGCGAATTTATTTCATAAATTTTTTGTTTCTTATAATTTTTTTAAATATAATAATATATTTTTAACATATATAAATATTTACTACTAACTTTCTCATTTTTAAATTTACGTCAAATAAATATCGTTCTTAAAGAATCGAATCAATTTTTGTCTAAATATAATTTCTTTGTTGCAAATAAATATTTTTCGTACATTATTCAAAATTAGGAAGCTTACTTAATTAATGAGTTACTAATTCATACTAATTTTAATTTTTTTAGAATGACTAATTTTGTCAAATAAGCTAATCTTGCAAAATAATTATATTTAGTTTAATAAATTATGACTATTTAATAAAGAAGAGGTTATAATTTAAATGGGTTAGTTTGGTTAAAAATTTGACAATCCAAGTCTTCTTAAACCGGTCAATCCGTGTGTGCCACGTAAGAAGCACATGGATTGTGCTTCTTTAGCCTTAATCCCGACCATACAATTTAATCTAATGACTCTAATTAATCTAGTCTTTTACCATTATTTTTTTATATATATATACATATAAACTTTTTTAAACTCTTGATTTATATCAACCATCCGATCAAACGATCGGACGGTCCAAACTAAATAAGACTTTTCCATCTTCCTTTTCCAAGACCCAATCACCTCACCCATCTTCTCCAAAGACACGCCTCCCAACTTTTTCCTCCTTTCCCATAACACTTTCCAAGACCCCACCACCTCACCCATCTTCTCCAAAGACACGCCTCCCAACTTTTTCCTCCTTTCCCATAACATCTTCTCTTTTCCAAGAACTCCTCCTTCCCCATGCCCCTTCACTCTCATCTCCCATCAATCTTCTCTTCCAAGTTCGGCCATGGACCACCGGAAAATGTAGATTTCCGACGGTCTCCAACTTTATCCTTCCATCAATCACTCATCTCCTTTCAAATCAATCTAAAAAGTTGATTCTTAAGAGATTTTTCCTCCCCTTCATGATTACTTTTCTTCTAAGATTTGATTATTCAAGAATTAAAATTTTGAATTTTTGAAACCATGCCCCAAATCATCTATAAAAGGAGCCCTTTGGTCCTCATCCAAGAGGATCCAAAAAAAAACTAGAGAGGGATCCAAAAAAAAAAAGAACTAGAGAGAGATCCAAGAAAACTAAAAGAGATCCGAGAACCGATTAAAAACATTCAAGAATCAAGCAAAAATCGAAAATCATCTAAAAGATAAAGATTCACTAATGTATTAGCTTTATTGTTTTGGTCTCTGTCTCCTTTGCTTCCCTTCGACTTTGAGTTTGAATTAGGAATTCTCAACGAAACGCTCTCTAATTTGCTGCTCAACATAAGGTAAAGATCTTTCCTTTCATTTTACTTCCGTCATGTTTCTATCTATCAATATGACTATGAGAATAACTATATAAATGTGACCAATTTTTATGGGTCATTGTTTCTATTTTATTATTATTTTTGCGTTTTTGGGAGCCAAATAATAAAGCTCACTTATTCTGTTTTTAAAAGAATAACTAGCATAACAGTGTTTGTCTCTTCATTATATTGAGGAATATGATGAATGTTCTCAAATCTATTTGTGTTCTTTTTTCAAGATCCAATATTGAATAAATAAGTGCAGGATCATGATTTTAAATTTTAGATCACATTAAAAAAATGCTTATTTTTGTACCGTTTTAAACTTTTCCAAAGTTATTTAGTTGGTCAATTGTTGGGATCATCTGATGCCTTTAAAGATTTATATGAGCATGAATTGTTACTTTGCCTTAAAAAAAACCTACAATATGAAAGTGGATTAAGTTGATAGGTAACGGGTATTTAATTTGCTATATTTAGTATTTGTTAGCCTTCTCTGTTTCCTTAGTTTTAGTTACAAAGCTAATCGTATTGGTTAGTAAGAGCTCACTTGGTTCACTTTTTCTATAGGATTTTCTTTATTTTATTTGTTGTTATGGCTGTGATTTTTTTTATTTATAATTTCTATTTTATAATACTTTTTTGACATGAATAAGGTTATTCTTAATCCTCTTTATTTCTCTTTTTATGTTTCATGTACAATCGGAGGGCTGGAGTTTCTACTTTTAAAGTCGTTTTGGCCCAATAGCAGCTATTAGGTTGATCTCAGTGTTTGGAGTCTCGCAAATTAGGAGTCCAACATTTCCTAGCCCCCTTTCATTTTCTTAATTATATATTGTTTTGGTATACTAACTAATTCTTACATATGTTTGCTTAACTCTTGAGTTTCGATATATTTTATTGCTTGCCTTTTTTTTATATAATTTATGTGGGCTAATATTATTCAACAGATTAAAAAAATTGTGTTATAAACCTTTTGGAAACAGTTTTAGAACAAAATGATAGAAAATATTTTTCTTGAAAAGTAGGTTAACGTCTTAAGTTTACTTATCCATATTCATTTAGATCTTTCAAGTTGAGGAAAAGGAAAACTTATAGTTCAGAATTCTCCAAATGAAGTTTCAAAAAGCCAAAATAATATTCATTTAGGCCTTTAAGTCGAGGAAAAGAAAAACTCATTGTTTAGGACTCTCAAACGAATTTAAAATTAGTTTAAAGGCTAAAACAATTACCCTTTAGAAATATATAAGGCTAAAATAATTACTTTTAGAAATGAATTTGAACTAGTGTAAAGGCTAAAATAATTACCCTTTAGAAATATATAATGCTAAAACAATTATCTTTAGAAATATTTTTTTAAGAAAACAAGTAGGGAAGTAGGCCCTATATTTTGTTAACAAAATAAAATGTAAGTTATAAAATAAGTCTCAATGGCTAAACCTATTTTATTTTATTTAGGCCAACCTCTTTATAAAGAAATTATATTTACTATTATCATTATTGCTACTTTTCAAATTAAATATTGCTAAAATATTTTAATCTCTTAACATGCTATTTTAAGATTTTACATATGCCAACAGGTTCAAAAAAATAAGGTACATATATATATGTCACACACACCAAGGTATATATTTTTTAATTAGTTCATTTTTTTTCTCTGTACATGACGTATTATTTTATACATACCATATTATTTTTCATATCTACTATCCTTTTTTGTGAATGTTATTTTTTATAAATTGTAAATCCCTACACTTTAATATACATACATATTACTTTACCACATATGATTTATCGTCATTTTTGCCACTACATATAAATAAAATAATAAATGTTCATATGTCTTGAATAATATACATGTACATATTATACTTTATAATAGATCTAGCTAAGATCACAAATTTTATATAATATTTTAACATTTTATTATTATTTATCTTATTCGTTTATTTTCAGAAAAACTCCATTTTATATATTCTCATTCAAATTACATATCACACATATTACTACATTTTCACACCCGTCTATTATCTTTTTTTTTACATCTAAATTCTATAGATAAATAAAATGATAAATTTTCATATCCTCTAAACACAACATTTATAAGTTTATGTAAGATACATCTATATTTTTTAACATATAAGATTTTCATACATTTTAATTACGTCTTATTTATTTATTTTATCGTATGATAAATATACTATTAGTAACTTTGTTTTATACATATTTTAGGTACATATGACGTATCTTACACTTTACTCGTTTCTTGAATTAATGAAAATTATTTATCACCAATTTTAAAGTTAATAAGTGAATAAATTTTCCTAAATGTTTTCCTAAATTGAGTTTGAGGACTATCTTCGGATAGGCTCTGAGGGATGATTAACACCTTCCCCTCGAGTAACCAAAGCCCTTACCTAGAATCTCACAGGTTTCGCAAATCAACAGAGTTTACATTCACATCTTTTTAAAAAATGGTTTTCCTAATATTTTCCTTAAAATTAGGTGGCGACTCTAAACAAACAATTTTTTTTCAATATAAGAGTGACAACCATATTATGTTGCGAACTGTTTCGGCTAGTTTGAAATAGGGTGCGACACTCATCTAGCTTATAAGGGTCTGTTTAGGTTATTTACTTTCCAATTGCGCACGAGTGTACCTTCTAGACTTATGGAGGTCCAGTTAGGCTATAGATAGTTGTTTTACTTTACTTTTTCGTTCCTTCTAGATTTGTGGGATTATATTTAGACTTTTATCTGACCTCTAGTCACTGCTATTTTCATGTTTTTCATATTGTATTTACTTTCCAAGCTCAGTCGGCTTATGATGCTTACTGGGTATCGTTGTTTTGGTACTTATGATACACTCTACATTTGTTTTCTTGATGCAGATCTGAGCACCAGTGGAATGGTGATTCGAGCTTTCGTGGAGATCTTAGGAGATAGAGGGTGAGCTGATGGCTTCCTAGCTCGAGTTATCTCCATATGTATATAGTTTTGACTAATCTTTTATATTTAAGATAAGTTTGTGCTTTTTTGTCCACTTTTGGGATTTGTACTCTTGTAGTAGTTTTGTACTTTCGTCCACCAGGTCATGGGATTGGATCATGCACTTTGTATATATGTTATGATTATGCCATTTTTCTTTTCCTCAGCGTTCTCCTTAATAATGTAATTATTTCTCGTTGTTTGTTGATTCTGCCCTATATACTTGTTACTTGTCATTCCGAGATACGGATTGGCTTACCTACTGGTGGGTTATGGTAGGTGTCATCATGCTTGAGTTTTCCGATCGTGACAACAACTCCTTAAATTAATTAATTTAGCAAATACTAATATGTTGTTCTCTAATTTGATCAAGGTTAAAATGGGGTATGACATATCTACTATACAACGGGTTAAATTATATTAATAGTAAAATTTTCTTATAGTAGTCAGCATATCTATACTAAATTCTTTTAACAATTAAAAATAATAAACAAAAAGAGAAATGTTGATAAGTTCATTAGGTTTCTTTTCTGAGAATGTTCTTTAATACAAGTTCTATAAATAGATGGGGTTGTTGAGCTTATACAAGTTTTATGCGTCCATAAATGGGGGGATATATAATATAAGTTCTATTGAAACTTATAAATTTGATACAAATCTTTTATATATTTATACATATATACATATACATATATATATATATATATACATATATACATATATACATATATACATATAGATATATATACGTATATATATATATATATGTGTATATATATATATATATACTATACATATATATACGTTATACATATATTACATATTAATTATACATATATACATATATACATATATATATATACACATATATACATATACACATATATACATATATACATATATACATATACATATATATACGTATATATATATAGGTATATATATGTATATATATATATATATTATAGTTTGAACTCATAAAGTTCAAATCTCGAATGTCGTTGTTCTTAAATGAAATTAGTTATATTCTTCATAGATTTAAATTACATACATATATAATATAAAAAAGTATTTATGCATTTAATGTGATTTAATTAGGTTATGATAACATATTAGGTACTAGTACTATTTTTTATAATGTCGATGCTTAGAACTTAAATTTCTTCTTCTTCTTCTTCTTCTTTTTCTAGGGTTGTGTAATAATGGAAACAAAAGTTTTAAGATAACATTTTCCATTTTACAACAAGTTGCAAGCGATTTCATGTAGAGAATGTTAAGGATAGAGGAGGAAAAAATCTCTATTCAACTACATTTGGATGAAGAGAAGGAGGAGGAAAATAATGAACATATTGATAAAGGAAAAAAGAAAAACAATAAAAAGAAATAAAAAGAAAGGCAAATTATAACACAAATAATGTTATCGCTTGTGGGAATCTAGTGAAGAGTTTGTGTAACACCCCACAACTTTCCCTTTTAGAATCCGAATCTTTCGTTGTAAGTATCTAAGCTTGAACCGGGTGGTGTCCTACTTGTGATTATGTGTTAAGGTTCATTACTATGAGGGGGAGGTGTATTGGAAGTTGTTTAGGGTCATAAGAGACCTCTAGCACTAAGTTGAGTTCAAAGCCTTTCTATCGGTTAAGTTTTCGCATTTGTTCATGTAAGGGTCAAATTCAAATGATCATATCTCCCCGATCATAATGAATTATGTGGACCATAACCTATCACATTAAAGGCCTTTGAGTCCTCTTTCCAACGCCACCAAGTTTTCCTTTTTTCGATCTCGAAGTAAAAAGTTATGGCCATTTTACCAGAGACTGTCATTTCAGAGTTTCTGAGTCTGTGACCGACGAACCCAACCTACGGTCCGTCATTTGAACGACGAGCCATAGGTAGGTATCGTCGGTGGTTCTGTCAAGTCATCAAAAAGGCTCAAAAATTTAATTTTTGGGGACCCAAGAACTACGGATGGTACCTACGGTCCGTAGGTCGAACCACGAGCTGTAGGTGGCCCCGTAGGTCAGCTCGGCAGTT
The DNA here is from genome assembly GCA_018342035.1 of Solanum appendiculatum. Taxonomy (NCBI): domain Eukaryota; kingdom Viridiplantae; phylum Streptophyta; class Magnoliopsida; order Solanales; family Solanaceae; genus Solanum; species Solanum appendiculatum. The sequence continues at coordinate 1,032,693 of JAGDQO010000270.1, read as the reverse complement.
TTAAAGAGGGGTGTTTTCGTATTTTCCCACACTTTTATAATTAAAACCCAAACGTTTTGGGACTAAAATTAGTCCCTTATCAGTACCCAACATGATTTTTCTCTCATTAACACTTAGAATTATTGAGAGCAAGAATAAAGAGGAGAAAAGCTAGGGTTTCAAGAGCTTTCATTGAGACCTTCGAGTTCCGCTTAGATAATCATCGTTCCAGGTATGTAAGGCTATCATAGTGTTGGACCAGTTCGTTCTCACGCCCTATGTATATCAGAATTTTAGAGAAAAGTAATATAAGGTTTATTCCATGATTGTGAGTATTCTGGAGTTGTTGTATATGCATTGTTGAGTATCCTTGAGTTGAATTGTTCATGCCTATAATTCATCATGAACCCTATTATTTGAGTATCCTTGAGATGAATAGTATCTATGAGTTCTGAGTGAATGAAATCTGAGTATTAAGTATTCCATATTGTTATTGAGATCCTTGAATTGATTTATTCATGTCTATATTTCAACATGGACACTGTTTTGAATTATAAAGGCTGAGAATCTTTTAGTGTCAACCTTTTGTCCTTAACTGATTTTTTTTGAGGAAGCAAAGATGAGTTTTGAACAAGAGTTTTAAAAGAAGCTTTGAGTAAGAATTTTACAGAAGTTTTGAGTAAAAGTCTTAAAGACAAGTTTTTGAGAAAGAGTATAGGGAACTATGTAATTCCCAAAGAGTTCACTTTTTAAAGTAATTGAGAAGAGAAACTTTGTTTTCTAGATGAGTAAGTTATTGAGTACTGAGATACTCCAGAAAAACAGTTGCCTCTTTAAGAGGATTAGTTTGAGCAATTACCTCAAACCCAGAAAAGATAATGTTTTAATCATTGAGATGAGCAAAGTAAAAAGTTTTTGGGAGTAGTATTGAGCACCGATATGGGGGAGAGTTAGAACAACTCAAAGCCTCCATAAACCATGTAGCCAACATGGGTAAAGGATTCATACTTTTTAGATGATTTCCTTACATATAGTACTTAGTGGATCCACTTAGTGAGTTTGCGAGTCCTATACCTGGCAAGTATAGGACCGTTCTGGCAGCGTGGATGTTACGCTGTATCATCACATAGCTCATAATGATGGTTGTCGGTTAGAGAAACTCCCCAGAGTAAAGTATATTATTTTTCTTTCATATTACTTGAGAAGTTGAGTTTCAGAGATGAGTTAGCACTTGGGAACTTTTTTAAATTGACTTTATTCATTTAATTCTTTACATTCAGTTTTGAGTGCAAGGTAAAGTTAAAGTGTTTTCTATATACTTATGAGTTTTATGAGATCAAAGTTGAGCAAGTGTATTGGTAAAGCTTTAATGGTTTTGTCCTTTATCTCTTTGCATTGAGTTGAGTTACCCATGTTTTTATTTGATTTTAGTACCTTCATTTCAGTTATCTACCTACTCACCTATATTACATACTCGTACATTCAATGTACTGATGTCATTCAACATGCATCTTTTACGATGCAGATACAGGTACTTAGGATTCTCTACAGGAGTTCGTTGAGATCACTTCATCCGCTCGTCACCTTTCGAGTGAGGTCTCCTTGCTTTCGGAGGACTCCAGTTTTATGAGTCTTTAGTATTAGTAGCATTTTGACTAGTTGTGGGTCTTGTACCGACACTAACCTTTGTACAGTAGAGGCTTCATAGATAGACAGTTTTGGAGAGTCTTTCAATTACAGATGTTTTACCTAAAACTTTATGTTTCATACTCAGTATTTTCAGATAGTTTTGAGATTCAGTAAGTTGTATTAAACTTTTTTTTAGTTTTGATGTTTGTGTATGCTTGAGTTAGTCTTCCGCTTGTAGTCAGCCAGGATGAGGGCGCTTGGGGACCAGCAATGGTTCTCGAGTGCCGGCCACGTCCAGGGTGTTGGCTCGGGTCGTGACAGTTTGAAAGAGATGTTGGATGAGTTTATGAAGAAACAATTGAGATTTGAAATAATGCAATTGATAAAAAAATAATAAGAAAGGGGAATAGGAGAGAAGAAAAAAGAAAATAGAATGGAGAGAAAAAATGAAAGAGGATTGGAGAAAAAAAGGGAGGTCTTGGAAAAAAGGATGGAGAGAAAGAGAAGAAGATTAGTTTCTTCACTACTAATATAAAGAAATCATCAAAGGATAAATTTTGTAGTTAAACAGTCAAATTTGTTGTTAATTTTATTTAGCGATGAATTAGTGATAAATTATTAAAAAATTATGTTAGATTTGAACTATTTAGCGATTAAGGTAACCATCTCGAGACTCTTTTATGATTATATTTACGAAGTGCTACAAATATTTCGTCTAGTTATGATCCTATGGAAAATTTGCCGATTTCAGCTTAACTATAAACTGTTTATAGGTGCGTATAAGTTGTGTATATATAGTGTTTGTGAAGCTTATGATGTAAGGAACAACTTCCCTGAAAAAGATATGGACATTCGGGCGTTCATTGGAAAGGTATGCTAAGGCTAAAATCTGTATTTTCGAGTTTCCTTTGAGCACAAATTTTATTAAATTCCTAAAATGTCAAATGCAATATTTTACTATTCTATTGCTAGAAAGACCTTTTGGGAAAGGCATTGAGATCACAACTAAAGTATTTTTGTGATTTTATTGTGTTGATATTCCACTCATTTGGTTATATATGGTATTCAACATCTATAGGTCATTTTGTCGACTCCCTTGACTATATGTCCATATGTATGAATCGTATTCTTCTTTGGGTGTTGTGACTAAAAAATATTATGCAGGGACATTAAGAATTTACAACCATCTCTCTTTCCTCGTTAAAGTATATTTTGGAAAACTTAAAAATAATACGTCAATTTCAAAAATTCTCAAATATAACTTGAATGTTTAAACTACTAAAGGTCATATTATTTTAAATATTTTTTTCTAATTAAGGAAACATGTATAGAAACTAATTGAAGCACCGTAAGATCTTTATGAACATACTCAGGTTTAAGTTACCTTTCAAATGCCGAGTTAAGTGTTCAAGTTTATTTGGAAAGTATATGAAGTTCTACGAGGCTTTTACATGTTATACGCAAGTGTTATACATTATATATATATATATATCGAGAGCTAGTTTGATTAATCTTCTAAGTTAAATTGGATTCGATTATTAACTCAATATTATACGATTATAATTTATATATTCAAGAACTCTATACGAAAAATACTATATGTTGCAATTCTTCTCATTTATATGATGGAAGACTATATTTAAAAATATTTTCAAAGTTCACATAGTTTGAATCTCACAAAGCAAAAAACGCCACATTAATTGTGACAAAAGGAGCACACTTGTAAGTTTTTTTTAAATACTATCAACTTATCAAAGTCACCAATATCTTTCAAGCTAGCTAGTAAATCTTGTTTTTCATGGATATTTACCTAAAGAAATATATTTCCTTAACAACCTTATATATAATGATGATGTATATAACTTAAATTCATGATTTAATATTAGGCTTAAGTTATTTACGATCACTTAAAGTTGTCCGTATATTTCACTTGGACACCTCAATTAAGGCTTGTACCTATTGAACACCTCTACCACTTCGACTTGACACCTATTTTACATTTTTTCGATAATCAAACAAAAATATTAAGTGTGTGAGATACACTTGCGATGACATGACACAATAACAAATTAAATTATGACATGTGTCATTTGGATCCAAAAAATTATTTTAAAATATATTTTAAATAATAAAAATTAAAATAAAATTCTCTACCCCTACACAATCCACCCACCCACCCAAAATTTTCCCATGCCACCTATCGGAATTAGACCCATCACCGTTTCTTTTCTTCTTCTTCTTTATCATAAATTAACAATGGCAGTTCATTTAGATTCAAAAATTAAAATGAAATTGTTAATAGTTACATTGTAATCCAACCCACCCAAATTCTTCCCCTGCTATCCATCGGAACACCACTCTCTCTCTCCATTTTTTTCTTCTTCTTTATAATAAATAAACAATGGCAGGTTTAAATTCAATGGTGATAGAGGAGGTGAAGTGATCATAGAAATAAGAAGAAGAAGGGAGGTGTAGCAGTGGCGGCGACAGATTAGTGATATAGCGGAGGAATGATGGAAAAGAGACAAGGAAGAAGAACATTATGGCAAAGAGTTAAATTGTAAATTTATAACCTTGCTTACTTTCATAAATCAACAATATGACAAAGATTCAGTTCTAGATCTGAAGAAAAAACCATGACCAATTGGAGGCGTTAATGGTAGAGGCGGTGGTGGTTGCTCAAAAGAAGAGAAAGAAATGAATGTGATGAAGATGATAATAACAAATCTGAAAAAATAAAATGATAATAATGGTAAAGAAAGCGGAAAAAAATGAAGAAGAAAGGTGTATATGGCTGCAATGGCGGATGCTGGTTGTAAGGTGAAGAAGAAAGAGATTTTTTTAATTTAAAAAATAATTAATTTAATGATTTCATGCTCTTATTATTCGTGAGTCATACCCAAAATGCCATGTAAGCAAAAAGTGCTCAAGTGGTATCAATTCAAAGTGGTAGAGGTGTTCAATAGGTACAAGGCTTATTTGAGGTGTCTAAGTGAAATATACGGACAACTTTAAGGGGCCGTAGATGACTAAAGCCTTAATATTATGATATCATTATAAAATTTCAACGTACTTTTATGGGACAAGATATAAGAAACCCCCCCCCCCCCGAATTATGACAAAATTGTCAGTAACAAACAAATTATGTGAGGGTCCTATTATTTTTAACTTAAATTTTTCTATATTATTTATAGCCCTAATTTATTTGAGGGTCCTATATTACCCTCTTAACATAATTGTCAAAATTGCACTTGTTATTGTGTTTAAGCTGTTAAATACACGTTCACACTCATTTTTGTATTTATGAAACTACATCACTCGTTTTGATATTTAAAAATTATTCTTGATAACTTTCACATGTTTTCTTTATTTACGAAATTGTCATAATTATAAATTTGATACTTTGCACAAGTTACTTTAATTTATTTGGTGTATAAATGTAATGTTTCATTTCTTGTGAATTGACCACTTTGCCCTTCCCCGTACTAAGTTTGTGTTTCGGGAATGGTTTGTGTGGTCTCCGATGCGATCGAGTGTGTTTTTGGTGATTTGACCCCTCTTGAGTTGCGAATTCATGATAGGATTGACTTCGGTCAATATTTTGAGTTCTGAGCTTAGGATGAGAATTTCGTCAGTTCCATCGTGTCCGGAATGTCGAGTTTGAGCTAGTAAAGCGGTTGGTAAGGTTTTTGATGACACGACCTGATTTTCTGAGTCATGATGGAACCTACTATAACCCACTAGTAGGTAAGCCAAGCCGTAACCAGAACGACAAGTAGTGAGTATAAGGGTAGAACTAAACAGAAATAACACTAGCAATAAGAAAAAAAATAGAGAGAAAGCAAACCAAAAACTAAATACAATAGAAACCCTCCAGAACCTGGAAGTCACGAGTACAAAGTTGTCTAATATGAACAATTACAAGTCCCAAAAGTGGACTACAACAAGCCGTCTCAGAGGCAAAAGACTAGTTAAAATATATATAGAAGGAGACAGACTGATCCAGGACACCAAGTGCTCACCCTCGTCTCCGGTATCCCAAATCCGCAAAAGATAGCATGAATAATCACTATTGGTAATTGGTACTAGGACCTGCATCATGAAAAAGATGCAGAGTGTAGCATGAGTACCAAAATAAAAGTACTCAATAGACATCAAAGGCCAACTGTGCAAGAAAGGTAAAAACAATCTAAAAAGATAGAATCTAGACACACACAGAGGTCAAAGCAGATATGAAAGAAAGCACACGAACATACCGAAAGCAAATCTTAGTACAACTAAACTAAACCTAACTGGACCCCCATAAGATCAGAAGGTATACTCGTGTGCTAGTTAAAGTAAAATCTGAATGGACCCCCATAAGCCCGATATGTACAATGAATATCTATGACTACAAGAGTGAAGTGCCTCAAATCCAGCTCTAATAAGTGTACTCCAGGCCTCGAACCCCAAGTGATGGCCTCTAACTAGAGGTGATGGCCTAGAACCGTAAAACATCAGCCTCAGACTGGGATTAATGACCTCAAACTGTAAACATTAGCCTCGGACTGTAGATAACGACCTCGAATCATAAACATCGGCCTCAAACTAAAAATAATAGTGTTGAACCGTAAAATCGGCCTCGAACCAGAAATAACGACCTCGAACCAGAAATAACCATAATGTCCAGTCAACTCCCAGCCAGTTAGCAAGAGTGACAAGGAACATGTCAACTCCGAAGAGGATTCTAATATCAGGACTAAGTCATCGTTGAACGACCTCCACCCACAAGTATCCTGTCACGCTCCGAGCCTACACCCTGGATGTGGCCGGCACTCGAGAACCATTTTTGGTCCCCAAGTGAACCCCTTGTCCTGGCTGACTACTTAGCGGAAGATCTACTCAAGTGATAACAAGCTTAGAAGCAACATTTAGAACATTCAAACTCCAACAAATACTTAACTCAAACTGGCTAAAAATACTTAAGTTCAATAATGAAAATGCTTTGCAAAATAGTCTCAAAACATCTTATCAAAAGGGAAATATACTGAGAGACTCCTAAACTCTAACTATATATGAAGCCTCTAAACACTAAGATAGATGTTGGGGCAGGACCCTCGACAACTTATCAAAATAGGAAATATAAGTGTGAAGCCCTCCAGAAAGCAAAGAGGCTCACCAAAGCTAGCTGGAGTGCAAATGGTATCAATGAAGCGCCTGTTGATGACCCTGAACACCTGTATCTACATCATAAAAAGATGCAGGTCAAATGACATTAGTACATTTGAATGTACGAGTAAAACAAATAACGGAACTGAATGACAGAAAATACTCAATTGAATCAATACATGAACATGACGTGAAAATCATATAAGCTTTACAATAAAAATATGCAATAAGATCAATATGAAAATAACATACTTTACTTATGAGGAGTTTCTCTAACCGACAACCATTACTATGAGCCTAGCAATGATACAACGTTTCACCAACGTTGCAATGGCCATCCTATACCTTGCCGGGGGTATAAGATGATACTTTAACTATGGATCCATCTAATGGACCTTCTCAGAGGAAGTGAGGAGTCGCACGAAGAATCAGTGCTATCCTATCCTACGCTGGTTACGTAGTTTTAGGGGACTTTTGAGTTTTAATAGACTCTAAACCAATTCGATGCTCGATACTACTCCTAAAATAAACAATATACTTTATGCTCAATCACCCTTTACAAAGAAAGAGACTATAACTTTACTTACTTTTCACTATACCCAATCACCCTTTACAAAGAAAGGGACTATTACATTACTTTGCCTTTCAAAAACATCAGTCATACTCTTTCTTTTTCTCAACTATCAAATAGTACATAAGAGAACATTTGATTCTGTTTTCAACGATTCTGTTCAAGACTTACACTTTTAAAACATATGCTCATGAACTTATCTTTCAAGCCCAAATTCAATATATGGGGAATTTTCATGCAATTTTCTTTGAAAACGTCACTTAACTAAATCAATAGGGTTCATGAGATACTAAGCATGAACAACATTATAAGATTCACATGTTAAATAGGAATCAAAACCTCAACTTGTTAAAGAACTAAATTCAAATATCAAGAACTATGGATAGATCAAGAACAAGGAATATATCCTTTAGATGTAACGATTTCTGACTGAATTGAGATGTAGGGCGTGAGGACGAACTGGTCCAACACTATGAATAGCCTTACATACCTGAAAGGGAAACACTGGCTTGAAACCTTGGACTGAGGCTTGAAGGTGAAGAACCTTAGCTTCTTCCGTTGAGAGAACTTAGAACGTTGCGAATGTGATTTGTCTGAGGGTTGGGCGTGAATGGGGAGGCTATAAGTTAGGCTTAGGGAAGTTGATTGAGGATAAAAGGTCAAGAATACCCTTCTGGGAACGTAAGAAAACCATAAAAATTGAAAAAAAATGACCTTTTAATGAGTCTCATCGACCAAATCGGCGACCTAGAGGTCCCATCGCCAACCTATTCGACGAATCACCGAATGGGAGCTTCAGATCACCTAAAATAACAGTTTCTGGAGGTTTTTGGGTCCATTCGGCTAGCTCAATCAGCGATGCGTCGAACCCATTCGGCGAGTCACCGAATTGACCCTCAGCTCGCCGACTTGCCCATTCCAGACGTGCTTTAGTAAAATAGCCATAACTTTCTACTCCGAACTTGGATTGATGCAAACTTGGTGGAGTTGGAAAGAGGACTCAAAGACCTTTAATTTGATAGGTCATAGGACACCTAATTCCTTATATTCTAGGAGCTATGATTGTTTGAAGTTGACTCTTGCATGAACTAATGCGAAAACTTAACTGGTAGAAAGGTTTTGAACTCAACTTAGTGCTAGAGGTCTCTTAACATACACTTCCCATTCATAGTAATGAACCTTAACACATAAGCACAAGTAGGACACCACTCGGTTCAAGCTTAGACACTTACAACGAAAGATTCGGATTCTAAAAGGGAATTGTGGGGTGTTACACATCCACATGAGGCTCGAAGCCTAGAACAACCCAATATTAAGTCACCATGAAAAACACAACCCTCCGGTAATGCATCGGAGCTGCAGAGATAGAGAGAGAAGGCAGAAGGTCTACAAAGTTGCGCAAACGCCTAAACTAAGATTCATACTATCAGACTCAAGTTTGCTATTTCAGTCTACAAGGATACCTCGGAGACGATAAAAATGCTATAAGGCTAGCCAGTCTAAGGCAGCACTAGTCTATCCTTGACTAAGGCCAAACATGCTCCAAATAACAAATAACAATGCAAGTAATTCACAACAGCATGCGACAACACACAAAAACTCCAACTAGCATGGTACTACTCCCGAAACAGTGGCGATCAATCCTAAAACATGGTATCTATGAAGAGAAGTAAGAATAACTAGGTACCCACCACAAATTCACACTAATCCTCAAGAATTCACACATTCAGACTGAATCTAATTAGAAAGGAAGTCGTAGCCTACCAATAGGCTGACCCCGTGTGCTCCAAATCATAAGGCTAGAGCTTTTCTTTTCTGAACGAACTCCAAACGCTGCCACACTATCAAAAATAGGATTACAACATTAGTACGGTCATTTAGACACCAAAAATACATAAAATGGAAATGGACCAATTTTGGAGTCAAATGGGAATGGTGGGAGCCGTGTCAGAATTTCCAGAGTTGACTCCATCAAGAGGTCCTAAACTATGCCTTGAACTTGTGTTCCAAAATTGAACACAATCCTAGGCCTAAAACAACCAACACAATAATCATGCAATTTTAAAAAGAAAAACAAGCCAAGGCAGCCCAAACACACCCAAATTCACCTCAGACGGAGGTTCTTGAATAGCTCCCGATCACCAACCCACATAGCCACGCTCCCAACGATCACATAGGACTTTGAATCACTGAAATCGGAGCTTAGAAGAGGGAGAAATCATCAAATCACTTCTTGAATTTAAAGCAGCCTCGCGTCCAAGTCTTATTTAAAGATTGGGCGCGACTCTTCATCGGGAAGGCAGCAAGCCTTCGGGAATGCGGCGAGGGCCCCGCAAACATGGCCAGAGGCAAACCAGATCCCCATGATCGCGGCAGGGGCCTCGTGAATGCGACCTCTGCGATTGCAGTCAGGGCTCTACGAACGCAGCCCTTAGGCCACCAGTCCTCCAAGATCGCTGCCAAGGCTCCACGAGCACATCTGACTGAGCATTTCGAATTCGTTCGGAACCAACCCTACATACAAACGAGATATGCAACCCTATCAAATTCGATATTTCAGACTCAATGGAGTAGGAGAAATTCCCATACGTGGTCATCTCGACAAAAAGTAGGTCCCACCCTAAACTCCATTTTAAGACAAAATCCACAAGGGGGATCGAAATTAGCCTGAAAGCTTTGAGATTCAAATGAAGGATCGTTCAAACCAAACTCAACATTCCAAAGCTAACCGTACTGATGGAATTCTTATCCGAGCTTGTTTACTTAGAATATTTTCTAAATTCAAACTTAGACTTTAACTTGAAAGTTAAAACACCTAATTGCACAAACTCGCACTAAAAGCCTCGGGAGTCATGCCGACTATGCTACTAGCCTAAAATGACCCTTCCGGAGCTGATAAAATTGTCAGAATTAGATTCTAAGGTCATCTTCTTTTGATAAAAAATAATCGTTCAAGATTCAAAAGCTCTAAAATATTAAAATTCGCATAAAAACAAAACAAACAACCAGGTGACCGAACTATCAGCCCCAGCAAGTCATAAATGACTTGGAGTCACTATAAGAATGCTCTAATTGCTGGAAAAGAGGTATAAACACATAAATAACCTAGAGGTCATTAAATCCAAGGCCTTAGATGGAGTTTTGGACGTTTGGGTGAAAAGATGTGCTTTAAGCCTTAAGAGTAGTTTGGGAGGGTAATTTCCTAATTTTACCTCTTTTCAAAAATTTGACGATTCCACTGAGTGAAGAATGTCGATTTTAGTGGGGGTAGCTTGTCCAGTTTATTTTTATCGGACTTCAAATGGTTTTTGAGGATCCGACCGGAGATTTGGATTTAAGATTCTTTTTCTATTTCTGCTATTAGTGCAAGGGGACCGCGATTGCAGATCCCCTAGCGCGTTTGGGGGAGTGAGGTGTCTTAGACACTGCATTCGTGAGTGGGGTGGCCGTGTTCACGGGTGAACAGTGCTCCGCGATTGTGACATTGTTCCCACATTCGGGAGCCTTAGCGGTTCAGTGGGCCGCGTTAGTGGCACTTGGCCCACGTTTGCGGACCCTAAATTTTCAGACCTGAATAATGTATTACGGAAAACCTTCCCCTTTTTCTTGTTTTTACCATTTTCACTCGTTTGGGAGCCTAGGAGAGGAGATTTTTGAGGGGTTTCTTGAGGAGATTCATTTGGGTAAGTGCCTTTATCAATTCCTTATCAAATTCTTCAAGTTTTATCTTTCAAAAACTCTTTAAATCTTGATTTCAAAGTAGATTTCTGGGTGAAAAATTAATAAATCCTTGATTTGGAACTCAATTTTTGCTTGTTTTTAATGGATTTTTCAACCACGAACTCCTCTTGGATTGAAGAACTTGATTTTCAACTACAAAATTGACATTAGCTTTTCAATTTCCATAGTGATTTTTGGACTATTTTACCCTCGATTTCTAATCCTATCAATGTGGGTATCATTGGTCTCCTTTTGATGAACTCTATCCATTCTTGATTGTTGGGGATCCTTTCGGTGATCGTGTGGTTGAGGAAGTGCTTCGATAGAGTTGTTCGAGTGAAGTTCGACCTTCGAGGTAGGTTTGGCTATCCCTCTTTTAGACTAAGATTAGTAATTATCCATTCTTAGAAAGTCAACTATGAAATGAGTAGTAATATGGGTCTTAGAAGTTGGTAAGTGTTGACCTCCTTGTTTAGTTCGTATGATGCCTATTTGTGATGCTTAGCCTGTGTGGAGGCTTGTGTGATACCTTTAATTGTTGCTAAAAACCATTGATGTTTGAGTAATTGCCCGAGCGAGAGGTTGTGTGACCTATATTTATTTTTGACATTGAGATGCCCAAGTTAGGCCAGGGTTTTTGAGCATCTTAAAATGAAAGAAATGCTTTCTAAGTGGTAAAGACTGATTTCAAATGGTTTCCTCCACCATCCCTATCATCTGAGGAAGTGTTTCATGACTTGTTGAGTTTGGGAACTTGATACTCTTTGAAATCCTTGATGAATTGATTATGCCTTTGTGTCGTATGTGTTATGATGCATTCATGCAACATATCAATGTTCATGGAAATATGAGAAAGTGAAAAAATACTATCTTTTTTAGAAAGAAAATGTGACACCTTACTTATATTCTTTACCACGAGCTAGGTGACAAGTTGATGAGATTGGTATATGGACTGCAAGTACCGCATGTGTCATGCCCCGAGCCTACACCCTGGACGTGACCGGCACTTGAGAACCATTGCTTGTCTCCAAGCGAACACTTGGCTTGGCTGACTACTTAGGGAAGACTTACTCAAGCGATAAAAAGCTTTAAAACAGAATTTTTGAACATTTAAATTCAAATTAAAAACTCAGCTCAAACTATCTGTAAATACTCAATAACATAAGTATAATAGTTTGCAAGAACATCTCAAGGAAAAGTAAATACTTAAAGACTCCTCAACTCTATCTATCTATGAAGCCTCTATTATATAAAGATGAGTGTCGGGACAAGACCCACGACATCTCAAGACAACTGACTAGAAAACAAAATGTGAAGTCCTCTGGAATACAAAGAGGCTCACCCAAGTTATCTAAAGTACAAAGTGATCTCAACGAAGCTCCTGTTGATGATCTTGAATACATGTATCTGTATCGTAAAAAATGCAGGTCGAATGACATCAGTACATTGAATGTACGAGTATGTAATATAGCTGAATGGATAAATAGCTGAACTGACAGGGCTGAAAGAATACTTACCTCAACTCAACTGAACTCAACTCAATACAAAGCAATAAAAAGAGATGAAAACATTTAAAGCTTCATAAATAAAAGATGTTAACTCAAGGATGTATATAAAAATACAATAAAATACTTTTTACTTTTATTTGTGAGATTCTCTAACCGACAACCATCACTATGAGCTACGTGATGATACATCGTCTCATCCACACTGCCAAAACTGTCCTATACCGTGTCGGGGTATAGAACCTCTCAACTAAGTGGATCCACTAAGCAATAAGGATTCATCTAAAAAGTATGATCATGTACCCATGTTGGCAAGACATGGTTTATGAGGATTTTGAGTTGTCTGAACTCATCCCCATATCGGTGCTCAATACTACTCCCAATAATATATATCTCATGCTCAAATCTATAAAACATACTCTTTCTCTAGTTTGAGATAATTGCTCAAACTATCCTCTTAAAAGAGGTAAATGCTTGAAATATCTCTGAACTCAAAAAATCATTTAGAAATCAAAGTTTCTCTTTTCTCACTTCAAAAATAGTATCCTTGGAAATACTTAGTTCCCTTGTACTCTCTCTTAAAATATCTTTTCAGACTCTACTCAAAACTCTTCTTTACTTTTGTCGGAATCAATTCAAGACAATGATTGGTTAAAAGGATTTCTCAATAAATAGCTCAATAATAAGGTTTATACTGGAAAATAGACATGAACAATCAACTCAAGAATCTCAATACATGATATACAACAACTCAACAATTAGGAATAGAAATTTGGAATTCAACGATACTACTCATCTCAAGAATACTCGAAATCAAGGATAAAAACCCTAGATTACTCTTTTACTGATTTGAAAGTAGATGTAGGGATTGAAGGCGAACTAGCCCAACACTATGATAGCCTTACATACCTGGAAGAATGAAGTTCTTTGGTGAAATCGAAGCAACTCGAAGTATGCTCGAAACCCTAGCTTTTCTCCTCTTGGAACCTTACACTAATGTCTTGAAGTGTTAATGAACGTAAAAGAATTGATTACCACTTTCTAAGCCCTTAATTAGGTATAAAACGTCGTGATTTAGGCTTAGAATAGGGGTTAAAATGACATATTTTAAGTACCAAAGGCATAGGGGAAAGATCAAAATGACTCTAGCTTTTAAAACTGAAAAGATTCCTTAAAAAGGAGGCTTCAAGGACCGTCCAAGGCTTCACGGCCCGTGAAACACTTCAAGGGCCGTATAGCCGGCCGTGAAGCTTCACCTGCCCGACAAGGCTTCACTAAAACAAACATAAATTCTTACTCCAAACTCGTATTGCGGAAAACTTGGTGGCGTTGGAAAGAGGACTCAAAGACCTTTAATTTTTTAGGTTATGGGCCACCTAATTCATTATGTGCTAAGAGATATGATCATTTGAAGTTGACCTAAGTAAAATCTCATATTGAAACTCAATCGGTAAGAAAGCTTTCAACTCAACTTTGTGCTAGGGGATTCTAGTGACCTTAATTCATATTCAAAATCATTCCCACACTAAAGAATTGACCTTAACAGATAACAATTAAGAATCACTCGGTACGCCCTTATACACAAATGAAGAATGGTTCGGGTCTTAACTTAGAAATTTTCAGGGTGTTATACCATAGGTCCTTATCTGGAATCTAAATGCTCGGCAAGGTGTATACGACGGGTTGTGCGATGACATTAATTCCACCACATCCTTCCATCATCTTATTGCATCGCATTCTCCAGTCCTGTTGTGTTGTGTAACTTGCTTATATGTTGATTTGAGTATTATCCGTGGCTCTTTTGTTTTTACTTTATTTGCACCATTAGTATATAAATTGGCGGTACCAATGCCGGAATGAGACTTTTCTTCGTGCAGGTGCAAGCATTTCATAGTTTATTTAATTGCTTAAACTCAGTTGGTCTAACCTATTGAGTACATGTTGATTGTACTCACCCCTTACTTTTATTATCCCTTTGATGCAGATCCTAGTCAGGGTGATCCTCGTAGTAGTTGATTGGATCCAGCGGTTTCTTCTCTTTCGGAGTTGTGGCGAGATCCTACTTTTTCGATCGCCATTGCTCTCCATCTATCATTTAAAGTCTTTAACTTTCTTTTCGAAGACTTGAGATGTATTTCAGATTCTAGAAATGTATTAAATACTCTTTATACTTATGCTACCAGGTTTTGAATTTTTTTTTTTATTGTTTCTTATTGGTTGTGGTCTGACTTCCCTTTGGGAGTCTCGTATTTGTATTTCTTTCGGCTTACACACTATTTTGGGGTTCTCGGGGTGTGTGCCATCATGACCTCAACTTTTGGGTTGTAACAATAAAACTGGAGCAAAAACTACAATTAGACAACAAAACAAATTGGACCAAAAATAATTCAAGGTCTTAATTAATATGAAATAATTAAGTTTTGAGGGCAATAGCACCCTCATATAGTTTAGGAGTGTAAATAATACATAAAAATTAAATTCAGAGATATAATAGTACATTCCCATAATTTAAATGCGTAATTAGTAATTTTGTGTAAATTCAAGGGAGATTCTTATGCCTTATTCCTATTTTTATTTTGTGGCTTCTAAGTAGTACACACATTTACTGCGTACATACTATCCAAAATGCATGAAAAGGTATGCACAAGTGGTCGCTAACCCACCTCGTACACATATCTTTCATCAGCATGATGTAATATGAAGAAATATGGATCTCAATTAGCAAGTACAAACACAAACCTGACTAATTTGGATTTACGCTACTGCGTAGGATCCATTTGGGAGAATCGCTTCCTAATAAAGAAAGATAATAAATAAATTTCCCCTTTGAGATATCCGATCAGAGAAGACTAGACCATTGAAGGAAAAACATTAATGGTAGTCAAAAGATTGTAATCTTTTATTATTGATATATAAAAAATTTTAATTTCAATATCATAAGTATCATGTTTAAGATGAAAAATTTTAATAACAATTCGGTGTATGCATATTCTTTATTTGTTACAAAATTTTAAAATCATTCTTACTAATTAAATTTGTATTTGGTCAAACTAAGATCCATAAAATGAAACAAATATAGAAATTAATTTACAATATGCTAGTCTTTCATCTATCTTATTCAAATCCGGAAACTAAACAAAAAAGGATAGAGCCCCCAATGTGTCCATATAAGCACATACATATATTACTTTTCCTTACGAATTCATACATTATATTCACATTTCGCACCACCTATTATTTTCCTTCCCCCTTTATATAAAATATTTTTTCTTCTCTCATAAAGTATTCTTTGTTTATAAATCCTAATTTGAAACATATGGAGGGTCATCTTCATCAACAACAATCTACAAGTTATCAACAACAACATAACATGCCTTTTATATTTCCACAAGAGAATTATACGAGTGGCGGTATGTATACATCCTTGGCCCAACCTTGTGAAGGTGTGAATATTAATACAAATGGTGGAGATAAGTTGTTTGAACAATAGAGACATGTACAGCCAACTGATTCCTTGATGATTCAAGATCAACATCAGTTTATGAGTCATCAAGATATGAATACTGATACAGGTGCTGGAGATAAATTGTTTGCACAATGGAGTGTTGTAAAGCCAAGCGATTTCTTGATGAATCATGACCAACATAAGTTTATGACTGATCAAGGTGTTAATACTGACACAAGTGGCGGAGATAAGTTGTTTCCACAAAAACGTGTTGTAGAGCCAAGTAATTTCTTGATGACTCAAGATTGGCATCATAACCAAAATCAATTTATGAGTCATCAAGATGTTAATATTAATACAAGTAGTGCACATGAGTTATTTCCACAACAGAATGATGTAGAGCCAACTGATGCCTTGATGATTCAGGATCAGAGTCATGATCAACATCAGTTTATGAGCCATCACGGTGTTTATACTGATATATATAGTCTAGATGCGTTATTTGCACAATGGAGTGCATTCATTCAGGATCAACCTCATGATCAGCATCAGTTGATGAGTCATCAAGGTGTTAATATCAATACAAGTAGTGCACATAAGTTATTTCCACAACAGAATGATGCAGAGCCAACAGATGCCTTGATGATTCAGGATCAGCGTCATGATCAACATCATTTTATGAGTCATGAAGGTGTTAATCTTGATACATCTAGTGGAGATGAGTTATTTTCACAATGGAGTGCAATTCAGGATCACCATCATGATCAGCACCAACTGATGAGTCATCAAGGTGTTAATACTGGTGGAGATTATATGTTCTTCCCACAATGGAGTATTGAAGAGTTAAAAGATTTCTTAGATATTTGAGGGATCTCGACAAGAATTTCATGTAGACCAAATGCGACATGATTTTATAGGAAGACATATCCAACAAGATGAAACTAATTATGGAAATGCATATCCAACAAGATTTTGTTAGAACTTACCCTCAAGCATTTGAAATATTATCACTTTGTAATGATTAAATTCAAGTATATTATTGTCACGTTAAGGGACCAATTTAGCACATAAGTTAAAAGCATCATTGTATAATAAAGGCAAATAATGAATATAAAATTATTTCTGAATATATAATATACATATATCTTAATTCTTATCCTTCATTGCTTTAAAAGTTAGTGATCATCAACAGTAGTTTTAAGCTATTAGTGGCACAAAGAGTGGCGTGACGCTAGCAGTGACAAAATCACGATATCTTTTATAATATGTATACCTCATATTCACCTAAAGATTTACTAGAATTAAGCACAACAAAGATTGATTCTCATACTTGGTGAGTAGTACGCTAGTATTTCATTTATCTTTCTCACATCTTGAAACGAAGTACAAAAGGCGAGCACCCTTTAACGCATATGTATAAGCACATAGGTGTGTACACAGCCTTGTGCCTACCTTGTGAAGGAAGATAGACTTTTTCTAATAGATAATTTATAAGTCATCAAGGTGTGAATATGGATACAGTTGGTGGAGATAAGTTGTTTACACAATGGAGTGTTGTAGAGCCAAACGATTTCTTGATGATCAAGGTGCGAATATTGATACAAGTGGCGGAGATGATAAGTTCTTGCCACAATAGAATGTTGAAGAGACAAGAGATTTCTTGAATAAAAAACTTTTGCAGATTAAGATGGGCAGAGTTTCCTGTACTTCTCTACATTGTATTGTTCTTGTCCTTATCTTTATGTCTTGTTCTTCTGCTTATTTTTTTCTTGGTGTTACTCTTTTTATATGATGAAAGACTATTTTAAAATTATTGATCAAAGTTCATGTTGCTCCCAAATGCACACGCAAGTGTACGTGATCGCGCAAGTAATATAGTAGCTCTTTCAGAGCCTGATTGTCGAACCCAAAGGACTTACGATCAATTTATATTTGGTTCAACTAAACCCACAAGTTAAAGCAAGTGTATTTCAAAGAATTGATTTTTTTGGTAATTAAAACTGCGATTGCAAATATCTAAGAATTAAAAGTAAGTAACAATGATCAACTTCAATTTCGGTGTTTAAACAATGATTGGGACAATCCAGGGCTGCAACATACTAAGAATTCATGCATCACATCTCTTTTATAGATTTCCTAAGGTTATCAAATTACTGATTTACGGGATTGATATTATGATCATGATCTCTCGACTTCTAATCACCTACCCCAATTGAATGTCTAATTACATCGTTGAGCAGTAATAGACAAAATCAACTATTGAGCATTTATTTTTCATCCTATTTCGTAACTAAACACGGTGATTTATGAATTTCAATCCTAAACATAAATAATTCTAGTGATATGCAAGAAAAGATCATGCTCCTTGTATTCCCCGTTCTATCCTTCTATTCTTATCTCGAGTTAAAAATAGGTAATGTATTTATCTTAATGGTGATCAAGCATCAAAATACTAAATTCAAGAATACAAAAATAATTTATATGATAACCAAATTCATCCATAAAATTGATGGTCAATAATCATTCATAGATACAGCCCCCAGAACAAGGGTTTTTAGGCACTCATATTAGTCAAAAGCATGAACAAGATTGGTTTTTATGCAATTCAAAAAGACGCAATAGTAGAAGATTAGTAACCTAAGGTGAATTTTCTTCCCTTGCTCTTGCACATGAAAAAGAAGAAGTAACCCTACAAAAGAGGCCTAAGGTTCTATTTGTTGGTATATATATATATATATATCAAAGACACAAATTTATATGAAGAAGAATAATAAGATGAATGTTTGATAATATGAACAAAGAACACATAATTGAGGCTTGAAACATGTGCAAAACACTTTTCTAAAAATGATATTTCCTCCCTCTCCTCCACGAGATTGCTATGGGATTGTATGCAAATAGTTTTAGTGGATATGACAAGCCTATGAATTTCTACACTAAGCAAATAGTGAAGAAATCTCATAGGAAAACAAGAACTTGAACTTGATTTTTTGGAGAAGAAAATATTTCTTTGGAGAATATTGTAAAGAAATGTATTATGTAAAAAGTTATTTATGAATCTGCAATAGTTGTATTTAAATAGAATTTGTGGTAACCAAAGAATGAAAAGACACACCCTTTCATTTAAAAGACACCAACTAATAAATGAAAAGAGACACTCTTTCATTTAAAAAACATCAACTAAAGAATGAAAAGTCACACTCTTTCATTTAAAAGACGATCTTCATTGAAGAAAAAACTTATACTAATAATTAATTTAAACAAAATTCCAACACTATTTATAGGGTTTGGGAATTTAAGTCATTTCCCTTGCGGGATTCGGAATCCCAAACTCTGATATTTTCGTCGGGATGGCCTTGGTGCAGCACTCCACTATTGCGCCAATAATGGGGCTGCAGTAGTATTGCCTCTGGCACAGAGCGCCACCAGTACACCAAGCTAGGGGCTTCTGTAGTTTGAGGGCTGGGGCGCCATGCCACCAGTGCGTCTCTGCCCAGTTTTTCTCCTTTTTTATCCAATGCTTGCTCCTTGGAGTTGTCTATTCTAGCTCCCATGTGCTCAATTTCCGTTCGAAAACTTTTGCATAGGCTAATCACATGTCTTAGAGAGCAACCATTGCAATATCAATCACAACATAACAAATAGTATAAAGAATACTCTCAAAACACGAGATACACGAGGGCAAATAATAGTAATTAAGCATATAAATACGCCCAAGATCAGTTGACATAGTTTGAATATCACAAAGAAAAAAACGCCACATTAATTGTGACAAAGAAGCACACTAATAAAAAAAATTTATACTATCAACTTATCAAAGTCACCAATATCTTTCAAGCTTGCTAGTAAATCTCATTTTTCATGGATATTTACCTATAGAAATATCTTTCCTTAACAACCTTATATATATAATGATGATGTATATAACTTAAATTCATGATTTAATATTATGATATCATTGTAAATTTTCAACGTACTTTTATGGGACAAGATATAAGAATCCCCTCTCCCCTCCGAATTATGACAAAATCGTCATATACACGCAAGTGTACGTGGTCTCAAAAGTAATAAGTGTCTCTTTAAGAACCGGAATATCGAACCCACAGAGACTTGTCAATTAACTATTTACTAAATTATAGTAGTCTAATTATTTATTTAAGAGTGTCAAAAGAAATAAAAGAATGCAAAAATTAAATACTAAGATTAACTTACAGTGATTGGGACAATTCCAGAGCTGCAACATGCATAGGGTTTCATGTATCGCATCTCATGTAATGAATTAACTAAGGTTATCAAATTACTGATTTACAGGGTTGATTTTATGATCATGATCTCTCGACCTCTAATCGCCTACTCCAACTAGCTGTCTAACTACATCGTTGAGCGGGGATAGGCAGTCCTAATTGGCGAGCATTTATATTTCATCATGTTTCGTAACCAAGCAAGGTGTTCGTCCGGCGTCACTCCTGAACACGAATCTAAACAAAGTTAGAACAAGCTCTTTGCATTCTTTGGTCTATCTGCCTCTTTATCTCTCGAGTCCAAGAATAGACAATAGATTTATTTCTATGGTGATCAAGCATGAAATACTAAAACAAGAATACAAAAATAATTTAAATGATAACCAACATTAATTCAAAAAAATCGATGTTCAACAATTACCCATGGCCGCAGCCCCCGAACATAGCTACTAATACCTAAGAAAAAAGAAGAAGAAAAGAACCCTAAAAAGTATTGACAATTTTTCCTTACAAAGTGTCTTCCTTCAAAAGTCTCTCTTTTTTTTCCCTCGTATCTCCAATAATTATTTCTATGGATTATTTATAGATGTAGAAAACCCTGAATAAAATAACTGAGTCCAAAACAAATTAGGAACCCAAAACCAAAACGGAATTGGATTCCTACGTCCGCGCGAAACCGCCTCACAATTTGTGTGTCTTCCGTTTGTTGCCACGTGGGAATCCTTTAATTTGCAACAAATCGTTTGAATATGTACATATATAAATATAATATAATATTCAATTTAATCCATTAAGCTGCCTGCTTGATTTTCTTCTTCAACCTTCCATCTTTAATTCGTTTTAGCTCCAAACTTCTTCAACTTTACACCAATTTAATCCTACAAATAAAATACACTATTTAGCACAATCCATAAAATCCATGCTAAAAAAGGACAAATATAAATAATAAATATGAGGCAATTAATGATAAGAAAATATATTTTTGGCCTCAGATCAATATCATTGTAAATTTTCAACGTACTTTTATGGGACAAGACATAAGAATCCCCCCTCCCCTCCGAATTATGACAAAATCGTCATATACACGCAAATTATGTGAGTCGTATTATTTTTAACTTAATTTTTCTATATTATTTATACCCTTAAACTATTTGAGTTTCCTATTACCCTCTTAACATAATTGTCAGAAATGCACTTGTTATTGTGTTTAAACTGTTAAGTACACTTTTGCTCTCATTTTTGTATTTATGAAACTACATGACTCGTTTTGATATTTAAAATGATAATTTGCACATTTTTTCTTTATTTATGAAATTGTCATATACTTATAAATTTGATACTTTCCACAACTTTTTTAAATTTATTTGGTATATAAAACTGGAGCAAAAACTACAATTAGACAACAAAACAAATTGGACCAAAATAATTCATGGGATTAAATAATATGAAATAATTAAGTTTAGTGGGTAATTGCACCCTCATATAGTTTAGAAGTGTAAATAATACATAAAAGTTAAATTCAGAGGGATAATAGGACATTTTCATAATTTAAATGTATAATTAATAATTTTGCAAAAATTCAAGGGAGATTCTTATGCCTTATTTCTAATTTTATTTTGTAGCTGCTACGTAGTACACGCAGTTACTGCATACGTACTATCCAAAAAGAATGAAAAGGTATGAACAACTGGTCACTGACCCACCTCGTACACATATCATTCGTCAGCATGACGTAATATGAACAAATATGGATCTCAATTAGCAAGTACAAATACAAACCTGACTAATTTGGATTTACGGTGGCGCAGGATCCATTCGGGAGACGCACTTCCTAATAAAGAAAGATAATAAATAAATTTCCACTATGAGATATCCGATCGGAGAAGACTAGTCCCTTGAAGGAAAAACATTAATGATAGTCAAAAGATTGTTATCTTCTATTATTGATATATAAAATATTTTAATTTCAATATCATAAGTATCATGTTTAAGACCAAAAAATTAAATAAAATTCGGTCTATGCATATTCTTTATTCGTTACAAAATTTTAAAATCATTCTTACTAATTAACTTTATTTTTGGTCAAACTAAGATCCATAAAATGAAACAAATATATAAATTAATTTACAATATGCTAGTCTTTCATCTATCTTTTCCAAATCTTGAAACAAAATACAAGAGGATAGATCCTCCGATGTGTCTATATAAGCACATAGATATATTACTTATCCTTACAAATTCATACTTATTCACATTTCACACCACCTATTATATTCCTTCCCCCCTTCATATAAAACCTTATTTCTTCTCTCACTAAAGTATATTTTTTTTATAAATCTTAATTTATAACATATGGAGGGTCATCTTCATCAACATCAATTTACAAGTCATCATCAACAACAACATAACATACTCGGTATATTTCCACTGGTGAATTATATGAGTAGTGGTATGTATACATCCTTAGCCCAACCTTGTGAAGGTGTGAATATTACCACAAATGGTGGAGACAAGTTGTTTGAAAAATGGAATCCTGTATAGCCAACTGATTCCTTAATGATTCAAGATCAAAATCAGTTTATGAGTCAAGAAGATATGAATATTGATACAGGTGGTGGAGATAAGTTGTTTGCACAATGGAGTGTTGTAAAGCCAAGCGATTTCTTGATGAATCAAGACCAACATCAGTTTTTGACTCATTAAGGTGTTAATACTGACACAAGAGGCGGAGAGAGGTTGTTTCCACAACAAAATGTTGTAGACCCAAGTGATTTCTTGATGACTCAAGATTGGCATCATAACCAACATCAGTTTATGAGTCATCAAGATGTTAATATTAATACAAGTTGTGCACATGAGTTATTTCCACAACAGAATGACGTAGAGCCAACCGATGCCTTGATGATTCAGGATCAACATCACGATCAACATCAGTTTATGAGTCATCAAGGTGTTCATACTGATATATGTAGTCGAGATGAGTTATTTGCACAATGGAGTGCATTCATTCAGGATCAACCTCATGATCAGCATAAGTTGATGAGTCATCAATGTGTTAATATTAATACAAGTAGTGCACATGAGTTATTTCCACAACAGAATGATATAGAGCCAACGGATGCCTTGATGATTCAGGATCAGCATCATGATCAACATCAGTTTATGAGTCATCAAGGTGTAAATATAAATACAAGTAGTGCACATGAGTTATTCCACAACTGAATGATATAGAGCCAACGGATGCCTTGATGATTCAGGATCAACGTCATGATCAACATCAATTTATGAGCCATCAAGGTGTTAATATCAATACAAGTAGTGCACATGAGTTATTTCCACAACAGAATGATATAGAGCCAACGGATGCCTTGATGACTCAGGATCAGCGTCGTGAAAAACATCAATTTATGAGTAATCAAGGTGTTAATACTGATACATATTGTGGAGATGTTGAGTTCTTCCCACAATGGAGTATAGAAGAGATAAAAGAATTCTTCGATATTTGAGGGAGCTCGACCAGAATTTCATGTAGATCAAATGCGACATTATTTTATGGGAAGACATGCAACAAGATGAAACTAATTATGGAAAGGCATATCCAATAAGATTTTGCTAGAACTTACCCTCAAGCATTTGAAATATTACCACTTTGTAATGATTAAATTCAAGTATTATAGTCATGTTAATGGACCAATTTCGCACATAAGTTAAAAGCATCATTGTCTAATAAAGGCAAACAGTGAATACAAAATTATTTCTGAATATATAATATCCAGATTTTTCTTAATTCTTTTCCTTCATTGCTTTAAAAGTTAGTGATCATCAACAGTAGTTTTAAGCTATTAGTGGCACAAACAGTGGCATGACACTACCAGTGACAAAATCACTATGTCTATTATAATATGTATACCTCATATATATTCACCTAAAGATTAAGCACAAGAAAGATTGATTCTCATACTTGGTGAGTAGTATGCTAGTACTTCACTAAACTCTGAGCCGCAACAAAAGATTACAAACCTATGTAACCTAAGAAATTACAAACTCTTATTCTTAAACATCAATAATCAACAAGATCATCGAACCTAGTTCAAGTTATAAATTCATATTACAACTCTTGTAATCCTAGGAACTAAGTCGAATTCCTAAACATCAATGCAAACCTCCCAAGGTTTATTTATCCAAGTCTTCAAGTCGTCCCAACTTGAAGACTATGTTCTTACTCTAGTTTATACCTCACTGGATCTAGAAAGCATTAAATTTAATTTATTTGGTGTATAAAACTGGAGCAAAAACTAAAATTACACAACAAAAAAAATTGGACCAAAATAATTCAAGGGTTTAAATAATATGAAATAATTAAGTTTAGAGGGTAGTAGCACCCTTATGTAGTTTAGGAGTGTAAATAATACATAAAATTTTAAATTCAGAGAGATAATAGGACATTCCTGTAAAACCCCAAAATTTCTAAGCTAAGGTCCAAGCCATTCTTCATTTGCGTGTAAGGTCGTATCGGGTTATTCTTGAATTGCTCTTAGGTGATAAGGTCAATTCTTTAGTGTGGGAATGAATTTGGATATGAATTAAGGTCACAAGAATCCCCTAGCACAAAGTTGAGTTGAAAGTTTCCTTACCGATTAAGTTTTGACATAAGATTCTACTTAGGTCAAATTCAAATGATTATATCTCTCAAAAATAATGAATTAGGTGGCCAATGACCTGTCAAATTTAAGATCTATGAGTCCTCTTTCCAATGCCACCATGTTTGCCTCATTTTGAGTTCGGAGTTAAAAGTTATGACCATTTTACCAGAAACTGTCACATCAGAGTTTTTTGAGTCAATTCCTACGAATTGCTTCTACGGGCCGTGAAAATTTTGATGACCTGTACTGTCAACTCGTAGAAAACTTCAGAGAACTAAGATTTTGGATCTAATTCCTACGGATTTATTCTATGGGCCGTAGAATGAAATTTTGAGTCGTAAAATTCTATATAATTTCCACAGATGGGATCTACGGTCCGTAGAACAAACCACAAATCGTAGAAGGTTTTCGTTAGCTTTTAAGAGGGGTATTTTAGTATTTTTCTACCCTTTCTAAGCCTAAACCATGATGTTTTTACACCTAATTAAGGGTTTAAACAGTGTTAATCAATCCTTTTACGTTCATCATTAACGTTTCCAAGTCTTAGAGAAAGGATCCAAGAAGAGAAAGCCAGGGTTTTCAAGCGTTCTTCCAGTTTCGCCAAGAACTTTATTCTTCAAGGTATGTAAGTCTACTCATAGTGATGGATTGAGTTCGTCCTCATGCCCTACATCTACTTTCTATCAGTAAAGAATAACCTAGGTTTCACGACCCAGGGTAGCCCCTAGATGTAACACGGCGTACAAGACCCCGAGAGGCCTCATACAAGCCCTTAGCATACATAACATACAAGGTAATAGAGAAATAAGAGTTCAAAAGAGAATTTCATATCAAAGCTTTTAAAAGAAACAACGGAAGTCTACTACACATGTCTCAAAGCCTTCTAAAATCATAGAATACGAATAAAAGTGATAGGGACGCAGCCCAATACAATATCCAACATAAGGAAAGACATAAAATGTAAAATCCAACAAGGCTATGTCCTCGGATGGATGACGACTCACCAAGTCTTCTTCTCAACTCTAAGTCAATGCTCTAGCCACGAGTGGAAGGTGAATCGCCATGTCCTACACCAATGAAGTTAATGTAGGCAAGAGTATGCGTTAGCACAATTAAGTACTAAGTATGATAGCAATGCACATAAACACATAAGTCATGCTAGAGAGAGAGACATAATAATGACATGCGATGGCCAAGCTAAAAACATGATAAACATGAGAAACATGAAACATAAAGCATATATCAAGGCCAAAGCAAGCTAAATCATCTTTCCTTCTTTTCTTTACTTCATTATGAGAACACTTATTCATTAACTTGTGGGGAAGAACCTTAACCGACATGTAAGACCATGTGAGCTATAACATGGAATCCGGTGTCTACCCCACACCGAAAAGAGGTGTCCTACTTGCCAAGGTAAGACCATGAACTTCTTAGCTTATGTGGATCCACTAGCTAATGTCTACTTAAAGACAACATCTTATGGTGGCAACATAGTTTATGGGATAGAGATTGCTTTAGGAGACTCGGCCTCAACTAACGGGAGAGCTCCATCTAGAAAACCCGGCCTCTACTAACGGGAGAGCTTTCACTAGAAGAACGGGCCTCTACTAGCGGGAGGGCTTCCATCTCAATATCCACTCGGCGCTAAGCATAATTCCCATGGATTAGTCATTAACATATTTATATCATTAAACATGAAAAGGTACAACTAGGGTTACCAATTCAAGCTAAAAAAGCATGCTTATAGACGTTTCATCTTCCATGGACCTTGTCCAAGCTTACGTCATTAGAATAGCTCCTTAAGAACATGGGTAATCGGCTCTTTGTTCTTCTTTTATCATATTGGGAGTATTATGTGAGAAAACCTTTCACCACTCAACCGTAGCATCATCATATGGGTTCATGCAAGTTCAACTCATATCATGCAATTCAATGCAGGCTCATGCTTAGAAAGCCATAATTAGGACAATTTACCCATACTTGAAGGAAGTCACATAACATAGGAAAATCATGCTTTTGACTTGATCATGCTAAATTCATAAGATTATCCTCAATTCATTCATAATTCATGTTTGATTTCATAGAAAATTCATAAACTTCATTAAATCATAGCTCAACCCAACAATCAAAGCATAGATTATCAAATTGGGGATAATTAGCTTGGGATCATGGGGGTTCATGCAATCTTACATAAAATCATGTAATTCACGCTAATTCGTGCACTAAGTTAATTTATCATGATAAATCGTGCACTAGGAATCATAAAATCAATAATTGGAATCATAATTGAAGAACCCACAATGATTGATCACAAACCCTAATTCAATTGGGTTAGAGTAAACCTTTGAAAATCATGAAGAAGAGGAAGGGCACATTGGAGGAAAAGACTCCTAATAAATCATGAAGAAGAGGAAGGGCACATTGGAGGAAAAGACTCCTAATGGTGAACACTATCATACCTCAAAGCAATCCACAAGAAATTGGAGAAGATTGAAGGTCTTCAATGGAGGATTCAAGCTTCTTCTTCTTCCTTTAGAGTTGAGAGAGTTTCTTTTTAGAGAGAGAAATATTTGAGAGAGGAGAGTTTTGGAATGAATTAGAATGAAAGGAATAAGGCTTAGAAAGTATTTATAGGTCTTAGATTAAGGGTATAACCGACTTAGCTTAATAGGTAAATAATTAGGGAAAAGACCAAAAAGCCCTTAATTAAAAACTGTCGGGGCCAATCGACGGACAGGATCTACGGTCCGTACATCAATTGACGGACCGTCCCGTTCTTCCGTCAATTGATTCAGAAAGTTCATTTTGGGCTGAAATTTTGGCTAAGTCTAGAAGGCATCTACGGAACCCATCTACGGCCCGTCAACTGAACTTCAAACCGTCCTGCTATTCTGTAGGTCAAAGTTCAGAAACTTGGAAATCCTGAAATTTCACAGTGCCATTGGCGGTCCCCACCTACGGCCCATCAATCCATCTACGGCCCGTAGGTTGCCTCCGTAGGTCACTGTCTTCAGGTGAGTTCTGCATTTTAAAATCCTTTGGAGGCTTGGGGTGTTACACTAGGGTTAAATCCTTAGTTTTGATAATTCTTGAGTTCTAAATTCTATTTCCTGATTATTGAGTTGCTATATCTTGCATTGAGATTCTTGAGTTGATTGTTCATGTCTATTTTTCAACATATACCCTATTGTTGAGTTACTATTGAGTTATTACTGAGTTAGTATTGAGAATCTTTTTTAAGCAAATATTTTTGTCTTAAACTGATTTTCTAAGAAAGAAAATATGAGTTTTGAGAAAGTGTCTTAAACACAATTTGAGTAAAAGTATTAGGGAACTAACTATTCCCAAATGTATCACTCTTTTCATTGAGAAAAGATGAATTTTGATTTCTGAGTGAGTTAATGAGCGCAGAGATATTTCAGAGCAGTTACATTTTTATAGAGGATATTTTGAATAATTACCTCTAATTGAGAAAGAGTATGTTATATACATTTGATCATGAGTATATATTTATTGGGAGTAGTATTGAGCACCAATATGGGGATGAGTCCAGACAACTCACATTCCCCATAAACCATGTAGCCAACATGGGAAGAGGATCGTACTTTTTAGACGACTCCTTAATACTTTCGAGCAGAGCTTTAGTTGATCCACTTAGTTTAGATGTTCTATAACCCGACAAGGTATAGGACAATTCTGGCAATGTGGGCAAGACGCTATATCATCACGTTGCTGATGTACCGTGAATTTTTGGTACTTTTGATGCATTAAACTTAGAGTTTTGCATGTGTCTTAAGTAATTTGTTATTAGATGTGATAGTATTTTTTGTCAATTTTACAGGAAATAGGCCTTTGGAGCAGTTGGGGAGAAATAGGTTGCAGCAGTAGGATTTTGGTGATGCACGAGATAATCTACGAGTCGCCAATGCTTTGACGAGCCGTAAGTTGAAGTCGTGGGTTCAGGTGCCTGAAGATTTGGCCAAGTATGGAACGACGGGCTAAAAGGACGAGACGTAGTTCTTGCTACGAACCGTAGATGACCAACCGTAGAAAACTTCAGAGAGGGTCACTTGCAGGACTTGGTTGACGGAAGAGCAAGACGGGCCGTATAAAAGTCTACGAACCGTAGATCATGCTCGTAGAAAGGAACCCTCAGGATTTTTACCAACTGCTGGATGATGGTGGGAACCTACGAGCTGTAGGTCTGTCTACAAGCTGTAGGTCTCCAAACGTAGATAACTCTGCCCAAGTCGAATTTCCTTAAATTTCCTTTTCCTAGTTTAATTAGGACTTATTTTTCTATAAATACCTTATGTAAATTTCGTTTTGGGGTTGTTGAACAAGTTTTCGAATATTTAGCTTTGATTTTGGGAATTATTTTGCAACCTTTGTGGAAATCAATTCTTGAAGTTTGAGATTATAAAGTTGACTTTTAATTTTCAATTCAGTATTGTGGAATTCATCTATCATCACTGTAAGTTCATGATTTATTTTTCAAACCCTACTTTGAATCGTGAATCCCCAAGCATGAGTAGCTAAATCCACAACTAGGGTTGTGGGAATCTTGAGTAATTAACGAAAGTAAAACTAATAATGTTGTAATTCTTGAAAGTGTTGATGCATGTACTTGTTAATCTCTTCATTTAGAATGCTTTTTTAATGGTAGCCAACGTCAGAACTAGCCTTATTCTTACTTGCCAGACCAAGGAGGTAACGAATGAGAAAGAGATTACACAACGGAGATTTAGCGTTGATTTAGTCCGCTATCTAATAGCCTAAACTAATAAGTTGCGGGTTAATCTGGGTCAAAGGTAAGGGTTAGTAAATTGACACACGTAGACGGACCAAGTTGCGTGGTGAAATTCCCTATTTGGAGGACCAATCACTTAGGGATACCTAACTTATTGACTATGCATGTTAAACACTAGAAAGAGTTACCATTGTTAGGATTACTGAGTTAAGAGCTTGTGGGGAACACATATGCCCTAGTTTCATTCTCGTATTGATATCACAAACTACAAAATTCCTGCTATTTGTTTACTTGTTCTGTTACACATCAAGCAATTATAATTTTAGTTTATTTTATTCCCCCCCCCCTTTATTTTAGAGATAATTTTACTAACGTACAACTAACCGTAAATTAGCCTAAGTCCAAACCATATTCCTCGTGGGATCGACCCTAACCTTTGTTAGGTTCTTTATTTGATAACTACCGCTTATACTTCTTTAGGGAGGTGTAATTTGGGCGTATCAGTTGCTCATAGTGATGGTTGTCGGTAAGAGAACCTCCCAAATAGAGTTAAAAGTGTGTTTTTTATTATATCACTTTATATGTTGAGTTAAGAGATGAATAAGTATTTGTAAAGTTTAAATGATTTCACTCTTTTATTTCTTTACATTCAATTGAGTATAATCTATATCTATTGCAGTCCTTTCATTCAGTCATTTCGCTTCGGCTATGTTACATACTAGTACATTCAATGTACTGATGTCATTCGACCTGCATCTTTTTATAATGCAGATACATGTGTTCCGGATCATCAACAGGCGCTTCGTTGAGATCACCTTGCACTCTCAGTTAGCTTTTGGCGAGCCTCCTTGCATTTCGGAGGACTCCACATTTATCTTTTAGTTAGTTGCTTTGAGGTGTCATGGGTCTTGTCTCGACATCCGTCTTTAACAATAGAGGCTTCATATATAGTTAGTCTTGAGAATGTTTGCAGTATTTCTTTGTTAAACTGTTTTTCATCTATTATGCTTTCATTGAGTATTCTAGAGACAATTTGAGTTGAGTAACTTGAGATTAAATGGCTTAATTATGTTTCAAAGCTTAATTCTTCTTGAGTTAGTTTATCGCTAAGTAGTTATCCAAGTGAAGGTTCGCTTGGGAATCAGCAATGGTTTTCGAATCCCGACCACGTCCAGGGTATACTCTTGGGGCGTGACAATTTCCATAATTTAAATGTGTAATTAGTAATTTTGCGAAAATTCAAGGGAGATTATTATGCCTTATTCCTATTTTTATTTTGTAGCTTCTAAGTAGTACACACATTTATGGCATACGTACTATCCAAAATGCATGAAAAGGTATGTACAAGTGGTCACTGACCCACCTCGTACACATATCTTTCATCAGCATGACGTAATATGAACAAATATGAATCTCAATTAGCAAGTACAAATACAAACTTGACTAATTTGGATTTACGCTGCGTAGGATCCATTCAGGAGAATCGCTTCCTAATAAAGAAAGATAATAAATAAACTTCCCCTTTGAGAGATAAAAGACTAGTCCCTTGAAGGAAAAACATTAATGATAGTCAAAAGATTGCTATCTTTTATTATTGATATAGAAATTTTTTTTAATTCCAATATCATAAGTATCATGTTTAAGACAAAAAATTTAAATAAAAATTTGGTCTATGCATATGCTTTATTCGTTACAAAAATTTAAAATCATTCTTACTAATTTACTTTGTTTTTGGTCAAACTAAGATCCATAAAATGAAACAAATATAGAAATTAATTTACAATATGCTAGTCTTTCATCTATCTTTTTCAAACCTTGAAACAAAATACAAGAGGATAGAGCCCCTGATGTGTCTATATAAGCACATAGATATATTGCTTATCCTTACAAACTCATACTCATTCACATTGCACACCACCTATTATATTCCTTCCCCCCTTCATATAAAACCTGTTCTCTTCTCTCATAAAGTATTTTTTGTTTATAAATACTAATTTGTAACATATGGAGGGTCATCTTCATCAACATCAATTTACAAGTCATCAACAACAAAATAACATACCCGGTATATTTCCACAAGTGAATTATATGAGTGGTGGTATGTATACATCCTTAGCCCAACCTTGTGAAGGTGTGAATATTACCACAAATGGTGGAGATAAGTTGTTTGAAAAATGGAATCTTGTACAACCAACCGATTCCTTGATGATTCAAGATCAACATCAGTTTATGAGTCACCAAGATGTGAATATTGATACAGGTGGTGGAGATAAGTTGTGTGCACAATGGAGTGTTGTAAAGCCAAGCGATTTTCTAATGAGTCATGACCAACTTCAGTTTATGACTCATCAAGGTGTTAATACTGACACAAGAGGCGGAGATAGGTTGTTTCCACAACAAAATGTTGTAGAGCCAAGTGATTTCTCGATGACTCAAGATTGGCATCATAACCAACATCAGTTTATGAGTCATCAAGATGTCAATATTAATACAAGTAGTGCACATGAGTTATTTCCACAACAGAATGATGTAGAGCCATCCGATGCCTTGATGATTCAAGATCAGCATCATGATCAACATCAGTTTATGAGTCATCAAGGTGGTCATACTGATATATGTAGTCTAGATGAGTTATTTGTACAATGGAGTGCATTCATTCAGGATCAACCTCATGATCAGCATCAGTTGATGAGTCATCAAGGTGTTAATATTAATACAAGTAGTGCACATGAGTTATTTGCACAACAGAATGATATAGAGCCGACGGATGTGTTGATGATTCAGGATCAGCGTCATGATCAACATACGTTTATGAGACATAAAGGTGTTAATATTAATACAAGTAGTGCACCTGAGTTATTTCCACTACTGAATGATATAGAGCCAACGGATGACTTGATGATTCAGGATCAGTGTCATGATCAACATCAGTTTATGAGTCATCAAGGTGTTAATATTAATACAAGTAGTGCACATGAGTTATTTCCACAACAGAATGATATAGAGCCAACGGATGCCTTGATGATTCAGGATCAGCGTCATGATCAACATCAGTTTATGAGTCATCAAGGTGTTAATATTAATACAAGTAGTGCACATGAGTTTTTTCCACAATTAAATGATATAGAGCCAACGGATGCCTTGATGATTCAGGATCAGCGTCATGATCAACATCAGTTTATGAGTCATCAAGGTGTTAATACTGATACATATAGTGGAGATGATGAGTTCTTCCCATAATGGAGTATAGAAGAGATAAAAGAATTCTTCGATATTTGAGGGTGCTCAACCAGAATTTCAGGTAGACCAAATGCGACATGATTTTATGGGAAGACATATCCAACAAGATGAAACTAATTATGGAAAGGCATATCCAACAAGATTTTGCTAGAACTTACCCTTAAGCATTTGAAATATTACCACTTTGTAATGATTAAATTAAAGTATTATTGTCATGTTAATGGACCAATTTAGCAGATAAGTTAAAAGCATCATTGTACAATAAAGGCAAACAGTGAATACAAAATTATTTCTGAATATATAATATCCAGATTTTTCCTACTTCTTATCCTTCATTGCTTTAAAAGTTAGTGATCATCAGCAGTAGTTTTAAGCTATTAGTGGCACAAACAGTGGCGTGATACTATCAGTGACAAAATCACAGTGGCGTGACACTATCAGTGACAAAATCACTATGTCTATTATAATATGTATACCTCATATATATTCACCTAAAGATTAACTAGAATTAAGCACAAGAAAGATTGATTCTCATACTTGGTGAGTAGTATGCTAATATTTCATTTATCTTTCGCACTTCTTGAAACGAAGTACACAAGGTGAGCACCCTTTAACGCATGTGTATAAGCACATAGGTATGTACATTTATCTAATGCCACTAAATGTCTCTTTTAAGGTCACAAATAACAGTAACTTAAAGTGTCATATTACAATTTTCATGATATGACTCTCTTTACTTGTTCTAGCAATACTCTAAAGAGTTTCATTCTCCACAAGTAATACACCCCTAACATAATACTAATAGTAACTTCATAACCATGCTCAATTGAATAATGTCTTTAAAAAGGATAAAAGTGAATGCATAAATCTAGCAATACTCTAAAGATTAATTCATGCTCCGAAATTCTTGTAGATGTTTCTGATTTCCCTAATGACAGTTTTCCTTTTTGCGTTTCATGATCACCAGATGGTTTAGGAAGTTACA
Source organism: Solanum appendiculatum (assembly GCA_018342035.1). Classification (NCBI taxonomy): domain Eukaryota; kingdom Viridiplantae; phylum Streptophyta; class Magnoliopsida; order Solanales; family Solanaceae; genus Solanum; species Solanum appendiculatum. The sequence continues at coordinate 998,837 of JAGDQO010000270.1, read as the reverse complement.
TTCTAGAACTTAAGACGTCCCATTTCGTTCCATAAAAGTTTTCCTCTTTTCGTTTCATCGCAAGATGGTTTAGGAAGTTAATTCTAGAACTTAAGATGTCTCTTTCTGGTTTAGCTTGGAGATGATTTAGGAAACTACCATTCTAAGGCTACTACATGTCTATTTCTCCATTCAATTATACTCTACTTGTGCAATTTCAACACAATTTAATTATACGACAGGCTGTTAATCTAAATGTGTTCTGAACTCCTTTTATGTTTTTTTAAATTTTTGGGTGCTCTTTCTTTCACTCTCTTTATAATTGCAAAATACTGCGGGCGTGATTGGAAGTTCGGTGGATAACAAATATGTCATTTGTTCTTCTCCTATTAAGACTTTGGATTCCTTTAAGGATTACTAGAACTACGTTATGTAAAGCAAATAAAGTATTAACACAATACGTTATCGTGGAAAACCCCAGCTCATAAAAGGTACAAAACTAGGGCGTACACCTCTATTGGATTTAACTCAAGTACTTCACTAAACTCGGGGCCGCAACAAAAGATTACAAACCTATGTAACCTAAGAAATTATAAACTCTAATTCCTAAGTGTCAATAATCAACAAGATCATTGAACCTACTTCAAGTTATGAATTCAGATTACAACTCTTGCAATCCTAGGAACTAAGTCTAATTCCTAAATTTCAACACAAACTTCCCAAGTTTTATGTTCCCAAGTCTTCAAGTCGTCCCAATTTGAAGACTTATGCTCCTACTCCAGTTTATACCTCCCTGAATCCAGAAAGCATTAAAGATACAACTCGATAAAATGCAATTCAAGCAAACTTGACTTAAGAACTATAAAGCATAAGCCTATGGATCAGGTTCTTTAATCTTGTTTTCATGCATTGGATCCACTTCGATCTTCAGTTAGAACTCTCTCAAATATGAACTCCCTCTATTTGATTGTGTTTAGCTTATACCTGATCTCTATGTAAGTGCGCTAGTGTCTTTGTAAAAATCTTATTGTATTTATAGATATGAGACTTCTCCTTCTTTGAGTCAGAGTTGGTCCTCCTAAGGATATCCAATCGGAGAAGACTGGTCCCTCGAAGGAAAAACACTAATGAGAGTCAAAAGATTGTTATCTTATTCTCAATATAGAAATTTATTTAATTTTCAATATCATAAATATCATGTTTAAGATGAAAAATTTAAATAAAAAATTTGGTCTATGCATATTCTTTATTAGTTACAAAATTTTAAAATCATTCATACTAATTAACTTTGTATTTGGTCAAAATAAGATCCATAAAATAAGACAAATATGGAAATTAATTTACAATATGCTAGTCTTTCATTTATCTTTTTCAAATCTTGACACAAAGTACAAAAAGATAGAGCCCCCAACGCATCTATATGAGCACATATATATATTGCTTTTCTTTACAAATTCATACATTAGATTCACTTCTCGCACCACCTATTCTTTTCCTTCCCCCTTCATATAAAACCTTTCTTCTTCTCTGATAAAGTATTTTTTGTTTATAAATCCTAATTTGTAACATATGGAGGGTCATCCTCATCAACAACAATTTACAAATCATCAACAACAACACAACATATCCGGTGTATTTCCACAAGTGAATTATATGAGTGGTGATATGTATACATCCTTAGTCCAACCTTGTAAAGGAAGTGATAGCATCCATGTCGGCCTATTTGCACTAAAATTGATGGGCATCAATGAGAAATCAAGAAGATGTTTATCGTGGAAGAAAAGCCCAAGATTGACCCAAGAATTATAACAAGAAGTGGACTAAGTGCTACAGATATTTCATGGTCCAAGTTCGAGTCCAAGAGCCGAAAGATTGGGGCACTTGAAGGCCCAAGAAGAGGACCCACATGGAGCCCAATAGGAGCATAAAAGTTTCCTATTTTAAAAAGCTTCCTAGTTTAAAAAGTTTCCTAGTTTAAAGTTTTCCTAGTTTAAAAGTTTTCTAGTTTAAAATTTCCTAGTTATTATTTCCATAAAAATAGGATTTAAATCTCATTCTATTTGGGATAGATTTTCCCTATATATAATTTTAAACAGACATGATTAATATTATTTGAGAGGCTTCTCTTCTTTACACCTTTGTGTGCGGTGACTATGGATTTATCTTACAACCTTGTAAGAACGATTCTTTAAGAGGTAAGATTAATTCTTATTTTGATATCTTTGGTTTCTATTCGTAAGTTAAAGAAGGTGATTAGTCTTATACTAATTGTTGTCTCTAATTTCTTCGAAATAGGGGTCTAGATCACTTTTTTTCTAAGTTTTTGAATTGACTCTACTAGTACCATAATTAGTTTTAATACGCTAATTTTGAATACTAAGATCAATTAGGGTTCTTAGCACTTTATTTTGAAATTGTGGATTTTATTCTCGAATTTTACATATCTTTCAATTTCTGTCTTTATTCTTAGAATTTTCGCTTCCGCATTATTTGAACAATGGAGTCTTGTACGGCCAACTGATTCCTTGATGACTCAAGATCAACATCAGTTTATGAGTCATCAATATGGGAATATTGATACAGGTGGTGGAGATAAGTTGTTTGCACAATGGAGTGCTGTAAAGCCAAACAATTTCTTGATGAATCATGAACAACATCAGTTTATGCGTCATCAAGGTGTGAATATTGATACAGGTGGCAGAGATAAGCTGTTTCCACAACAGAGTGTTGTAGAGAGAGCTAAGCAATTTATTGATGATTCGGGCTCAACATCATGACCAGCATCAGTTTATGTTTCATCAATGTGTTAATATTGATATAGATGGCGGAGATAAGTTGTTTCCCCAACAGAGTGCCATAGAGCCAAGTGGTTATTGATAATTCAGGATCAACATCAATTTATGAGTCATCAAGGTGTTAATATTGATACAAGTGATGGAGATAAGTTATTTCCATAACAGAGTGTTTTAGAGGCAACCGTTTTCATGATGATTCAAGATCAGCGTCATGATCAATATCAATGATGAGTCATCAAGGTGCTAATAATGATGCATGTAGTGGAGATAACTTGTTTTCCAACAGAGTGTTGTAGAGCCATGTGATTTCTTAATGATTTCAAGATCAACATCACAATAAACATAAGTTTATGAATCACTTAGGCGTGAATATTGATACAAGTAGTGGAGATGAGTTATTTGCACAATGGAGTGCATTATAGACCAGCGATTTCTTGATGTTTTAGGATCAATATCAGTTGATGAGTCATCAAAGTGCCAATATTGATACATCTGGTGGAGATGATAAGTTCTTCCCACAATGGAGTGTTAAAGAGACAAGAGATTTCTTGAATATTTGAGGGATCGGAGCTCGATATGTGACATGATTTTATGGAAAGAGGGAAAGCACTTCAAGTTAGTTCATGTTATATATGTGAGTTGAATATGAGGGCTTGAAGACAGCTGTAGAAGAATGCTCGATAGCGACCTTAATTAACACTGGGGAAATTTGTGTTATTCATAACCAAATGAAATTGTCTACGTTGAGGATTCAAGATTGATGAGTACAAACTCTGCTGGTGCTTTTTATATATAATCAGTCATTAATTTTGTTATCGCGCTTTACTGCAAAAGATAAAAATAAAATTAATAACTTAAAAAAATTAAACAAATTATCTACTATAAAACGGGTTAAATTACATTAATAATAAATTTCTTTACAGTAGTAAGCGTATATATACTAAATTCTTTAAAAATTAAAATTAAGAAACAAAAGGAGAAATATTGATTATTTCTTTATAAGTTCATTAGATTTCTTTCCTAACAAAGTTCTTTAGTACAAGTGGTTTAAAATTATAGTATTATTTCATTTTGCATCTATCTTGTGGATGACTTCAATAAATTAATAGGGTTGTTGAGCTTATACAAGTTTTTGTGCGTCCTTAGATTTAAATTACGTACCTATATGGATAGTATAAAAAATATTTATGTATTTGATATGATTTATTTAAGCTATGATAATATATTAGGTACTCCCTCCGTCCCTAATTACTTGTCCACTTTTCCATTTTTAGTTATCCCTTTTTACTTGTCCATTTTAACAAATCAAGAAAGGACAATTTTTTTTTGCCTATTATACCCTCAATTAATTAATGGACTTCTTGAAAATCTTAAATTTTAAATTCACCTACTTCATAATTAACAGGGGTAAAATGTTAAACTCACTATGTCATTCATTGCTTTCTTAATAGGTGTGCAAATTCAAAAGTGGACAAGTAATTAGGGATGGAGGGGTACTATTTTTATAACGTATGTGCTTAGATCTTTAGTATAATTTTTTTCTTAGAGTTATGTAATAATGGAAGCCGAAGTTTAAAGACAACAATTTTCACTAAATAACGAGTTGCAAGCGATTTTCATACAAAGAATGCTATGGATGGAGGAGGAAAATACCTCTACTCAATTATGCTTGGATGAAGGGTAGGAGGAGGAAAATAATGAAGATATTGGTTGGGGGAATTTAGTAGGGAGTTTGAAGGAGATTTTGGATATGTTTATGACGACACAAATGGGATTTGAGATGCAATTGATAGAAGATAATGAGGAAAGGGAAGGGGAGAGGAGAAAAAATAAGATGGAATGGCGAAAAGTTAGAAGAAGAGAAGAGAAAAAATGGAGGCCTTGAAAAAAGAGGGGCAAGAAGAAAGAGCTAAGAAAAGTGATATGCTTATTTATGCACTTCTCAACAAGCTTAGAAGATAAGAAAACACAAGTGACTTTACTGTTAAAGAATATCAAAGGACAAATTAGGTAGCTAAATGGTAAAATTTGTCATTAATTTTATTTAATGATAGATTAAATAGTGACAGACGTGTGTTTTAGCCCATGGATCTAGCGCCTTGGAACACACAAAATTATTTTCTGAAAAAACTTTATGAGGACCTCCGTAATGAATTGGAGAAGCATTACGTATAGTACCACCATTTTAAGGCCTATTTTTGCATTTATGAGCCAACTTTTAAGAATTACGCGACTTTTCCATTTTTTCATGTGATTAGCCCATAGATCTAGTGTCTTGGAGCACCTAAATTTTTTTTCTTAAAAAACTTTATGAGGACCTCCCTAATGAGTTGGGGAAGCATAACGTATAGTCCCACTTTTTTTAAGATCTATTTTCGCATTTAAGAGCAAACTTTTAAGAATTACGCGACTTTCCTGATTTTTCGGGTCTATTAGCTCTTGGAACTGGCACCTTGGTGCACATAAATTTTTTTCTGAAAAAAAATTATGAGGACCTCCGTAATGAGTTGGGGAATCATTACATATAGTCCCACCATTTTTAAGGCCTATTTTAGCATTTACAAGCCACTTTTAGGAATTATGTGACTTTCCGAGTTTTTCGTGTGTATTAGCCCATGGATCTGGCGCCTTGGATCACCCAAAACATTTTCCTAAAAAAACTTTATGAGGACCTCCGTAGTGAGTTAAGGAATAATTACATATAGTCCCACCATTTTAGAGGCCTATTTTCTCATTTACGAGCCAACTTTTAGAAAATAAGCGACTTTTCCGATTTTTCGTATGTATTAGCCCGTAGATCTGGCACCTTGGAGCACCCAAAAATAATTTTTGAAAAAACTTTATGAGAACCTCCGTTATGAGTTGAGGAAGCATTACGTTTATTCCCACCATTTTTAAGGCTTATTTTCATATTTACGAGCTAACATTTAGAAATTACGCGACTTTCTCGGTTTTTCAAGTGTATTAGCCCATAGACTGGCGCCTTGGAGCACCAAAAAAAATTTTCTGAAAAAACTTTATGAGGACCTCCGTAATAAGTTGGGGAAGCATTACGTATAGTTCTACCATTTTAAGGCCTATTTTTGCATTTACAAGCCAACTTTTAGGATTACACATCTTTCTCAGTTTTTCATGTGTATTAGCACACAGATCTTGTGCCTTGGAGCAACCAAAATTATTTTCTGAAAAAACTTTATGTGGACCTCCGTAATGAGTTGGGGAAGCATTACGCATAGTCCCACTATTTTTAAGGCCTATTTTCGCATTTACGAGCCAATTTTTAGGAATTACGTGACTTTTCCGGTTTTTCAAGTGTATTAGCCCATGGATCTGGCGCCTTTGAGCACCCAAAATATTTTTATTAAAAACTTTATGAGGACATCCGTAATGAGTTGGGGTAGCATTACGTATAGTCCAACCATTTTAAGGCCTATTTTCACATTTACGAGTCAACTTTTAGGAATTACGCGACTTTCCTGATTTTTCTTTGTATTAGCCCATGGATCTGGCACCTTGGAGCACCGAATTTTTTTTCTAAAAAAACTTTAAGAGACCTCCGTAATGAGTTGGGGAAGCATTAAGTATATTCCCACCATTTTTCTAAGGCCTATTTTCGCATTTACGAGCCAACTTTTAGAAATTACGCGACTTTTCTAGTTTATGTGTGTATTATCCCATGGATCTAACTCCTTAGAGCACCCAAACAAATTTTTTGAAAAAACTTTATGAGGACCTCTGTAATAAGTTGAGGAAGCATTACGTATAGTCCCACAATTTTTAAGGCATATTTTCGCATTTAGGAGCAAACTTTTAGGAATTACGAAATTTTTTTGATTTTTCGTGTGTATTAGCCCATGGATCTGACGCCTTGGAGCAACCAAATTTTTTTTCTGAAAAAAACTTTATGAGAGCCTCTGTAATGAGTTGGGGATGCATTACGTATAGTCCCACCATTTTAAGGTCTATTTTCACATTTATGAGCCAACTTTTAGAAATTACGCAACTTTCTCGGTTTTAGTGTATATTAGACCATGGATCTGGTGCCTTGTAGCACCCAAAAACTTTTATTGAAAAAACTTTATGAGAACCTCTGTAATTAATTGGGGAAGCATTACGTATAGTCCCACCATTTTTAAGGCCTATTTTTGCATTTACGAGCCAACTTTTAGAAATTATGCGACTTTCTCAATTTTTCGTGTGTATTAGCCCATGGATCAATCGCCTTGGAGCACCCAAACGTTTTTCTAAAAAACTTTATGTGGATCTCAGTAATAAGTTAGGGAAGCATTACGAATTGTACCACCATTTTTTAAGGCCTAGTTTCGCATTTTCGAGCCAACTTTTAGGAATTACGTGATATTTTCAGTTTTTCATGTGTTAGCCATTGATCTGGCGCCTTGGCGCACCCAATTTTTTTTTCTGAAAAAACTTCATGAGGATCTCCGTAATGAGTTGGGAAAGCATTACATAGAGTCCCACCATTTTTAAGACCTATTTTCGCATTTATAGGCCAATTTTTAGAAATTAAGCGACTTTTTCGATTTTCGTGTGTATTAGCCCATGAATCTGGCAACTTGGAGCACCCAAAAATATTTTCTAAAAAAATTTTACGATGACCTCCAAAATGAGTTGGAGAAGCATTATGTATAGTCTCTATTTTCGCATTTACGAACCAAGTCTCTATTTTCGCATTTACGAACCAACGTTTAGAAAATACGCGACTTTCCCAGTTTTTCGTGTGTTTTAGCTTATGGATAGGCGCCTTGGAGCACTCAAAAAAAAATTCAAAAAATATTTATGAGGACCTCCGTAATGAGTTGGGGAAGCATTACGTATAGTCTAACTATTTTTTAGGCCTATTATTACGAGCCAACATTTAAGAATTTTGTGACTTTCTCAGTTTTCGTGTGTATTAGCTTATGATCAGGCGCCTTGGAGCACCCAAAATATTTTGAGAAAAAATGTTATGAGGACCTTCGTAATGAATTGGGAAGCATTATGTATAGTCCCACCATTTTTAAGGCCTATTTTCTCATTTACGAGCAATCTTCTAGGAATTATGCGACTTTCTTGGTTTTTCGTGTGTATTAGTCTATTGATCTAGAGCCTTGGAGCACCTAAAAAAATTTCTGAAAAAAACTTTATGAGGACCTTCATAGTAAGTTAAGAAAGCATTTCGTATAGTCCCAGCATTTTTAAGGCCTATTTTTGTATTTACGAACCAACGTTTAGGAATAATGCGACTTACCCGGTTCTCGTGTGTATTAGCTTATAAATCAAGTGCCTAGGAGCACCCAAAACTATTTTCTGAAAAAACTTTATGAAGACCTCCAAAATAAGTTGGGGTAGCATTACGTATAGTCCCACCATTTTTAAGGCCTATTTTTGCATGTACGAGCCAACTTTTAGGAATTACGCGGCTTTCCTGGTTTTTCGTGTGTATTAGCCCATAGACCTGGCGCCTTGGAGCACCCAAATATTTTTCTTGAAAAAACTTTATGAGGACCTTCATAATGAGTTGGGGAAGCATTATGTATAGTCCCAAAAAATTTTAAGGCCTATTTTCGCATTTTCGAGCCAACATTTAGGAAATACGCGACTTTCTCGGTTTTACGTGTGTGTTAGCCCATGGATCTGCACCTTGGAGCACCCAAAAATTTATTTTGAAACAACTTTATGAGGACCTCCGTAATGAGTTGGGAAGCATTACGTATAATCCCACCATATTAAAGGCCTATTTTCGCATTTATGAGCCAACTTTTTGGAATTACGTGACTTTTCCGGTTTTCCATGTGTATTAGCCCATTGATTTGGCGCCTTGAAGCACCTAAAACATTTTTCAGAAAAAACATTATGAGGACCTTCGTAATGAGTTGGGAAAACATTACGTATAGTTCCACTATTTTTTAAGATTTATTTTTGCATTTATGAACCAACCTTTAGGAAATACGAAATTTTCTCAATTTTTCGTATGTATTAGCCCATGGATCTGGCGTCTTGGAGCACCCAAAATATTTTTATGAAAAAACTTTACGAAGACCTCTGGATTGAGTTGGGAAAACATTACGTATAGTCCCACCATTTTTAAGGCCTATTTTTGCATTTACAAGCCAACTTTTAGGAATTACACGAATTTTATGGCTTTCGTGTGTATTAGCCCATGGATCTGGCGCCTTGGAGCATCCGAAAAAAATTTCTGAAAAAACTTTATGATGACCTTCGTAGTGAGTTGGGGAAGTATTACGTATAGTCCCACCATATTTTAAGGCCCATTTTCGCATTTACAAGCCAACTTTTAGGAATTGTGTGACTTTCCTAGTTTTTCGTGTATTTTAGCCCATGGATCTGGCACCTGAAAATATTTTCTGAAAAAACTATATGAGGACCTCCTTAATGAGTTGGGAAAGAGTTACGTACAGTTCCACCATTTTTTTCACATATATTTTCACATTGACGAGCCAACTTTTAGGAATTATCGACTTTCGCCATTTTTCGTGCATATTAACCCATGAATCTACCGCCTTTGGGGCACCCAAAATTTTTTCTAAAAAAAACAATATAAGGACCTCTGTAATAAGTTGCGGAAGCATTATGTACACCTCCATCATTTTTTTCTCTCATATTTTCACATATACGAGTAAACTTTTAGGAATACCCGACTTTCATCATTTTTTGTGAATATTATTAGCCCATGAATTTTGCGCCTTTGGGGAACTCGGAAATTTTTTCAAAAAAAACAATATGAGAATCTCCTAATGAGTTGGGCAGCATTTCATATAGTCCACCATTTTTTTCACGTATATTTTCGCATTATTGAGCCAATTTTTAGGAATTATCCAATTTTTGCCGTTTTTCATGTGCCCATGAATCTTGCGTCTTTGGGGCACCCAGAAATTATTGTGAAAAAAAAATTATATGAGGACTTCCATAATGATTTGGGGAAGCGTTACATACAGTTCCATCATTTTTTCACACATATTTTCTCATTTACGAGTTAAATTTTAGGAGTTATCAGATTTTCACCATTTTTTGTGTGCTACCATGGATCTGGCGTCTTTAGGGCACCTAGAAAGTTTTTCATAAAATACTATGTGACGGCCTCTGTAATGAGTTGGGAAGCGTTACGTATAGTTCCACCATTTTTTTCACACATATTTTCACATTTACGAGCCAACTTTTAGGAATTACTGACTTTCACTATTTTCGTGTGTATTAGCCCATTGATTTGGTGCCTTTGGGGCACTCAAAAAAAATTTCAGAAAAAACTATATGAGGACCTCTATAATGAGTTAGGGAAGTGTTACGTTAGTTCCACCATCTTTTTGACAAATATTTTCGCATTTACGAGTCAACTTTTACAAATTACCCGAATTTAGCCGTATTTAGTGTGTATAACCCACTGATCTAGCGCCTCTGGGCACCTGGAACTATTTTCTGAAAAAACTATATAATGACCTCTATAATGAGTTGGGGAAGCGTTACGTACAGTTCCACTATTTTTTTCACGCATATTTTCATATTTACGAGCCAGCTTTTAGGAATTACCCAACTTTTGTCAATTTTTGAATGTATTAGCGTATGGATATGGCACATTTGGGACACCCGAATTTTTTTTTCTGAAAAGCTATACGAGGACCTCCGTAATAAGTTAGGAAAGTGTTACATACAGTTTCACTAATCTTTTCACAAATATTTTCACATTTACGAGCCAACTTACAGAAGTTACCAATTTTCACTGTTTTTTGTGTATATTAGCCAATGGATCTAGCTCCTTTGGGGCACCCGAAAACTTTTTCAGAAAAACTTTATGAGGATCTCCATAATGAGTTGTGAAGCATTACATACAGTTCCACCATTTTGTTCAAGCATATTTTCGTATTTACGAGCCAACTTTTAGGAATTACCTGATTTTCATCATTTTTCGTGTGTATTAGCCCATGGATTTGACGCCTTTGGGCACCCAGATATATTTTTTGAAAAAACTATATGAGGACCTCTATAATGAATTGGGAAAGCGTTACGTACTGTTCCATCATTTTATTCTCACATATTTTCACATTTAAGAGCCAACTTTTAGGAATTACCTAACTTTTGATATTTTCCATAATTGTTGGCCCATGAATCTGGCGCCTTTGGGTACCAAGAAATTTTTTTTGAAAAAATATATGAGGACCTCCTTAATGAGTTGGTGAAGCATTACGTATAGTTTCACCATTTGTTTCACTCATATTTTCATATTTACAAGCCAACTTTTAGGAATTACCGACTTTCGCTATTTTTCATGTATATTAGACCATGGATTTGGCGCCTTTCGGGTACCTAGAAACATTTTCTGAAAAAACAATATAAGAACCTTTGTAATGAGTTAAGAAGCATTACGTACATTTTTACCATTTTTTTCATGCATATTTTCACATTTACGAGTCAATTTTTAGAAATTACCAACTTACATCGTATTTCGTGTGTTAATGCCCATGGATCTGGCGCCTTTGGGGCACCCGAAAATTGTTTTCAAAAAAACTATATGAGGAACTCCGTAATGAGTTGGGGAAGCGTTACATACAGTTCCACTGTTTTATTCACACATATTTTCGTATTTACATGGCAATTTTTAGGAATTACCTGACCTTCGCCGTTTTTCGTGTGTATTAGCCTATGGATCTGGGCCCTAGGGGGCACCCAAAAAATTTTCTAAAAATACTACATGAGGACCTTCGTATTGAGTTCGGAAGTTTTACGTACAGTTCCACAATCTTTTCACACATATTTTCGCAATTACGAGCTAACTTTTAGGAATTACCCGAATTTCGATGTTTATAGTGTGTATTAGCCCATGGATCCGGCACCTCTCGGGCACCTGGAAATGTTTTTTGAAAAAACTATATGAGGACCTCTTTAATGAGTTGGGGAAGCGTTACTTACACTTTCACCATTATTTTCACATATATTTTCACATTTATGAGCCAACTTTTAGGAATTACCTGACTTTCACCATTTTTCGTGTGTATTAGCCCTTGGATCTGGCGCCTTTGAGACACCTAGAATTTTTTTCTAAAAAACCTATATGAGGACCTCTGTAATAAGTTGGGGAAGTGTTAAGTACAGTTCCATCGTTCTTTTCACGGATATTTTCACATTTACGAGCCAACTTTTAGAAATTTCCTGATTTTTAACATTTTTCACGTGTATTAGCCCATGGTTATAGCTCCTTTGAGGCACCAATAAAATTTTCTGTAAGAAAATATACGAGGACCTCCTTAATGAGTTGGGGAAGCATTACGTACAGTTCCACCATTTTCATGCACATTTTCGCATTTACTTGCTAACTTTTAGGAATTACCCGACTTTCATAGTTTTTCGTATGTATTAACCCATGGCGTCATTAGGGCACCCAGAAAGTTTTTTTGAAAATACTATATGAGGACCTCTGTAATTTGTTGGGGAAGCATTACGTATAGTTCTACCATTTTTTACGTATATTTTCACATTTACGAGCCAATCTTTTGGAATTACCGACTTTCGTTATGAATCGTGTATATTAGCCCATTAATCTGACGCCTTTGGGGCACCCACTAATATTTTTTGATAAACCTATATGAGGACCTCAGTAATAAGTTGGGGAAGCGTTACGTACAGTTCTAGAGTTTATTTCACGCATATTTTTGCATTTACGAGCCAACTTTTACGAATTGACGACTTTCGGTGTTTTTCATGTGTATTAGCCCATGGATTTGGCGTCTTTGGGGCACCTGAAAAGTTTTTATAAAAACACTATATGAGGACCTCCGTTATAAGTTGGGGAAGCGTTACATACAGTTCCATAGTTTTTTCACGCATATTTTCGCATTTACGAGCCAACTTTTAGAATTATCGGACTTTTACCGTTTTTCATGTGTATTATCCGATGGATCTGGTGCCTTTGGGGCATTCCAAAAAAAATTTCTGAAAATTCTATATGAGGATCTCCGTAATGAGTTGGGGAAGCGTTACATACAATTCCACCATTTTTTTCACGTATATTTTCACATTTATGAGCAAACTTTTAGAAATTACTCTATTTTCACCATTTTTCATGTGTTAATAGCCCATGGATCTGGCGCATTTGGGGCACCCGAAATGTTTTTAAAAAAAATTATATGAAGTCCTTCATAATGAGTTGGGGAAGCGTTACGTACAGTTCCAACATTTTTCACACATATTTTTACATTTACGATCCAACTTTTAGGAATTACCCTTTGCTGTTTTTCGTGTATATTAGCCCATAGGTCTGGCTCCTTTAGGCACCGGAAATTTTTTTCTGAAAAAACTATATGAGGACCTCTGTCATGAGTTGGGGAAGTGTTACATACAGTTCCACCATCTTTTTCAATCTTATTTTCACATTTACGAGCTAACTTTTAGGAATTACCCAACTTTCATTATTTTTAGTGTGTATTAACCCATAGATTTGACGCCTTGTGGAAACTGGAAATGTTTTCTGAAAAAACTATATGACCTACGTAATGAGTTGGGGAAGCGTTAGGTACAGTTCAACCATTGTTTCACGCATATTTTCACATTTACGAGCTAACTTTTAGGAATTACCCGGCTTTCGCCATTTTTCGTGTATATTAGGCCATGGCCTTAGAGGAACGTGGAAATTTTTTCTGAAAAAACTATAGGAGGGCCTCCGTAATAAGTTGGGAAAGTGTTGCGTATAGTTCCACCGTTCTTTTCGCAAATATTTTCACATTTACAAGACAACTTTTAGGAATTACATGATTTTCACCATTTTTCAGTATATTAGCTCATGGATCTGGCGCCTTTGGGGTACCAAAAATATTTTCTGTAAAATTTTATGAGGACCTCCTACGGGAAGCGTGACGTACAGCTTCACCATTTTTTCATGCATATTTTCACATTTACGAGCCAACTTTTAGAAATTACCGACTTTCGTCGTTTTTCGTTTGTATTAGCCCATGGATCTGGGTTTTTTGAGGCACCAATAAATATTTCTGTAAAAACTATATGAGGACCTCCATAATGAGTTGAGAAAATGCTACGTACAGTTCCACCATTTTTTCACGCATATTATCACATTAACTTGCCAACTTTTAGGAATTACCCAACTTTCACCATTTTTGTGTGTGTTAAAGCTCAGATCTAGCGCCTTTAGGGCACCGATAGATTTTTTATGAAAAAACTATATGAGGACCTCCGTAATGAGTTGGGGAAGCTTTACATATATTTCTACCATTTTTACGCATATTTTCATATTTACAAGCTAATCTTTAGGAATTACCGATTTTCGCTGTTTTTCGTGTATATTAGCCTATGGATCTGTTGCCTTTGGGGCACCCATAATTTTTTTTTGAAAAAACTATAAGAGGACCTCAGTAATGAGTTGTGGAAGCGTTACATATAGTTTCACCATTTTTCACGCATATTTTTGCATTTACGAGCCAACTTTAAGGAATTACCGACTTTCACTGTTTTTAGTGTTTATTAGCCTATAGATCTAGCGCGTTTGGGGAAGCAGAAAAGTTTTTATGAAAAAATTATATGAAGACCTCCGTAATGAGTTGGGTAAGTGTTACGTAAAGTTCCATTGTTTTTTCACGCAATTTTGCATTTACCTGCCAACTTTTAGAAATTACCGGACTTTCGTCATTTTTCATGTGAATTACCCGATGGATCTGGCACCTTTGGAGCACCCTGAATTTTTTTCTAAAATATCTATATGAGAACCTCCGTAATGAGTAGGGGAAGCGTTACGTACAGTTCCACCATTTTTTCACACATTTATGAGCCAATTTTTAAGAATTACTCGATTTTTGTCATTTTTCGTGTGTATTAGCCCATGGAACAGGCGCCTTTGAGAGCACCCAAAAAAAAAATTTTAAAAATATTATATGAGGACCTCTATAATGAGTTGGGGAATCGTTATGTACAGTTCCACCATTTTTTACGCATATTTTCACATTTATGAGCCAACTTTTAGGAATTACCTGACTTACGCCGTTTTTCCGTGTGTATTAGCCCATGGATCTGGCGCCTTTGATCACCGGAAATTTTTTTCTAAAAAAACTATTTGAACCTCCTCAATGAGTTGGAGAAGTGTTACATACAGTTTCACCATATTTTCACATTGATGAGCCAACTTTTAGAAATTACTTAATTTTCGTCATTTTTGTTGTGTCCTAGCCCTTGGATCTTGCGCCTTTAGGATACTCGGAAATTTTTTTTAAAAAAAATTATATGAGAACCTCCATAATGAGTTGGGTAAGCATTACATACGTTCCACTGTTTTTTCACACATATTTTCTCATTTACTAGCCAACTTTTAGGAACTACCCGACTTTCACCATTTTTCGTGTGTATTTACCCATGAATTTGGCGCTTTGGGGCACACAGAAATGTTTTATGAAAAAACTATATGAGGACCTCTGCAATGAGTTGGGGAAGCGTTATGTATAGTTCCACCACTTTTATGCATATTTTCAAATTTACGAGCCAACCTTTAGAAATTACCGACTTCCACTATTTTTCATGTGTATTAACTGATGGATGTGGCGCCTTTGGGGCACCTTAATGTTTTCTGAAAAGACTATATAAGGACCTCCGTAATGAGTTGGGAAGTGTTACGTACAGTTCCACCATTATTTTCACGCATATTTTCACAGTTACGAGCCAATTTTAGGAATTACGGACTTTCGTTATTTTTTATGAGTATTAGCCCATGGATCTAACTCCTTTGAGGCACCCTGAAATTTTTCTAAAAAAACTATATGAGGACCTTCGTAATGAGTTGGAAAAGCGTTACGTAAACTTTCACCTTTTTTCACGCATATTTTTGCATTTATGAGTCCAAATTTAGTAATTACCTAATTTTTATCGTTTTTCGTGTGCATTAGCCCCTGGGTCTGGCGCCTTTTGGTGCACCTGAAATTTTTTTCTGAAAAAACTAAATGAGGACCTCCGTAATGAGTTGGGAAAGTCTTATGTACAGTTCCACCATTTTTTCATGCATATGTTCGCATTTATGAACCAACTTTTAGGAATTACCCTATTTTTGCCATTTTTTGTGTGTATTAACCTAAGGATCTGGCGCCTTTGAGGCACCCGAAATTGTTTTGTGATAAAACTATACGAGGACCTCCGTAATGATTTGGGGATGCGTTACATACAATTTCATCATTTTTCCACGCATATTTTCATATTTACGAGCCAACTTTTAGGAATTACTAACTGTTGTCATTTTTCATTGTGTATTAGCCCATGGATCTGGAGTCTTTAGGGCACCCTAAATTTTTTTTCTGAAAAAACTATATGAGGACCTTCGTAATGAGTTAGGGAAGCATTACGTACAGTTCCATCATTTCTTTCACGCATATTTTCACATTTATGAGCCAACTTTAAGAAATTACCGACTTTTACTATTTTTCGTGTGTTAACTATGGATTTGGTGCCTTTGGGGCACCTAAAACTTTTTTCTGAAAAAACTATATGAGGACCTCCGTAATGAGTTGGGGAAGCGTAACGTACAGTTCCACCATTTGTTTCACGCATATTTTCACATTTATGAGCCAAATTTGAGGAATTACTTGACTTTCTCCATTTTTCGTGTGTTAATGCCCATGGATATGGCGCCTTTGGGGCACTCAGATATTTTTCTGAAAAAACTCAATGAGGACCTCTGTAGTGAGTTGGGGAAGTGTTACATACAGTTCAACCATTTATTTCACGCATATTTTAATATTTACGAGCCAACTTTTAGAAGTTACTGACTCTGTCGTTTTTCGTGTGTAATAGTCCATGGATTTGGCGCCTTAGGGGCATCCCAAAATTCTTTTCTGACAAAACTATATGAGGACCTCCGTAATGAGTTGGTGAAGCGTTACATATAGTTCCACCATTTGTTTCACGTATATTTTCACATTTATGAGCCAACTTTGAGGAATTACCCGACTTTCGCCATGTTTGTGTGTATTAGCCCATTGATCTGCCGCCTTTGGGGCACTCATAAAGTTTTCCGAAGTACATATATAAGGACCCGTAATGAGTTGGAGAAGTGTTACGTACAGTTCCACTATTTTGTTCACGCATATTTTCGCATTTACGAGCCAACTTTAAGGAATTACTTGATTTTCGCCGTTTTTCATGTGTATTAGCCCATGGATCTGGCACCTTTTGGGCACCCGAAATTTTGTTTTTGAAAAAGCTATATGAGGGAGGACCTTCATAATGAGTTTGAAAAGCGTTGCGTATAATTCCACCATTTTTGCGCATATTTTCGCATTTACGAGCCAATTTTAGGAATTACCAACTTTCATCATTTTTCGTGAGTATTAGCCGATAAATTTGGCTTCTTTGGGTTACCAAAAACAATTTCTGAAAAAACTATATGAGGACCTCCGTAATAGGTTGGGGAAGCGTTATGTACAATTCCACAATTTTTTTCACGCATATCTTCACATTTACGAGCCAACTTTTAGGAATTACCCGATTTTCATCGTTTTTCGTGTGTATTAGCCCATGGATCTTGCGCCTTTGGGGCACCTGGAAATTTTTCCTGGAAAATCTATATGAGGGAGGACCTCTGTAATGAGTTGGGCAATCGTTAAATATAATTCTACCATTTTTTCACGCATATTTTTACATTTACGAGTCAACTTTTAGGAATTACCCGATTTTCGTAATTTTTCGTGTGTATTAGCCCATGGATCTGGCGCCTTTGGGGCATTCAGAATTTTTTTTTGAAAAAACTATACGAGGACCTCTATAATGAGTTGGGGAAGCGTTACATACAGTTTCACCATTTATTTCATGCATATTTTCATATTTACGAGCCAACTTTTAGGAATTACCCGACTTTCATCATTTTTCGTGTGTATTAGCCCATGGATGTGGCGTCTTTTGGGCACCCAGAAATTTTTTCTTGAAAAACTTATATGAGGACCTCTATAATGAGTAGGGGAAGCGTTACGTACAATTTCACCCTTTTTTCATGCATATTTTCTCATTTACGAGTCAACTTTTAGAAATTACCCGACTTTCGCCATTTCGTGTGTACTAACCCAAGGATATGGCGCC
The DNA here is from genome assembly GCA_018342035.1 of Solanum appendiculatum. Classification (NCBI taxonomy): domain Eukaryota; kingdom Viridiplantae; phylum Streptophyta; class Magnoliopsida; order Solanales; family Solanaceae; genus Solanum; species Solanum appendiculatum. The sequence goes on along the minus strand of JAGDQO010000270.1, from coordinate 980,991 downwards.
TTTGGGCATCTGGAAATTTTTCTGAAAAATTATATGAGAACCTCCGTAATGAGTTAGGTAAACGTTACGTATAGTTTCACCATTTGTTTCACCCATTTTTTTACATTTACGAGCCAACTTTTAGGAATTATCCGACTTTCGCCATTTTCGTGTGTATGAGCCCATAGATCTGGCGCCTTTGGGGCACCCATAAATTTTTTCAGAGAAAACTATATGAGGACCTTCGTAATGAGTAAGGGAAGCGTTGCGTATAGTTCCACTATTTATTTCATGCATATTTTCGCATTTACGAGCCAACTTTTAAGAATTACCCGATTTTTACCATTTTTGTGTGTATTATTAGCCCATGGATCTGGCGCCTATTGGGCACCCAGAAATTTTTTCTGAAAAATTATTTGAGGACCTCATGGACGAGAATTGCTGGAGGACAAGGCGGTCTAATCCTTGCCTAGCCTTGATTTCTCTAATTTCTTCTTTAAGAAAAGTTATTTCAGATTGGAGATCTTGGATAAAAAAATTTTATAGGGCTAAGTATTTTCTTAGCTACCTCCTGGGGGTTTGAATGCCAAAACTCTGGTTCGATTTGTATTAGTGGGTAGACACAATCATTTTTGAAGTAGGTTGGATCATCATCAGAGGATCCTCCGCTTGAATTGGTTGGGGTGTGGGTGAAGAAATTGATTTGTTTAGTATTGGGCATACCGTACTTGTGCTCGTATTTTGTGATGAGTTAAATGAAAAATTGATGGGGTTTTCTACCTCCACCGGTGCTTTAGTGGTGTTAACAGCAGCCACAGAGCGAGAAGAAGATGTTGAAGTGTGGCTTTGTGCCGCTGCTTGAGAGTACATTTTAAAAAAAAAAAGGTATTGATTAATCAAATCTCTCCTGAGGGTACTGGACATAACTGTAGGTTCCTTAAAACCCATGAGCAGGCGCCAGGTTTTGAAATCTTCCTCTGTCTATGAGGTATACATTGTTTGCGCTAGCTGGTCTTGTTCTTCTTCCTCAACTAGGTCTGCCCATTTATTCGGACTAGAAATTGGAATTGAACTTGCATTCTCCAAGAGGAAAGATTGTGGAATTCCTTTCATGGCGTAATCTGCTGAAGTTGATATCTTGGCTGGCTTGATCCAGCTGCACAGGTCGAGGGTTGCTTGGTAGCAACTGAATTTGTCTGTTGTTGGGGAACTAATAGTAATGGGTTTTTGGTTGGCTGGTGTCCAGCTGTTGTTTCAATCTCATCTTGTGTACTTAGTTTCAATAATTTTATTTTCTTTTTTCTACCCATAATCACCTACCCTACAAGAATTCTCAAGTAAGAAAGTCTGAAATAGAGTTTGAGCTCCTTTTGATATACTCTATATCAAAATCAAAAATAGATAAAATAGCTTGTCCTCTAGAAAATATTTGTTTAGAAGCAAGATTTTGAACATCTTTTTGCAAAACAGATTTTGCAGCTTTACAATCAGTGCGTAGTAAAAAAATTTGATTTAGTAATCTAATTGGAATTTCGAAATGCATAAAACAATGGCCAAATTTTCCTTTTTTTATAGTAGGATAATTTTGTTGGGCCTTATTCCAATGCTTGGATGCAAATGAAATGATATGCTCCTTTCCATTTTTTCTTTGTTTTAAGATACCACCATAACCAATGTCTGATCCATCTGTTTCTACTATTTTGAATGAAGAGGGATCAAGAAGGGACATGGAAGGAAAATAATTGGCTTTCAGTTTTATCTCTTTAACGACATTGTTGTGGATGTTGGTCCACGGGAGAGGAGGTTTCCATAGCCTATCATGAAGAGGTTTCAGTAAATTGCTAAGACCTGAAATAAAGTCTGCTATGTAATTGACACACCCCAAGAATCTTTGGTGCTAGGTTTTGTCAAGAATTTGATCAGAAAATTTATCAGCAAATTGGATGGATCGTTGGATAGGGATAATAGTGCCTTGTTGGATATTATGTCCAAGGAACCGTATATTAATTAGGAAAAGACTATACTTAGTTTTGGACAAAATTAAGCCATTATCTTTGATGATATTGAAGAAAACTTTCAGATGCTTGAAGTGTTGGTTAATGCTAGTAGAAAATACTAGAAGCATGAATCCTGACTCTAGAAGCATGAATCCTGACTCTAGAAACATGCCACATCAGCAGCCCTATCATTCAACTTTATATATATATGCTCAAAACTTACTCAGGCCAAAATTGGTTGAGTCAACGTAGGTCATAAAACTCCATTCCTTTTTATTTTAAACTAGTGAATTTGTCTGCGCTTCGTGCAATCGTAAAAAGTTATTTAAATTTATTGTACCCTCTTTTTTATGAAAATAAAATAACTTTTAAACAATATATGTTTGAGTTAATTGGTAAATGTGAATTACTTAAAAGATATATTATGAGCTTCAATATAGGTGTCGAATAAAAAAAAACATAAGTTACAAAAATAAAAATAAAACTAAAAAAATGAAAAGAACGAAGATAAAATTACCAATAAAATAAAACAAAATAACCCTTTTTGTTTTGCCTATAGAAGGTACTACTGCATTGCTCATCCCTAAATCAATTTTATATAAATTACAAACATCAATGAGTTTACCAAATAAAACTCATACGATATCAAAATGAATTCATTCATCAAATTATCTGAGAATCACAAATACAAATATTTTTATTTATAATTTCTTTATTATATGATATACTAACACATAGTAATGATAAATTTGTGAAGTGTAATATCTACAAACTGATAGAAATATGAATTTGAACTGACTTATGTATATAATATAATTTGAACCCGACTTCCTAGAGTAAGAACTGGTCTCTTCCTCCTATCTTTTCTTCTTTCAATTCCTTTTGAACTTTGTTCTAAAAGATCCACTAGTTTTCAATATTCTTCCTTCAAATTTACTTGACTACTTGTTTAGTTGTGTGATTTAAATTAGGAGTGTTCACAATTCACAAAGTGTAACATAAAAAATTATCAAAATTCACAAAACATAACATAAAAAACTATCAAATGATTGTTTATCGCAACATTAACAATGATAGTAATACTAAATAAATAATCAACGTGTTCTCAATATCATATCAAATATCAATTGTTATCTGTGACCATATATATATATATATATAAAGTTGAATGATAGGGCTGCTGATGTGGCATGCTTCTAAAGTCAGGATTAATATTTATCTTTTATCTCTTCTTTTTTTTTTTTGACATTTTTTTATATTTATCACTTATTTTGTAACTAACAAAAATAATAATAGTGTACCACATTTATTGAATTTTATTAAATTATGTAATAATCATTAAATATGTTACCATATATATTGCTGAAAATTAATGTTATTCATATCTTTTTCTAAAACCTTTCTCAATTCCTTCTTTTACGTTGGTTTTTTTTCTCCCCTTAATCTTATCATTAATGCCATTCATATCATTTCCTTAAATTGCTCCTTTTCTTTCCCGTTTTACTTAGTTAATCCATTCCAAGTAAGCTAAAAATCTTACTACTTTTCTTCCTAATTTGATTACACTCATCAAGTAAGTTAAAAATCTTGCTACATTATTTCTTCCTAATTTGATTATACTCATCAAGTAAGTTAAAGATCTTACTACATTATTTCTTTCTTATTTGATTATATTTATTGTATATTTCTATTGAGTTTTAGGTTTCTAAGACTCATGAATATTTTATCTGACAAAGTGAAATTAGGATAAAATTTAATGTTTGAATTTGGCAAAAATGATCATTCCATTCCTGAGTAAGTTAATTTTTCATCTTTGTCATCAACCTCCATTTGTATTTATTCGTATTTGTAAATCATCATCTTCCTACATTTCTTTATTCCTCTTTTAGTATGAGCTTTTATTTATGTATATTAATTATTGAAGAAGCAAATTACTATTATATCGATCTTCATGGAGTATATGATTTTCAAAGAAAACTATATTTTCTGATTCATATATTTTTTGTTGGTTTAACTTTGCATATATTGTTTCTTTTGCAAGCAAAATTTTCATGAAACATAAAATCAAAGCACATAAACGATCATGATAAGACGATGATCACTAAAACACTATTTATAGATTAATTTCTTTACAAAACTTTCATGAACATGAAAGGTCGGTATATTTGTGATTAAATAATTTTTTGTTTTATATAAGTTTTGTATCACTGTGATCAATGGGAGCTTTAGAAGATATAATGTGGTATATGAAAAATCATATTTCTTTTTAAGAGGATTATATGGCTATAATAATATATAATTTTAGGGATAGAAAAGGTGATGTATCACTTTTTTTGTCCAAGAAATATCATTATCTTCTCTCCCCCTTATTTTTGTTGTCTTTTCTATTTTTTCTATTTATTTATATAATATTTAAAAAATTGTTGATCCTAGGTTATTATATATTGCAATAATTTATATGTATATATAATAATATAGTTAAGGAATATAGAAAGTTATCTGAGACCTCTCTTTGGCCAAGAAATACAATTGCAATATTTTTTTTTGACTTTTTTTCTATTTATTTTTATTTATGTGCTATATAAAAAATATTAATAATATCACTCATTTAACTCTTTTAATTGTATTAAATATGCAATATAAGAAGTTAAAAGAATCTTTTTTTTAAAAAAATAATCTTTAATATAAAAATTAGTGTTCTTTATTTTTATTATTCCCACAATTTTGTATTATTATAGCCCCTTAAATAATTAATAGTCATAGTCATGATATTATTTGTACTTAATATATTCATGTTTTAGTTTGACTTGAATAATAAAATAAAGGCTATTGAATGGTGATCGGCTTGTGTGTATGGATGTTGACAAGAACTCGAAAAGTTGTGCATTGATTTCGTATTTTTTCTTCTAATTTTCAATGATTAAGGTTGTAGAAAATTTCTCTTTATTTGTAAGACTTTGTAAAAATTATCACATTAGCCTTTTTAAATTTTTATGTTTTCGATACGTACTTATTATATTCATCTTTTTAGTTTGACTTGAATAATAAAATAAAGGTTATTGAATGGTGATCGGTTTGTGTGTATGGATGTTGACAAGAGCTCAAAATTTTTTGCATTGATTTCGTATTTTTCCTTCTAAATTTTAATGATTAAGGTTGTAGAAAATTTTGTTGGGAGTCATTTAACTACTAATCAAAGATTTTCCTCTATCAATCAATTATATATATATAGCGGTATTCTTAATTAGTAACTATTGAATAGAAGATTCCCACTAATACTAGTATATTACTAATTTTAGTTGTAATAGATTCGAATTTTTTGAATAACTAGATCTAATTATATGCTTCTAATTATTTAAAAAAAAAAAATTTACAAATATAATATAAATCTAGTAACGTATTCTATTCTGCTTAAAGTTATCAAGTTATGTTCAACTATGTATAATTAGTCCAAATGGTCAAATTTTAGATTTGTTAAATACATTGATGAGTCTACTTCTATACAACCAAGTTAAATTATTTAGAATTTTGGATCAATTTGGCATATTTAGGACTTTACGTAACTTAAATTGATTAACAAGAACTTAACGAAACATGATATATATATATATATATATATATATATATATATATATATATATATATATATATTGTCTAATTCAACTCTTTTGACTTAAATTAAATTATGAGTCGTTATTTAATTTAGGAATAAGCGCATTAGCGATAAGTTTGTTAGCAACAAAAGTACTCGTATACTTATTCACTTTTTCATTTACACGTTTCTTAAAAAATTATGTCTTATCTATCAATATCAAGATTAAAAATGGAGGAATTCTTTTAAAACTTTGTACGTAATATTTATATTTTTAAAAAATAATTTAAGAATAAAATGGGGAAAACTACATTTATTCTATTTTTATTTTGAAAATCAATAAATAAATTGGGGGAAAACTTTTTTAGTAATGTAGATAAATAATAGAAAAAACTACCTAACTACACATGCATTACTACCATATATACTATAGTTACCTCTAGTTTAAAATAATTAAACATATTACCACTTTTAATATTTATACCATATATTTTAAAAGATTTAATTAGATACACAAATTCCTTAAATATGGTATTGAATAATTATCTTAAATTTAAACGCTAAATAGTTAATGGTTCTTTAAAAGTCAAAAAAAATCTACTACATCTGTCGTTTCTCCCCCCACCCCACGTCCGCTAGCCCTTTTCATCCTTCATCTTCTCCCGCTTTCTTCCTTCATCCTCTCAATATATATTTGCATCAACATATAGGTTTGTTTATATTGTTTTATTATTCTCATGTATCTTAATTTTGTATTAGAGTTAAAGTTCATAATATTCTGAAGTTCAATTTTTGTAAAACATTCAAATTAGGTTTTATATTTTTTGATTTTGTTGTTTCTCAAACACTTTATTGGCTGACCATTCTTTGTTAGTGTGACATTTTAATATTAATAAAAATATATCATATGTCACATTATGTATCATGTTATGTCCATTGGTGGACATTATATTTGTGCCTATTTACTCTCATCAATTGTGGAAGAATGTGGTCTTTAGTTGTTAGTAACTTTTGTAACCACAAACTCTTCATTTCACCCAGTATTCTACCTCTTTATTCTTGTAACTTATATAACCTTTAGGCCATTACTTTATCCTATTAACTACCCCATTATCTTCATATTCATTGCAAGGAAAAATTCCTCACCTATAAATAGTGATATTCCTTTGGGTTGAGAAGAATAAGATATATGTGAAAGAGTATAAGAAAAGACGAAGTGTTGTATTGTGTATATATTAAGTTAGTGTAGTGAAAGAGAGAGTTGAGACAGAAAATATTCTAAGTCTTCAACTATATTCACGGTATATAAAAGAGAGTATTTGTATGTTTTGAAGGAAGGTGTTCTTTTGTGGAGCTTTGGACTCTTCAACTAATCCAGAGTTGTTTGAGTTGTACGACGTTAATGGGTTGTTGTATCATGGAGGGGACAAGTCAAGAGTGATACTGCTGGATCGGTGTATATGCCGCAGTGGGCTTGAATCTCCTTAAAGAGAGCGAGATATCCGCGCATCAGCCTAAAAATTTGTTTATTCATTTTTGTTATTTTATTTTCAAGTGTAATTTATTATATTTGTGGTATATTACACCAACATTTCTAAAATCGAATGATTCTTGTTAAAGGTTCTATACATTAACAATATTATACTGAATTAAACAACTTTATTTGTTTATTTTCACTCATGAATTCTTCATTGCAGGGACTGACTCTTCATCCGCCAACATTCAAGTCGGGAATAGATCAAAGTATAGGAATGACCCAAATTAAGATGGAAGAATTATGCCAAGCTTTAATTACGCCAAATTTTAATTAACAGAACAAATGCACCATTAAGTACACATCAAGTGCAACAATGTTGGATACACATCAGGTGTACATGTATCTAGTTAATAGTTCGTGTATCTGAGTTAAGATTATGTGTATCTATGAGAAAAAAATTAGATGCTAAAAAAAAAAGAATTTTGAATTTTTTTACCTTTTTTTTTGGATTAATGATAAGACGGATACTGATCTACCGTCGTGATTTGTTCCAAAAATCGTGCGTTTCAGTTACATTCCATATTTAGATACACATAATTATATGCATATGCTTACTATATATCCAAGATACATATTTTGAATATAATGTATGAAACTGATACTTGATACATCAAATTAATACTAGATACATGAAATTAAAATTAGATCATATAAATAGATACATGAAATTAATATTAGATCATATAATTAGATATATGAAATTAATACTAGACACATATAACAAATACATGAAATTAATACTAGATACTTCTATTGAATGTACTTGTATGATACTCATGTATCTAAGTGTTTAGTTTGTTGGATACATCATATATTTGATAATAGATACATCAAATTAATGAATTTATTATTTTAAGAGTAATAAAATGAAACTAATCAAATTACATGACCAAGATATACTTGTTTTTGTCTTTTATTAATAATTTTAATGAATTTATTATTTCAAAAATAATAAAATGAAATTAATTAAACATAGATACACTCCATGATTTCCGCCTTATATTAAGGGATTTGATTCATTTAAATTTTTAGAATTAAATGCCCCTTCGGCAGATACATGTATCTCGCGGATTCAAACTCATGTATCCTAAGCATGAAATATGGTAGAAGAAGTAATATTTGAAACTATCGAGAATCTTAGTAATTAGGACTTAAACTAGCGAGATTTATGTAGTTTGCCCTAAATAATATGGAATGGGGACATTATAACAAATGTATATATAGACTATTTTCGAAACTAGAATATATAATATAAAATTTAAAACGGCAGCCCAATTTAAAAAGGTAACTTTAAGAGGTTGTTTGGTAGGAAGTATTAGAAGAATTAGTCAATGGATTATAAATAGTATTATTTAGTACTGTGTTTGGTAGGAATTTTGGGCCCCAACATGGTATTATAGGATATATTACTAATACCTTTCATTTGGTGATATTAGTAATACATTGGATTTAATATCATGGGATTATTTTATGTAAAGACAAAAATATCCCTCAAATCATTTTATCATTTTATTTATTTTCTTTATTTTATGTTTTATATTTGTACTAGTAAATTTATTTAAATAAATTAGCTTACAAATTTTATTATTTAAAGAGAGTTGTTTGTTGCTAAATAAATCCAATATAAATCAATACAATATTTGAAATGTGAGTTGTTTAAAATTTACTAATTGAAAAGGCAAATATATCATCACATGACGTTTGTGATCCTAATTGAATGTATCATTTGTTAATATGTACGTGGGTTTCTAATTATTTGTATTTTGAACAATTTATAAAATTGCATACATATCAAAACTACAACTTGCAATTTTTATGTGTAAATGTAGATTGTTTATAAGATCTTATTATTTTTTACTATCTTTTCGATTTTAAAAGCAGATGGTCTATCTTTTTTAAATTGAAAATTGACGTTTTATGAATGATCAATTTATTAAGATGACAATTATTTGCCCTCACATAATTCAAGTGAGAAAATAGCAAACATGGCAATAAAATTATTATTCTCCTAGCTAGTTAGAAGGTCATAAAAAATAAAAAAAATCCGACAATTATTTACCTTGACCCAATTACATGAAATAAAAAATCTCATAATAATTCAAGGGTATAATTGAAAAGAAGTTTTTTGTAGAATTTTAATCCAAACACAAGATGAGATGGGAAGCAATGAACGAAACACTTGATAAAAAATAATTCGTACACTACTAATCCCTGTACTACTAATTCTTGCACTATTATTTTTTGTACCAAACGACCCCTAACCCTTTTCACTACCCATTTTAATGCCTCATGTTAAAAGGATAAGTAACTGGAGGGCCCCAAAAGGTAGGTGAAGTACTTCTTTTTTTTTTTGATTTTTTGATATTTGATATTTGTATTAGACTTCCAACTAATATCCAAATTGCACGCTTAACATCAAAATCTATGATTAAGGGTGGAACAATTTCATAGAGCAAGCCAGGTTGGTAAAGTAGGTGGAATACTTAAAAAGTCTTATTAGTGAGGTCGGTGACAAAAGTAGGGACAAATTTTCAGTGAACACTTCTTCATTACGTGAATGCAATCTAAATTATTGTTTTAATGTGTACTAATTGATTATACGAAAAAAATTACTATGAAGCAGTGTTGTGCTATTAAGACAAGAAAATGTGTTTGGTGTCCATGTATTTGGCATGTTAGGTCAAATCGTACCTAGGATTAGGAGAACAAATTATATTTTGTGGATATTCGAGACATAACATAAGACATGGATTCTTTTACACTAGATATATCAAGGAGCAGTATATTTATAGTAAAACTTTATTAGATTTTACTAAACTAACTTTATAAGTGATGTATGAGGAAAAATAATCAAGGGTCAGACTAAAATGGAATGGAGGGAGCAGAGAAGCTAATTGGGCAATTGAGAGATGCTTTTGACATTTGTGCTACTAACCTGAGTTGTGTAGTGGCGGAATTGCTTTACTCTTTAATACAGGCATGTTCAAATGTTGAACATAGTTTTGTGCAACAACAATGAACTCTATAAAAGAAATAACGAAATTCCCCGGGACAACCACAGTTGCTAAAGTTATTTTTTTTCCTGTAACTCTCCATTACCCCACTATATATCCCCACCAATTGTATATAAAGTTAGTAATAACTGTACATGCCCCTCTTCTCCTCTATTGTTGTGTCTGCACAAGAAAATGGGCAGGCTCACGTACACTTGGCTGCATAGCCAAATTTCGATATGCTGTATTTCCTATGTAACCCTGTTAGTTTCCTCTTCTGGTGGCAGCCCACGATAAATCTCGAGCACTCCCTAAACAGCAAAGAGAGAAAAAATAAGAAGAGCAACGTTGAGTTGGAAGACTCCTCAAAATGGAGAGTTTGTAGACTTACAAAAGTTGATCTTCTGAGTAACTTGTGTGCACCTCGCACGTCTTGCTCCACTGCTGGACACCGTAGAGTGTGGTCAGATTGTTGCAGCAGCTATGAAGGATGGTGGAAATTTGAGTATTTCATACTCCACAAGGCAAAGCTCAACCAACATGAAAGACAGCAGCTCAAGATGTTTAAAGCCATGAGTAAAAGTTAGAGAAATACTATGTAGATCAATAATGTGTTTGTTACGTGTAAAAACAAGTATAGTACATTCAGAACTATCAGCTACTAACCTTCCTATCGCATTGAGCAGCCTTGAGATATCTTCGCATAAAAACATATGCAGTTGGGACTGACATATTAAACTGCAGTGTGTTGAGCATCATGCTTAATTTCCTGCATGATATGGAAAAAACAACGTCTTTAGTTATATACTAAACGTAGAGCAATGTATACTAGAAATCTACCATTTCAAGAATCTCCTTCCTTGTATAGGCTTTGTCCGAAATCAACACCAGATATTCCACCAGTGGAGCACAAACCTCCTCATACTTGCTAATAGCATTGCAACCAAACCAACAAGCTGGAGCTTAATTCTTTCTAACAATACCTTGCTTCTCCAAGAATCGGTCAATCAAATTAACGGTCAGGAACAACGTCTCAAACTTGTGATGCACATATTGATCAGAATGAGCAAGTATTAATTGCCATACTTTGAACAAATTTATTAACTTAGTAGAAGGAACATTACTATACCTCAACTAGCCAGTCAATTAGGATAGATCGCATTCTCTCGTTCAACCTGTTGTGCCATATAGTTTTGAGAAGCACAACCATAAACCTGAATATAATGAACAATGATTTAATCATTCCCAACATATACATCAACAATATTCAACTCATAAAACTGAGTTCTGATTCAGTCCAGTGAAAGAACTCCCTAGGCATTTTACATAGATGGAAACTACCAAACAAGTTTGAGAACCACAAACCAATATGCTTTCTATATACTCAATATTTTACTAATCATATAACATGAAATTGTTAAAAAGAAACTTCCTTTAGTTTAACATACTGAAAATGTTTTGTATCTACCACTCAATAATTAAAGAGGTTCAAATTTAAGCAACATACAACACACAACATACCTTTTTCCGATGGTGGGATCTGAAGAGGATAGAGTGTACGTTTAGAGGTAGAGAGGTTGTTTACAATAGTCGTTCAAAGAACTACTGATGTCTAAGTGTGAAAGTAATTCCAGTGAATCTTAATCATTTTCATAAAAACTTTTACTAAACATAGATGCTACCATTTGAAATCAATAAAAAGCAAGTTAAAGATATCTATCCTAGTAAAGTTGTATAAACAGTGGAACAAGGTGTGACATGTCGGATCTAACTAATGATTTTTCAAAAAAACTTCTTAAACAACTGGTGGACATTCAAAATGTATCATGACCTTACTAACACTAAACTAACTAGTGATCTATCTATCCATTTATAAGAAAAACAAAAGCTATCGTTTAACTTACTTAAAAAATAATTTGTATATAACAAGCTTCACTACTTTTTGTTTTCTTTAATTTATTTCTTTTTATCCTTTCTCAAGGTTTCTTGTTTTTCTTTGGAAAAATGAAATTTACTGCATTAAGATTTTCATCAATTCTCTAATTTCCATAGTAGCTAACTGAATTAATCTTGTTGGAATTTCTTGGTTCAATCGCTCTTTTTTTTTCTTCAATGGTTGCCAGAGACATCATGTTGGTCTTCGTGGTGAATCCATTTTAAGATGGAAAAAACAACAACAACAACAAGAATAAACTAAATCTTATACAATTATACATGAAGGATTTTTCAGTACGAAAAAAAATAAATCAACATATATTTATTATATATATAGCTCTGTTATTAATTACTATCAAGTCTGCTTTTATTTCAAAATCTTGAAGTATCTCTTATTTAGATTTTTTGGATAAAATTACATCTGGATAAAATTTGTGAAGTTCAAATCCAGTAATTGTAATTGTAATTATCCATTTTTTTGTTTTCATGTTCGGTATTCAATATTTGAATTGTAATCTGACTAATTCATATACTTTTTTGGTCAAGATAAGATTATTTTGGTCTAACATATCGAGTGGACACTAAAATCATGATATGATAGCATTTCTCCTATTATAAGATAGAATGACACATTTTGACTTGAAATAGATGAGTTAGCCGTTATAGCCGTTATAGCAGTGAGAGTGAGAGAAAAACTGACCAAAAAAACTTCTCCCGATTTTGGAGAATTACACTCCGAAAAATATCTGTTTTTCGTGATTGAGAGATTTCATCCATGGCGGAAGGAAGCCCAGTTGAGGAGTAAGGTTCCAAGGTGAATTTGGAAGATGGGTTTGTTGAAAAACAGACTAAATTAAAGGTTAGTTCAATTGAAAATGATGTTTTCTCGTTATGCTATTTATGTGATTGTGAAAAACCTTATTTTCACGTTTTTTGATGTATCTTTTAGTGATTCACGCTATTTTTTTTTCTGGATTTGGCTGTGAAATAGTGTAGTTGTAGCGCTCATAAGTTCAAATTTTACCTTTTTCCTATTGTATTTTTCAGTGATTTAAGTTATTTTTTGGATTTGGATGTGAAATTGTGTACTTGTAGCGTTCATAAGTTCATAGTTTAGCATTTTCCTTCTGTATTACTCTGTGATTCAAGGTATTTTTTTCAGTGATTCAAGGTATTCAACTGCATCCTAATTTTGGAGAATTACAGTCGGCAATTCTGGGTTTCTTTGAAGAGGTTTAATTTTGGTATATTTGAATGGACAGCACCCAGGGTTTTCTCTATTTTTCAGATTCAACTTTACTACTCTGGCATTTTTTTTTCAATCTCAAGGAGGTACTGGAGAAAAATTTGTTCGGTTATTTGATAGTAAAAAGTTTGTGATGAATTATTTGGTAGTTTTGGGGTGTGGGTTTGTCTCTGTTTGGTGTTTATAGTTATGGGTTGTGTTTATTCAAGAGCTTGCATTGGGGAGATTTGTGCACCAAGGAATGTGAATGTTAAAGAACCTGAAAATGTGATTTAAGTTATTCTTTTGGATTTGGATGTGAAATAGTATACTTGTGGTGCTCATAAGTTCAAAATTTTGTGGTTTTCTATTGTGGTTTTCAGCGATTCAAATTATTTTTTGGATTTGGATGTGAAATGGTGTACTTGTAGTGCCCATAAGTTCAAAATTTAGTGTTTTCTTATTGTGTTTTCAGCGATTCAAATTACTTTTTGGATTTGGATGTGAACTGGTGTACTTGTAATGCCCATAAGTTCAAAATTTAGCGTTTTCTTATTGTGTTTTCAGCGATTCAAATTACTTTTTGGATTTGGATGTGAAATAGTGTACTTGTAGAGTTCGTAAGTTAAAAATTTACCATTTCATCCAACCGAGAGAGAGAGAGAATCCGCGGCGGCGAGGATGGTGAAGTTTTTGAAGCCAAACAAAGCTGTTATCATTCTTCAAGGCAAATATGCTGCCCGGAAAGCTGTGATCATAAGGTTATTTGATGAAGAAACAAGGGACAGGCCATATGGCCATTGTTTGGTTGCAGTTGTCTCAAAGTAGCCGAAGAATTTGATCCGTAAGGATTCAGCAAAGAAGCAGGCGAAGAAATCTCGTGTGAAGGCTTTCATCAAGCTCGTGAACTACAACCACATCATGCCTACTTGTTACACACTCGATGTTGATCTAAAGGATGTTGTCAATGCTGATGTTCTTCAGGCACGTGACAAAAAGGTGACTGCTGCGAAAGAGACCAAGGCTAGGCTTGGGGAGAGGTTCAAGACCGGAAAAATCGCTGGTTCTTCACTCGATAACATTTTCTTTTCAATATATAGTGCAGAAATTTCTTGCAATTGGCTGATTTTATACATATTTATCTGCAGGGTGAACGCAAATGTGATTTGATATATGGTCAAATGAATGAACGTCCTGGTGCTTGTGCTTGCGTTAGAGCTATTTCATTTAAAGCAATCCAGGTGAAGTAAGTGGCCTTTGGAGGTCTTTTGATTTTCCATACATACTTCCAAGGCCACTTGTCAAGCATACCATTTTGAGAGCACATGAGATTGTAGCTGTCCTTGACTGTGAACTGCCCATCTTTGGAATCCCCCCATACCATTTTGTCTTGTTGCTGTATTTCAATTGTGTAGTGTTCTAGAGTGGCTAACAAAGTGAGGAGGTAATGGAGATCCCAATCAAAAAGGTTCCTTTTGAATTGAGGGGTCCAAGAGTTGTTGTCTCGACAGATGACTCTTAGTTGTTTGCTATCAGGAATAGTCCAGGATATGAGGCTTTAAAAGCGTTGTTGTCAAGCCATTTATCCTTCAAGAATTTAACTTGAGGCTTTAAAAGCATTGTTGTCAAGCCGTTTATCCTTCTAGAATTTAACTTGAGATCCATTGACAACTTTATAGGAGATATTCTTGAAGAAGTCTTCTCTGTTTATATAATAAATTCTCTGTTTTGATCCTACGTTGCTCGACCGTACTGGCCATAATTTACCTTTTTCCTATTGTATTTTTCAGTGATTTAAGTTATTTTTTGGATTTGGATGTGAAATGGTGTACTTGTAGCGTTCATAAGTTCATAGTTTAGCATTTTCCTGTTGTATTACTCTGTGATTCAAGGTATTTTTTTTTTGGATTTGGATGTGAAATAGTATACTTGTAGTGCTCATAAGTTCAAAATTTAGCGGTTTTCTATTGTGTTTTTCAGCGATTCAAATTATTTTTTGGATTTGAATGTGAAATGGTGTACTTGTAGTGCCCATAAGTTCAAAATTTAGCGTTTTCTTATTGTGTTTTCAGCGATTCAAATTACTTTTTGGATTTGGATGTGAAATAGTGTACTTGTAGAGTTTGCAAGTTCGAAATTTACCATTTCATCCAGCCGAGAGAGATAGAGAATCTGCGGCGGCGAGGATGGTGAAGTTTTTGAAGCCAAACAAAGCTGTTATCATTCTTCAAGGCAAATATGCTGCCCGGAAAGCTGTGATCGTAAGGGCATTTGATGGACAGGCCATATGGCCATTGTTTGGCTGCAGGTGTCTCAAAGTACCTGAAGAAGGTGATCCGTAAGGATTCAGCAAAGAAGCAGGCGAAGAAACCTCGTGTGAAGGGTTTCATCATGCTCGTGAACCATATCATGCCTACTCGTTACACACTCGATGTGGATCTGTAGGATGTTGTCAATGCTGGTGTTCTTCAGGCACGTGACAAAAAGGTGACTGCTGCGAAAGTTATATGCAGCTTCTGTGTACTTTGATCTATTTATCTCCCTAAACAGGCTTTAATTATTTTTGTGTTGAACACAAGAGGGATTCTTGGAAAGTTGGTTTCTTGAGGTGATTCTGTATACTTTGATCTGTTTATCTCCCTAACAGGCTTTTATCATTTTTGTATTGAACACAAAAGGGATTCTTGAAAACTCGGTTTCTTGAGTTGCAGAAACTGCAAAATAAGAGCAGCGTTGAAGTGGTGTCCCTTTTCTTTAAGGAGGCTGAAAATCTTCTAAACAACCTCACCATGTCTCTGTGAGTAGTAGTAATGTAGCTTTATGTTTGTTTAATTGAATCTTTAAAGAGGCGTTTTCTATTCTGATTCTGATTCTGATTATTTATACAGGCAACAGTAGGTGGTGGATTTTAAGCAACTTGACATAGAAATCCACCGGTTCAAGGATTACAGTTCCAGGTATTTCACTTTTCCTTTATATTTTGGGATGTTAATGGGGCGGGGCAAGTCATGACCTGCTAAGATTTTGATTGCGCTAATAAAAGTAAAAGTGGTTATTTCCATGGCATGTGGACAACTAAGAGAAGACTAAATTTTCTTGTTTCAGTCAAGAATTGACCTAGGTGGATTCTGCTTTTGTCATTTGAATTTAGATATGGAGTTTGTATAATTTCGTTCATGGTCGTTAGTATCCGAGTTCATTGTTTGATTAGAAGCCCCTCTTTAGTTTTGCAGTATAGGTGCACTAAGAGTAAAGAGTGCCAAGCGAAGACCCCTGACACCGTCTTGCGTTATGCTCTTTAGTGTAACTATTTCCTACAGATAGTTGGCAATTGTAATTATGCGCATCTAGTTACTATAATTAGGTTCTATCACAGTGATTGTGCTTCATCCTGAGTCCTGACTTAGTTACTACCCAGAGACTCGAAACATTCTTCTTGTAATTATGCACATCTAGTTACTATAATTAGGTTCTATCACAGTGATTGTGCTTCATCCTGAGTCCTGACTTAGTTACTACCCAGAGACTCGAAACATTCTTCTTGTGAGGTGACCATTTTAGTACATAGTCTATTTTCAGTTTAAATAATTGCGTATAGTTGTGCTTTCCATATAATTTTTCTGTATATAATTCTTATTCTGAATTGATGGTCTAAAACAAATCAAGTGCATAACCAAGTCATAATTGTTATAGCCAGCTTGCTTGCACCATCTACCAGAGCCTCAGCTTGATTGTTGGTCTTGCATTGAGCAGGGACTGAGAATGCCAGCTCTAGAGTTTTCATGCATGAAGCTCGCATCCCAAAATGTTGTGTTATGCATCATCTCTAGCTAAGAGTAAAGATTTCCAAGCTTGCGAATTACCCCGAATCCAAGATTTAGATACAGGGTGGATTGTGAAGCAGTAATTAGCCATGATAAACTCAGCCCAAAGAGATGGTTGAGTTCTAAACTCCACCACCTTTTAATGGCCAATGTTTTAGAAATATAATTCATACTTCTAATGCCCACGCCACTTACATCTTTCGGAAATTCATAAGTTCTTCCATGATCTCCAATGGTACTTCGATTTATTCTTATTGAAACCCCATAAAAATCATATTGAAGAGCGCAAGGCCTCGACACGGGCGTGGCCTCGAGGCGGGGAGGGCCTCGGGGCAGGAGAGGCCTCGAGGCAGCGGGGCGGGAAGGGCCTCGAAGCGGGCGGGGCCTCGTAGGCAAGGCCTCGAGGGCGGGACCTCGAGGGCCTAGGGACAGGGCCTCGGAGCGGGGCCACGGGCTGGGGCCTTGCGGGGAAAGGCCTAACGAGGGCTGGGCCTTGTCGTGGCGGGACCTTGCAGGGGTAGGGAGTGGAAGGCAAGGCCTCGCAGGGGCGGGGCCTCGCCGGGGGAAGGGCGAGGCCTCAAGGAAACGGGGACTCGCCCCGCGAGGCTTTGCGGAAGCGGGGCCTCCCCGGGGCTAGGCCTCGACGGGCGGGGCTTCGTGGGGGCGGGGCCTCGCCGTCGTGGGGGCGGGGCCTCGCGGGGGTTCAGCCTCACGGGGGCCGGGCCTCGCCAGCGTGTGGCCTCGCTAGGGGAGGCCTCGCCGCCGGGGATGTGCCTTGCCGGGGTGAGTCCTCGCTGGGGAGGGGGCCTCGCCAAGGTGGAGCCTTGCGGGGACGGTGAGGCGGGGCCTCACGGTTAAGGCCTCGCTGTGGAAGGGCCTCGCGGGGGCGGGGTCTCCCCGGAGTTAGGCCTCGCCGACGTCGGGCGGGGCCTCGCCGGGGTCCGACCTTACGGGGGCGAGGCCTCGCCGGGGCCGGGCCTTGCGGGGGGCTGGGCCTCACCAGGGCAGGGCCTTGCCTCCAGGGATGTGCTTCGCGGGGGTGAGTCCTCTCCGAGGCCGAGCCTCGCGGGGACGGGGACGGGGCCTCGCAGGAAAGGGGCCTCGCCGTCGGGGATGTGTCTCGCAGGGGTGAGTCCTCGTCGGGGCGGAGCCTCGCGGGGATGGGGCCTCGCGGTGAAGTGGGGACTCCGCCTCTCCCGGAGAGGCAGGACCTCGCGAAGGCGGGGCCTCACGGGTAAGGCCTCACTGTTGTGGGGCCTCGCAGGGGCAGGCCGATGCCGGGGCGAGGCCTCGATGAGGCAGGGCCTCGCAGGGGTGGGGAGTCGGAGTTGAGGCCTCGCCGGGGCTGGGCCTCGACGGGGTGGGACCTCACCGGGGCTGGGCCTCGCGCGAGCTGGGGTGGGGCCTCGTCGGGGCAGGACCTCGCCGAGGCTGGGGCCTCTCGAAGGTGGCGCCTCACGAAGGCGGAGCCTAGAAATGGCCAGGCCTCGTGAAGGCGGGGCCTTGCCTGGGCAGGGCCTCACCGGGGTGGGGCCTCATGGCGTTGGGGCCTCGCCAGATCGGGGCCTTTTGAGGCCTTGGGGCGGGGGCCCCTCGAAGGGTCGGGGCCTCGCGGGGCGGTGCCTTTGGTGCTGAGGCCTCGGGGTGGGCGGGCCCTCGAGGGCCTTGAAGCAGATAGGGTGGTCTGGAGGCAGGCAGGGGCCTCGCTACGACCTCGGGATAGGCAGGTCCTCGGATCCTCGAGGCAGTCCTTGGGGCCTAATCTGGGGTCGGTGTCGTATCTTGAGGTCGAGTCTTAGTTCAGGTCTCAGTGTCGCATTCGGGTTTCTGGTCGGGATCATAGTCTGGTGTCGAGTCTTAGGTCAGTTCTCATGTTAGTGTCGGGTCTAAGGGTTGAGGTTAGGAAATGGAGGTCGGGGTAGTCGGGGTAGTCGGGTGTGGGTTGAATCTCAGGTTGGGTTAGGTCACGTTAGGGTGTCGAGGTCGGGTCTTCGATCGGTTCTTGACTTGGGGTCACATTCGGGTCTTAGGTCGAGATCGAGGTAGGGTCTCGGGGTCGAGTGGCATGTCTCAGGATCAGGTCTCTGGGTCAAGCTCAGGAACATGTTTAGGTCTCGGGTTGGGATCGAGTTCGGGTCTTAGGTGAGGGTCGGGTTCGGGTCTTAGTTCTCGGGTCGGAGTTGGATCTTAAGTCGGGGATTGGGTCTTGGGTAGGGTGCGAGGGTTGGATTTCAGGTTTGAGTCGTTGTGATATGGTCAAAGGTCGAGGTCGGGGTTGTGTAGGTGTTGGGGTCGGGGTCTCAGGTCGGAGTCAGGGTCAGGTTCGGGTATCGTTTCGGGATCGATTCTAGATGTGGTCGTAAGGGCATTTGATGATGAAACAAGGAACAGGCCATATGGCCATTGTTTGGTTGCAGGTGTCTCAAAGTACCCGAAGAAGGTGATCCGTAAGGATTAAGCAAAGAAGCAGCGAAGAAATCTCGTGTGAAGGCTTTCATCAAGCTCGTAAACTACAACGTCATGCCTACTCGTTACACTCTCGACGTGGATCTAGTCGTCAATGCTGATGTTCTTCAGGCACGAGACAAAAGGTGACTGCTGCTGTTCTTTCTCATAAAAAAAAAATAAGGTGACTGCTGCGAAAGAAACCAAGGCTAGGCTTGAGGAGAGTTCAAGACCGGGAAAAATCGATAAACAAATCATTCTGAATACATAAATCATGTTGTCTCTGGTAGTATGATTTAGCTGCTTTTGATCAGGTGGTAGATCTACTTGTTCCGTATCAATGAGGTGGAAAGATTGGACTTTTTGGTGGTGCAGGTGTTGGAAAGACAGTGCTTATTACGGAGCTTATTAACAATGTTGCAAAGGCCCATGGTTTGTTACTAGTTGCACTAGGAGTAAAAAAGAATCTTCATGTATTCTCTTTCTTTAAGTTAACCTAATTTTATATTCACTTCTCGACTCAAGTGTGGTTTCTCAGTGTTTGCTGGTGTTGGTGAACGTACTCGAGAGGCTAACGATTTGTACAGAGAAATGATTGAGAGTGGTGTTATTAAGCTTGGTGAAAAGCAGGTTTCTGTAGATAATATTTGCTTTTCAGTATATGGTGCAGACATTTCTTGCAATTGGCTGATTTTATACATATTTATCTGCAGGGTGAAAGCAAATGTGCTTTGGTATATGGTCAAATGAATGAACCTCCTGCTGCTCGTGCTCGCGTTGGGCTCACTGAACGGACAGTTGCTGAACTCTTCTGAGACAGCGGAGGGCGAGATGTGCTCCTTTTCATCGATAATATTTTTCACTTCACTCAAGTGAGCTATCTTTTCAAATACCTTAACTAGTATATTTTACTTTTTCAATTGCTTAAACTTGGTGAAATGATTTCTGATTCTCTACCTCTTTCTCTGGGACTGCTCTAGGCCGACTCTGAGGTGTCTGATTTGCTTGGTCGTATTCCCTCTGCAGTCGGTTACCAGCCAACTTTAGCTACAGATCTTGGAGGGCTTCAAGAGAGGATTACTACAACCAAGAAGGGTTCTATCACATCAGGCCGGAAAAAATCACTGGTTTTACTTGTACTTGCAACTAGTATCATGCTATTATGTTGATAGAGTTGTTCATTTTTCATTGGTTTTATACGACTGTCGATTTCAGGGTTGGTTGAAAACTCAATGTCAATGATTTTACATCACTGCTATGTCGGCTGAGATCTCTAATAAGGCTTATCCTCAGAATTGCTTTTTGAATATAATTGTCCCAAGAGAAGTTGCCAACAAGAAGGTAAGCTGCTGGTAATCTGGTATCACAAGTTAGACACGGCATCTTATCCCGATCTCCTGGTTGTCTATTGATTCATTCAGTGGTGGGTGTTTTAGTTTCATATGTTTCTTTGCTTCCTCTTTTTTACATTATTTGCTTCATATTGAATCTGTTATGAAAATAAGTATTTGTATAGATATATTGACTGGTTAAATAATAACAACTTGGTCATTTATTGAAAATATTGCAGAACCACCCATGACTTTATTATTATGATATTGGACATTTGTCAAACTTGCAAATCTTCCAAGTTTATGGAAATCAGTTGAATGGTACAATTCCTCAATCTCTTTTTAATATATCCTCTGTTTACTATTTCTCTGTTACTCAAAACTTGTTGTATGGAGTGCTTCCATCAGATATAGGCCTTACACTTCCAAATCTTGAGGTGTTTGCTGGTGCTGTGAACGATTTCACCGGACCAATTCCTGTTTCATTATCAAATGCATCAAAACTTGGTGTACTTGAATTGTCTCAAAAAGCTCACCGGAAATGTCCCTACGAGTTTAGGACAATTGAAAGAGTTGTACAGGATCAACACAAGTGGGGACTTCAGGTTTCTTGATTTCCTAGTTAACTGCACAATGTTGCTTTGAGGACAACATTTTGGGAGGCGAATTGCCTAAAACAGTCGGTAACCTTTCCACGAGGCTAGAAATATTTGCTCTAGGTTATAATATGATAGGTTGGTTCTCTTCCTACAGGACTAGAAAATCTTTTTAATTTGACCCTTCTATCACTGGATAAAAACTACTTGAGAGGCAATGTTCCTGAGTCTTTAGGTAAGCTTCAACGCCTGCAAGGACTGACGTTGAATGGAAACAAGTTATCAGGAAGGATTCCATCTTCTATTGGTAACTTAACATCTTTGTCTACTTTGCACATTGAGGACAATGAATTAGAAGGAAACATACCTCCGAAGCTCGGGCAGTGCATCCGTTTATCAGTGCTAAACCTTACAAGAAACAGTCTTGTTGGTTCCATACCGAAGGAGCTTGCAGGTCTTTCTTCTCTTTCGATTTCTTTAGCCTTAACTAACAATTCGTTGACCGGTTCCTTGCCAGCTGAATTTGGAAAGTTGATAAATCTCAAGGAAATGGATATTTCACATAACAAATTATCAGGTGAAATTTCAAGCACCCTAAGCAGTTGTGTCAGCTTAGAGCGCTTCATAGCGAATAACAACCTGTTTCGAGGAGAAATTCCTGAATCCTTGCAAGGTTTAAGAGGTTTAGAAGAAATTGATTTGTCACATAATAACATCTCAGGAGGAATACCGGAGTTCAACGAACTTGAAGGCGAAGTACCAACTGAAGGGATCTTTGTGAATGAAAACGCCTTCTCGACTTGAGGTCCTCCACACTACCATTTTCCTACATGCCCTAAACAAAAAGATACATCAACAAAGAAATTTCGGTTACATTTCTATTTTTTATTTTTGTGTCCTTTTGCAGCTTGCTATATAGTAATTAGGAACTCGAGAAAGAGAGATCTTAGTTTATGGTCCTCAAGAGAAAGACAGTGTAAACATTTTGATGATGACGAACCAAGTTTATTTAATGATCCAATTTTGGCACTTTCCAAGATATATTTAAGTCAACCGATGGATTTTCTAAGGATAATCTAGTCGGTACAGGAAGTTTTGGTTCTGTATTACAGAGGACAGTTTCAGTTTTTTGATGAAGTTATGGCAGTGAAAGTATTGAACCTACAACAGAGAGGTGCTTTGAAAAGCTTTTCAGATGAATGCAAAGCTTTGAAAAGCATAAGGCATCGTAATCTCCCTAAGATAATAGCCGTTTGTTCAAGCATCGATTACCGAGGTAATGATTTCAAATACATAGTGTTTGAGTTCATGGAAAATGGAAGCTTAGATGACTGGCTGCACTCGAAAGGTGATGAGCAATACCTCAATATTATCCAAAGACTAAACATCGCAATAGATGTTGCTTTAGCACTTGATTATCTATACAACAATTACCAAGTACCAATTATTCACTGTGATTTAAAATCGAGCAACATACTCCTCGATGAAGAGATGACATGTTGGTGACTTCTATAGGTTATATCCCACCAGGTATGTCATTAATCTTCTCTTGCATAATGTCTATTTCCCTTATGACGGGTCCTCACATGTAAGATGTTTGTGTACCTCAACCTCATATATACTCCCTACGTTTCAATTTGTTAGTGTGGTTTTGATTTGGCACAAAGTTTAAGAAAAATAAAGAAGACTTTTGAAATCTTGTGGTCATAAACTAAAGATACGTAGAATGTATGAACATGTCCTTTAATCTGTTGAAATTAAGGAGTTGTCAAAAGGCAAAGAGACATTCTTTTTTAAACGAACTATAAAGGAAAGTAAGACAAACAAATGGAAACGGAGGGAGCTTGTCTTTTTGATGCTTAAGGTATCTAATGAACAAATCAAAAAGTAAGCATTCATATGAGGTTGTCATTTTCATATGAGTGAACATATGTTCAGTGTCCCAACATAATTCATCATTATCTTGCAGAACATGGATCAGGTGTAAATGTGTCCACTCTAGGAGATGTTTATAGCTTTGGTATCATGTTGCTAGAGTTATTCACCGGTAGAAGGCCAACCGATGAGATCTTCAAAGATGGCTTGAATATTCACCAATATGTCAAAGCCAATTTGCCTAGAAGTGTCACAGAGATTGCTGATCCATCATTGCTTTTGGCATATGAAGAACACAACAGATATGAGGACAATACAAGTGATTTGGAAGAAAAGGCAATACTTCAAGATGATGAGTATATATCCAAGCTAAACGCCAGCACTATGATAGAAGGATGCTTGGTCTCAATCTTGAAAATAGGACTTTTATGTTGTAGCTCATCGCCAAGAGATCAGATGCCAATAAGCATAGCTTTGAAAGAGATCCACGCAATTAAGAACTTATTTTTAGAGTCTAAGAGGATAAATAATAGTATAAATAGATCAGATGGTAGTAAGCTAATCAAATTATCATCTTCAGAATTATATTGATGAAGGCTAATTTACATAGAATTACAAGTTTGAAATAGATACTATTTACAATTAGTACTATAGATAGCTTCACAAAATGTGAATTGTGACCAAGAAATTAACGGATATGGTAGAGTTTTTTTTTAGTAATGGACGGAGTTCCATTCACTGATATTCATAATTGATACTGTAAAAGTAGTTTTCTTGCTTTTGTGCTAGCTCATGATCTAAATGAGTCGCACATACATTCTAGTACATGTTCCTCGATGCTAAGGGCACCCCCGAAGAGCAGTGGATTTCATGACATTTCTGATTGGCCATGTTGTATTTTTAATAAGTAAAAATGTAATTTATGAGTAGGACCATTTCCTTGACAGTATGCAAAATTTGTGAAATCAGTTGTATACATTGTGACAAAGAAGAATTGAAAATGCAATGACGGATATGAAATGGAAATCATCTTTATTTGATATGACATGTAAATAACTTTGAATTTAAAACCATTTTTAATACATATGGCTTATAAAAATGGGAATTAGAATATACAATTGTGCAAAAACAGGGGAAAACAAGTTATATTGAGTTTGAGAAACATTAGTACAAAAGAGATATATGGTGATAGTGTTAGCTTTTAACCTGATATTAATTTATTTAGACTGATCATGATGAAATTATTTTTTCACGTGGAGCACCACGTGTCAGAATTTTAAAACTAAAGAGAGTGTACACACATCATCAGAAATTAGTTGAAGTGTGTTTTAGTAACTATTGAGAGATAGGTCGGGTAGGAAACGCACACTCTCAATAGTTCAGAAACTCAAAAAACTGGAATCATTAGGTATATTTTGGACCCTTTAACTCATTAAATTAATTGTGACTAACAAAAGTTTGGACCAAATAAAACTCAAAACATTGCCTTTGTAATTAAGTATATTAATTATCTATAATAACTTTCTCTAGTTCAACTAAAGAGAATGTAAGAATTGATCGTTGTTACAATATATCATAGGAAAATGTTAATTTGGAGTAATTGTTTATTTGGTATAAAATTTCCTAACTAATTGCCTAATTAAAATTCTTTATGTTGATGATTTAGTCAACCCATCTTTGTTAGCCATACAATTTGGATTCATAAAGAACTCACACTCATAATATCTACATGGTTACCAGGATTAGGAAAGCAATTATAAGATTTAATTTTAAATTTGTAATTTAATATTTAAATAATTTAATTAATTGTTAGTTATCATCCAAGATCTGTGCCTTTTTAGGATAAACTCAAATCCAATTCATCTCATTAAATTTCTTACCATTTTCTAAATTATGAAAATCTCTCAAAATTTATTAACTTTCTATTACAATGTGTAGGGGTGTTCGTGGTTCGGTTTGGATCGGTTATTGGTTAAAACCAAAACCAAACCAATCTAGTCGATTTTTAAATTTCGAAAACCAAACCAAAAAAATAACCGTCGATTTGGTTATTGTCGGTTTAGTTCGGTTTGGTTCAGTTTTCTGATTTTTTCGGTTTGAAAGTAATAAATTTTTTTAGGACATACGTATTTCGATAGACACAGACACCTAGTACATGAACAATCCACATGAAAGCTACTATGGGTTCAATTAAACAATTAATCAATACTAGAGTTATTATTACACGAATGAAGTGATTCAATTAAGAGAAAGTGTGACTATCGTATGTGAGGTAGGGTAGGTAAAGACTAAAGTAATGGATATTGATGGACTTGGACTTAGGGTTGTAATAGTTGGGCTAAAATTTAAGTGTTGGGCTTGATAAAATGATAAAGTTAAGGATTTAAGTTAATTAAAATTTAACAAAATATTTATATTTTATTTATGAATACTATATAAATAATTATAAAATTTATATATCTAATTCCTCGGTTTGGTTTGGTTATTTTTGCGGTTGTTTTTTGGTAAAATCAAAACCAAACCAAATAGTATCGATTTTCAAAATTTAAAACCAAACCAAACCAAATATCGGTTTTTTTTAATCGGTTTGGTTCGAATTGCGGTTCGGTTTGGTTTATTAACCATAACCATGAACAGCCCTAACAATGTGCACTTCAAATATTATATTTGGTAAGAACAATATGAAAACAATCTATTTAAAGGGTTTTCCCCTCTTGTAAGAAGCAAACTAAAATAATTTAAGCTTCTTTATTCTTGAATTCCTCTTTCCTTCCCCAAATGGCTTATGCAAAAAGAGATTTTATCAAGCAAGCTTTTATTCGATGTCCTTTTTTTTAATTTTTGTCGTTTGTCTACTCTTTTTTTTAACAGGTTTCATGATGTTTGTATGGTACTTTCGATTCTTAGTGAGATGACCAAGAAAGTAACCGACGCATTTGATCTCAAAAGGAAAATACTTGAACTAAAATATGAAGTGGCGAGTCTATTGATCGAGAGATCAGCTTGCTTTACTGCTGAAGAAGAACAAAAGAAACTTCTCATTAAGTATTGTGAGGAAGGTGACCAATTGAATGCAGAGGTTAATTTTTATTTCATTAAATATTCATTTATGAATGCTCAAGTTAACTGATTACTAACTTTATATGGTCGTTTCTTTTGCAGCATGATAACTGGTTAAGTTTTTTCAAACTTTTGAAGACAATAGCTTGTGAAAACTAGTGTTGGCTGTGAAATTTTTTAATGAGATTACATTTTACAAACTTATTGCTTCAGTAGCAAGAGAAAAATGTTGGGTATTATTAAAAATAAATTTTAGCTTTCTCTTTAGAAATTCTGGTTGTACTTCAATGCTCTTGATGAAATATATTATGATTTTCTCATGATTCAGTTTGTATTAAGATATATGAAGTCAAATTAAAAAAACATTATAACAGAAAAATACAAATGAAAATCATCATTGAAAGGGACTCTTTCGCTATAGATTTATTATATTTCTGAAAAGAATCATTGAAAGGGACTGATGTATTTTAACAAAATATCAATAACTATTATTTCTGAACTCATAATTTGCAAAAAAAAATAATCAAAAAAATCAATTCACTGCTAAAGCTTAAACTCATCAAGTTGATATTCTGAATCTACCGATATATAATTATCAATACAACACATAAAAGGAAAGAAAATCATAAGTTCATCGTTGAAATGTTTGTACTCCAACCAATTCGATGTTTCCCATATTGAAGACAACAAAATTTTTTCCTCATTTCAATTATTATAATAATAATTTTTAACATCTTATGAAATATAGTTGAAAATTTATCCATAGAAGACTTTAATATTAGGTAGATTCAAAATCTATTCCTTAAATATATTCATGAGCAACTTTAGGCCTTTAATTTTGATAAAAGTGAGCACTTTTCTTCTCCTTCAAATATATAATGAATTCTAGCTATTAGATTGTAGAACTTTAAAAAAAATTGTAAAGACTAAAAAAGTAGCATTAAATCTCGTAAATCATAGTTCTTCTTTTTTATGGGTTTCTTTTTGGCTCAAATAGTAATTTTTGACATGCGAAAAATTATTTATATTACGTACATCTTAGTTCATTGAAATTCAAAAATAAGATGAATTTTATAGGTTTTCACATTAAAAATTGACTTTGTTCATTACTTGTGTCTTTTTCTTTGAGTCATGTGTTCATAATGAAAGTCTTGGATCTAATTCCGATCAAGCGGTGGAAAAAGAGTTAATTTATTGACATTTATCGTATTTATTTAACTACTTTAGATACTTAAAAAGTACTAGCTAGTTTGTTGATCAAAGAAATTTATTTCTCTCTTTTTGGTAATTTTGATTTCCTCGGTTAGTGGTGTCCGAAATATCTCTGCTTGTGCAGCCTAGGGTTTGAGATATATGTGATCTTCATATTCTTACATCATTTTTTTGGTTTTTAATTTATAAAAATGCTCCAAATTATTTAAGATTTTTTTTCAAACTAATCATGGATTTGTTTATATTTTTCTTATAATATATTTGATTTGCTTATGTTTAGTTCTACATGACAACATTTTCATCTTATTTTCTGTCTTTCAAACGATACTAATCGACTTAACAAATTCACATACTTACTTCATTAATTTTAAGAAAATAAAACAAAAAGTTTGATACAATTAAATAAATCCTGAAGAATAATAATTTCGTGCCTAGTTAAAGATTTTAATCCATGCACCATGCTCAACAATAGTTCATATTTTTTACCTTCTTCTTTTTTAAAAAAAAATATTTCAGTTGCATACTCTCTTTATCACGATCCAATTTCTAACAAAGTCGTGATCGATATTTGATGCCTTGTCTTGATCAAGCGCACCTTCTAGCAAGACTATCCTAGACTTCAAAAGTCAAAGGTCAAACACATACATAGCCCCTTTAACTTGTCCCTAAATTTTATTTTGGCACTTCAACTCAACCTTGTTTCATTTTAACCCTCCAACTCCATTTCCAATTTATCATTTAAACACAAAATACTGACTGAATAGATTAATGAAATTATTCACTTTTTAAAAACGCGTGAGGGATCCTTTTTAGCATTAGTATTCGATACTTTTATCGTTAATAACCTTCTCCTCTATTTATTTTCTCTTCAACCCCATTTTTTCCTTCATCTACTTTACTTATCCATTTATTTTCTTTTGGCATAATACATAATTAATTATGTGCCCTTCAACTTGGTTTCAGTTGGCATCTATACCCTCCAACATTGGGTGTGCACAAGTAGACACTTAAACTTGTATAAATTGAACAAATAGACACATTCGTCTAACGTGTCATCCTACATGGTAATTTTGTGTCCTACGTGTATTATGCCACGTAGGACATGTGTGTCTCTACTTGTTTAATTTTATAGAAGTTTAAGTGTCTACTTGTGCACACTAAAGTTGGAGTGCATAGATGTCAGCTGAAGCCAAGTTAAAGGACATATATTATGCATTTATATTAACTTGTATTAGTAATCTATCTGAGTTGGAAAGTTAAAATAGAACAAAACTGAATTGAAGTGTCAAAATGAAATTTTGAGACGAGCTAAAGGGGTTGTGTATCTGTTTGGCCAAAGTCGAATAATTGATGACCCTTTCCAAGTCTTAACATCAAACATAGACAATTCCAATTCCATATGCTTAAGCTCAACTAAATTAACCAGCATTAGGCCAAATGAACAAATGATTGAACTGATGATTAACATCTTCCATCTGCAAAAGTAATTTTTCATATAAAAGCAATAAATAAATAATAGTTTAGCTAATCATATACAAGTATGCATCGCGCTGTCCTCGAGTTCTTCACTAAAAATATCAAGGCAGACGAAATGATGTGAAATTTTGCCAGTTACTAGTAACAGAACGACTGGAAGACCCTTCGAACCTCAAGCTCCCGAAACTGAGGAGAGAAAGACAAAGATTAACAAGAAGAAGAAAATTTATATGGAACACACGTGCATATCTTCATAGAACTTTTATCGTTCTAATGGATCTACAAAAATTTTCATGGGACACACGTACAACGCATGTGTCCCGAAACTAGTTTCTGCCTTCTCAATATCTAGCAGAGGAACTGTGTTATGCGTAAAGTATTTAACTTTTGGTAGCAGATTTTATAGTCTAGATATCTTAAACCGATAAACTTAGTTATGCAGATGTAACTCAAAATTTTGTTTTTAAGCAACTCAACATTTTCTATTAAAAAGCAATCAACTCTCAGGTTAATAAATCACGATTGAAAACAAAGATAGTATAGCGAATTTACCCGCTGGTTGAGCTGTGAATTGCGTGAGAAGCAAGGAGAATGTCTCTAATTAGTTGGAGTTCCTTGACAACATCCCCGATATCCATCCTTTCTCTCGGGGATTCAACTAAACATGCAACTTCAATCTGTAGTATCGAGACCAAACATTCGTGTGCATGTTTTATACTAGAATCGTCTTGATTGATTAGTACTCCTTCTTCCTCGGCCTACTATTCCATCATGGGGTCTACTATTTCATCAAGTAAAGCAGTCTTAGCAAAACTGTGAAGAGTCAGTCCATTTTCGAACATGTTGTCAGTAGGTCTCTTTCCAGTAAACATCTCTAGCAAAAGGATCCCATAGTTGTAAACATCACCAAACGCGGAAGCCTTACCTCCCATGCTGTAGTCTGCCCACAGAGGAAAGAAAACATGTAAAATCAATACGTAAACTCTCTCAAGAAAACACAAGAAAAGACTCAAATAGTCCCTTATCTTTGGGCTAAGACTCAAAGTCATCATAATTGTTTTTTCACATATAGCATTTATAGTCCCCATGTTTGCATTATGGTACACTTTTGGTCTTCCCCCAAACTTCCGTCTATATTTTAACATTGGTTTTGTCCACAATTTTGTCTATGGAATGTTCAGTCATCTTCCTTTGTGTTTAGTAGAAACAATAACTCCATGAGAGAATAGGTAAGAAGACTAGTACGTTCTCTTTGTGTTGTACAACTAGTCCAAGCATCATTGCAACTAAACTAAAAATCTACCATTGTTTTTTGAACTATATCAATTTATTAGACAAATAATGTTGCAAGAAAAGAAAACTTTGAACTGTTTCACGTGAAATCTAACGCGATGAACCTCTCAATCTCAAGAAAAAAGACAAGTTTGAGGGCGGACTAAAACTGCAGCAATACTAATGTTATTTATGTCTTGGATTATTTCCTTGTATATTTTAGGAAACTATAATTCCTATTAGTTTAGGAGACCCTTTGTCCTAATAGATTTGGAAAAGGAAAATATTGTCCTTATAGGATTGGAAAACCTTTTCCTTATAGGTTTAGGATTATTTGGAATCTATATATAGGGGATATAATTGGGGATTCTAAGTCATGGTACAGGATACACAATGTAGTCCTAAGGGTTTGAAAGCATTGTAAAACTTCTTCACTTTCTTTTATAGTAGAAAACTCTCTCTGTTTTTGCTGGGAGGAGTAGGCATAGCCGAACCTCATTAAATTCTTGTGTTATTCTTCTTCTCTATTTTCTTTGTTTGTGATTGTGTGCTAGTTAATTCACGATATTTCGCAACAATTGGTATCAAAGATTGGTTGGAATTTCTAGACATAATCAAGGGTTAAGATGTCTACATCATCTTCAACAAAGTATGAAATAGAGAAATTCGATGGGGGGTCTAATTTTAGTCTGTGGAAGATTAGAATGAGATCGTCATTGGTGTTAAAAGGATTGTGTAAGGCAATTGAGGAGTTTATTTTAGAAGGGTTGAAAGAATTAGAACAAGTAAATTTGAAAAAGAGTCTGTACAATCTTCGAGTATCTGGTGTTCCATATTTGAGTGTAGTTGGTATGTATGCCATGGCTTGCACTCGTCTTGATATTTCATATGCTATTAATGTTCTGAGTAGCTATGAGGCACATTCTGGTAAAGAACATTGGCAGGCAGTGAAGTGGATCTTGAGATACTTGAAGGATACTGCAAATGTGCGCTTGACTATTTCAGAAGACAAGCTAAGTGAATCACCAGTATGTTATATGAATTCGGACTATGCAGGTGACTTGGATAAGAGAAGATCTCTGACATGTTATGTTTTTACTCTTTCTGGTAGCGTCGTCCGTTGGAATGCAACTATGCAAATCCGGTGTTGCTTTACGGAGGTAGTGAAAGAGGCTATATGGCTGGAAGGTTTGGAGCGGATAAAACATATGGTAGTCAGACATCACTTTATCCGAGATATTGTATCTAAAGGGGTTGTGGATGTGAAGAAAGTGTCTACACATAATAATCCAGGAGATATGATGACCAAGACAGTCCTGACCAATAAGTTTAGGTATTGCCTAGACTTGATTGGTGTGAGTTGTACTCAGTAAGCTCTTTGGAGGGCTGGGAGCATAGTAGAGAGACGTTATTTCAATTGATGAAGGGAATTCAAGCCAAGGGGAAGATTTGTTAATTATGTCTTGAATTATTTTCTTGTATATTTGAGGAAACTATAATTCCTATTAGTTTATTAGGAGACCCTTTGTCCTAATAGATTTGGAAAAGGAAAATATTGTCCTTATAGGATTGGAAAATATTTTCCTTATAGGTTTAGGATTATATGGGATCTATATATAGGGGATATAATTGGGGATTCTAAGACATAGTACAGGATACACAATGTAGTCCTAAGAGCTTGAAAGCATTGTAAAATTTGTTCTCTTTCTTTCATAGTGGAAAACTCTCTCTGTTTTTGCTGGGAGGAGTAGGCATAGCCGAACCTCATTAAATCCTTGTGTTATTCTTCTTTTCTATTTTCTTTGTTTGTGATTGTGTGCTAGTTAATCCACGATATTTCCGCAACAACTAAATTCAAAGATAAGGAACTATCAACTATGTTACCTGGTGCAGCATATCCAATTGAACTATATTTGACCATGGCTTCTGAGAAAAACATTGCTAATCCAAAATCAGCTACATGGGAAGTCATGTCATTGACGAGAAG
The DNA here is from genome assembly GCA_018342035.1 of Solanum appendiculatum. Lineage (NCBI taxonomy): Eukaryota > Viridiplantae > Streptophyta > Magnoliopsida > Solanales > Solanaceae > Solanum > Solanum appendiculatum. The sequence continues at coordinate 948,655 of JAGDQO010000270.1, read as the reverse complement.
AATGTTGTCCGGCTTCAGATCACAGAACACAATTGGATTGTGGCAATGATGATGAAGATATTCCAGTGCACAAGCCACATCAATAGAAATGCTTAGTCTTTCAACTAGACCTAGTATCCTCACCTCATTAGTTGAGGCATCAGCTCCCGGAATAGGATGCAACCAACTTTCTAAGCTCCCATTAGGCATGTATTCGTAAACTAAAGCTATAAAAGGATTACCCTCAAAATCACTAGTCGAACAGGCAGTATAGATCTTAACAAGATTTTGATGCCTTATGTTTCTCAAGGCCTCACACTCAGCCATAAAGCTCTTAGAAGTAGCCCCCTTGTTGGTCAATGTTTATCACCTTCACCGCAACCATACATTCATCTGGATCAAGTACCCCTTTGTAAACAAAAATAAAGCTGCCATTTCCAATCAAATTGGCAGAAGAGAATCCATTCGTCGCTCTATATAGGCTCTCATAAGTAACCGGTGAAGATGTTAAAGAAGGCTCTCCCCTTGCAAACCAGTGCAACAAGTCCAGAAAGAAGAGGGATCATTAGCTTAATGCTTCTGGACTTATCTCTTCCCACAGGGTCAGCGTTCGGACATATTGGCAACTCCAGTTCCGGTATACCCCCACAAAGTTTATATTCCCTTATATGAATATTGCAGTTGCATTTCTGAAGACAAGTTCAGTTTTTTTAAGGAAATCAGCTGAAGAGATGTTGGAATCTGACCAGATAAATTGTTGCGAGGAAGATCTAAGAGATGAAAGAATTATACCTTCAAAGAAGTTGCCAGCTAAAACAAGGCTCTCCAAAGTTACACACCTCCCTATGCTACTAGGAATTTTCCCAGACAAACATATTATTAGAAATATCCAATCTTCCAAGATTATTGAGAGCTCCAATTTTAACTGATAGTGGACCGGACAATTGATTGTCAGCAAGATTAAGAGAATTTGTTAAGGAAGACAAACTCATAACACCATCTGGTATAGCACCACTTAGATAATTCTGAGAAAGGTCTAATTCTTGCAAGTACCGGAAGTCACCAAAACTAAAGGGAATGTTGCCAGTTAGCTCATTCTTTTTCCAAATGAAGTGAATATAATCGAGTCATGTTAGACATATAAGATGGAATACTTCCTGAAAACTTGTTTTCAGATAAATCCACTAACTGAAGCCTACGAAGATTGCCAACGACTTCAGGAATGATACCAGAAAAATCATTCTTTTGCAATTGCAATTCAGTCAAGTTAACAAGATTACCTATTCCTGAATGAATACTAGCAAATAGTTTATCATAGTGCTTAAGCTAGATGATAAGCTAATTTTAATTTATTATAGTGCTTAAGCTAGATGATAAGCTGTATATACACACTATTTTTTTATTCAAACATTCTCTCGAAAGGTTTGTCTTGAAATTCCCTTCATCTGAAAAAGAAAAAAAAATCCCATGCATGTTAAAATTATGTATTCTTTTCCTTTGCAAGTTATATGATTTCATTTTCTAATCTTTGGGTACTTTTTTTTTCTCTCCTTATAGTCGGAAAATATTGTGAGCATGATTCAAAGTTTGGTGGATAATGAATTTGTTATTTTATTCTTTTCAAATAAAGACTTTGATTTCGCATGTAACATGCACCTAATTCATATATCATGCGGGTACGTTCATGCACTTCTATCATTCGAACAAAAGTTTTCGTTCATATTGACCATATTTTACGCAACGTTTCGAATATTTTTCAAGAAACGCAACATACATAGGGATGACTTTGTTTCTCCTCAAAGGCTATGAATATTTGATATTAGCCCTACAAAATAGATCATGCAATGACCCTCAAGATTGTTTTGTGATTTTTTTTTTCCCTTTTTCTCCTTGTTTGACCCTCCTAATAGATTACGTTAGTTTTTTATGACTTGCAAGGATGAGTGACATGATATCTGAGGTGATCGGGTGCAATTCGGGGGAGTTTTTTTTAGTTTTGGAGGTTTGAAATTTGGAAAATTTGACCAAAGTCAATATTTGGGGTTGGAGGGTCGGATTGGAGTTTCAACAATCCCACTAGGTCTGGAGGATGATTTATGTTTTGGTTGGATGATTAGCAAGGTCCCAAGGCACTCGTGAGTGATTTGGACCTTTGGGTGGAATTCTAATTTCATAATTTTATGTATGTGTATCCAAAACCAATTTCATCTAGTGTATCTGATATTATAATCATCCAATGTATTTGATATGAAACATCTAGTATATCCATGCATAGATACATGTATATCAAAATATACATTTATACATTCATTCAGCCTATTCCTGTATAGATACATGTACTTTTGATACTAGATAGATATATCAAAAATACATGTATCTGGTATAAAAATATGCACAAATACATTCATCAATTGTCTCTAAGTGCCATCGCAATCGAATAAAAAGCAAGGAGAGAGAGACGGAGAGAAAGGGAGAGAGAAAGAGAAAGAGGGGCAGAGGGGGGAGCGAGGGGGAAGCAGAAAGAGGAGAGAGGGATTATGTAATTATTTTAAAGTGTAATGAAATTTAGTAGATATGGTAGGGATGTTTGTCTAATTAAGTAGTTTTTTCATAAAAATATTACTTTTTAAAGAATCATAATCTTGTTTCTTTTCTTTTAAAATCACTTTAACTAATAAATAAGTAGGTAATAATATTTGTTTCTTCTCAATCTCACTTTATCAACTAAAATAAAATAACTTCACGTACATTTTAAACTTATAATATAGGTCATATATAAGATCATAGTGACCTCATCGTTAATTTTCATTTAGATAACGATAAGAAAATCTCTAATATAATAAGAAACATTTTTATTTCTTAATCTTTTTTTAATTGAAGTAGGATAAAATTACTATAATACCCCCAACGAAAAACACTTAATGTAATATATTTTCTATATTTTATATTTATTTATTTACTATATTATAGTATATTAAAAGTATACACTTTTTCACAATGAAGGGTTGTAAGCTTTTTCAAAAAGTTCTTTTTATTTATTTTGTTTTTACTTCTAATGATTTAATATTTATGTATTTTTCATTCAATATTCCTATATAGATAACACTTATTTTGGGACGGTCAAAATAATAATAATTAGTATTGAATTCACGAAATATAACAAAATAATTTTGTATTGTTACTTTTATGAGTGTATTGTGTGTCATTAATGTTATTGCAAGTGTTATATCTTCTCTCTTCTTATTTCTTCAAATAATATCTTAAATATTGAAATTTTGAAGTTAAATAGAAAATTAAATAATTATATACTAAAGAAAGTAAATGAAAAGAAAAAGGCAAGTGCCAAAAAATAAAAAAATACTACGAAATTTGATCTCATCGATGACTATACATTTATTTGAGCTTTTTTTTTTCTCATCCCATTTCTTTTTTCTACTTATATAAATAAAATTATAAACAACTTACATTAACAAACAAGTAATTTTAGAGGAAGCAAAAAAAAAGAAAAACTTACGGCATCTTAAGTTTTCATGCTCATTATTTTATACTAATTTAGTGTATGTGCTTTGCACGTGTGTATTACATCAATCAAAAAAGACATAAACCTTTGATTTTTTGGCTACATTCGGAGACAACATGCTTGTTCGTCCAATTTTTCTTTCAGAAATTTTAACTTTTTGAAAGAAAAATATGAGAATCTATCTTCTATCTATATCTATCTATCTATCTATACTACCTTAAAAGCATAAACTCCCAAATATGAATGTTAAATTACTATAATACACCCAATTAAAACACTCAATCTAATATATATACCTTCTATATTTTTTATTTATTTATTTATTTAATTATATTATATTAAAAGTATACACTTTTTCACATTGAAGGGTTGTAAGTTTTTCGATGAGTTGTGACTTTTTCCATAGAGTTGTGACTTTTTTAAAGAGTTGTGACTTTTTTAAAGAGTTGTGACTTTTTCGAAGGGTTGTGACCTTTCCAAGGGATTGTAACTTTTCTGAAGGTTTGTGACTTTTCCGAAAGACTGTAACTTTTTCCATGAGTTGTGACTTTTCCAAAGGGTTATGACTTTTTCAATAAGCTGTGACTTTTCTGATAAACTACAATTAGCAGCTATTCCTACTGTCATTTGTTACCTATAAATGGAGGACTTTTCTCTCATTTTTAAACTAAGAATGTTTAAATTTTTCTACTCTTCTTCTTTTTTAAAAATCTCAAGTGTGATTTGCAACAGTTGATTATGTTTGAAGTTCAACGAAATTTGAGGTATCACACAAGGAAAAGTTGGTGAACAAATTGGAGCAAATCATTCATCAATTCACGCTTGTATTTTCCTCCTATGAATTTCATCACATACATACTTCAATATTATTTATATTATTTTAGAACATTAATACTAATTAGCATGAGATACACGTATAACGCACGTGTTCGAGAACTAGTATATATTATCCATTCTAATCTTGTGTACATTCTACCCTCCTATCTTTGACTGAATATATATATACATTTAACCCTTCTTTGACCTTTGACTAGATATGTTATTGTCATAATATGATTAATACTAATTAGCATGAGATACACGTGCAACGCACGTGTTCGAGAACTAGTATATATTATTCATTCTAATCTTGTGTACATTCTACCTTCCTATCTTTGATTGAATATATATATACATTTAACCCTTCTTTGGCCTTTGACTAGATATGTTATTGTTATAATATGATTAATAGTAATTAGCATGAGATACACATGCAATGCACGTGTTCGAGAACTAGTATATATTATTCATTCTAATCTTGTGTACATTCTACCTTCCTATCTTTGATTGAATATATATATACATTTAACCCTTCTTTGGCCTTTGACTAGATATGTTATTGTTATAATAATATTAATAGTAATTAGCATGAGATACACATGCAATGCACGTGTTCGAGAACTAGTATATATTATTCATTCTAATCTTCTAATCTTGTGTACATTCTACCCTCCTATCTTTGACTGAATATATATATACATTTAACCCTTTTTTGATCTTTGACTAGATATGCTATTGTTATAATATGATTAATGGTCTTTTCTCATTCAATATCAAAAGGTTCTTTTTATTTATTTTGGTTTTACCTCTAATAATTTAATATTTATGTACTTTTCATTCAATATTCCTATATAGATAACACTTATTTTGGGACAGTCAAAATTATAATAATTAGTATTGAATTCACGAAATATAACAAAATAATTTTGTACTGTTACTTTTATGATTTTATTGTGTGATCAATGTTATTGCAAGTGTTATATCTTCTCTCTTCTTATTTCTTCAAATAATATCTTAAATATTGAAATTTTGAAGTTAAATAGAAAATTAAATAATTATATACTAAAGAAAGTAAATGAAAAGAAAAAGGCAAGTACCAAAAAACAAAAAGATACCAGAAAATTTGATCTCATCAATGACTATACATTTATTTGGTCTTTTCTTTGTTTCATTCCATTTCTTTTTTCTACTTATATAAATAAAATTATAAACAACTTATACGAGAAGTAGTATATAGTATTCATTCTAATCTTGTGTACATTCTACCCTCCTATATATCTTTGACTGAATATATATATACATTTAACCCTTCTTTGATCTTTGACTAGATATGCTATTGTTATAATATGATTAATGGTCTTTTCTCATTCAATATCAAAAAGTTATTTTTATTTATTTTGGTTTTACCTCTAATGATTTAATATTTATGTATTTTTATTCAATATTCCTATATAGATAACACTTATTTTGGAACGGTCAAAATTATAATAATTAGTATTGAATTCACGAAATATAACAAAATAATTTTGTACTGTTACTTTTATGATTTTTTTGTGTGTCATCAATGTTATTGCAAGTGTTATATCTTCTCTCTTCTTATTTCTTCAAATACTACCTTAAATATTGAAATTTTGAAGTTAAATAGAAAATTAAATTATTATATACTAAAGAAAGTAAATGAAAAGAAAAAGGCAAGTACCAAAAAACAAAAAGATACTAGAAAATTTAATCTCATCAATGACTATACATTTATTTGGTCTTTTCTTTGTTTCATTCCATTTCTTTTTTCTACTTATATAAATAAAATTATAAACAACTTACAGTAACAAACAAGTAATTTTAGAGGAAGCAAAAAAAAAATTACGAAGTCTTAAGTTTCCATGTTCATTATTTTATACTAGTTTAGTGTATGTGCTTTCCACGTGTGTATTACGTTAATCAATAAAAACATAAACCTTTGATTTTTTGGCTACATTCGGCGACAACATGCTTGTTTCATCCAATTTTTCGATCAGAAATTTTAACTGAAAGAAAACATGAGAAATTATCAAAAGTGGAGAATCATTGTCAATTGTTAAGCATGTGTATTAACTAAAAGAAATAAATAAAGATAAAAAATGATGATGATGGTGAATGCAAAAAGACGATTTGAATTAAAATCAAAATAAAAGGAAAACGTAGAAGAAGTCTATGCCCTCACCAGCAAGGTGGGAGTTCAAGTAGCCAACCAACTGAGCTTTAAGATTCCCCAAACTTTAATTAACTTTAAAGGTCCTGAATAAATATTATTATTTGATAATTTTTACTTGTAACAGTAACATAAAAGATATCAACTTCTCCAGTGTTCTACTAGATATCAATAAATTTTCAATATGAGAGAGAAAAAAAGATATAATATTCGGAGAATATCCATAGGCGAAATGACCTATGAAATTTGAGTTAGAGCCTTAATTTATACTTAGATTTATGAACAAATGACTTATATATTGTAAGACTCGTTAATTTTATTGTTTTTCCCCTATAATAACTTTCTTATATCATCAATCAACAAAATCAATCATCATCATTTGCAATCATTTGCAATCATTATTATATCCACTAATCACGATCGATAGTTACCGTCATTATATATAGCTAACCGTCATCATCATTCACCATCATCGTTCACCACCATCATTAGCTATCAGTGTCATTCCACTACTAATTATCAACTACCACCATAATTAATCACTACTATCAACCACTATACCATAAGATACTACCCATAACCAACATCATCCCAAATCAGTACACACAATCAACATCGTTAGTCATCACTACTATCAATTGTCATATAAAATTTTTAAAATATTTTATTGATTAATGTTAGATCAATTTAATATTTTATTTGAACTTTCTATTGATTATTTTTTAAACAAAAACTACTATTATATATTTAGATGTTAAAAAAACAAACAGTCTAAATTATTTACAATAAAAATAGAGTTTAAATTTTGTGCACTATCAGTGTACTAGATTTCTTACACCATCAAGTAATTTTAAAAGTTAAAATTTTTATCTTTTTGTATATTTTGTGTGACCAAAAAACACAAAAGGAAAATTGAATTCTAATTATAAGTAACCAAAATTCTTTTCCGTAAAGTTGCGACTTTTTTAAGGGTTGTGACTTTTCCAATGAGTTGTGACTTTTTCGAAAGATTGTGACTTTTCCGAAGGGTTGTAACCTTTCCGAGGGATTGTGACTTTTCCAATGAGTTGTGACTTTTCCGAAGGATTGTGACTTTTCCGATGAGTTATGACTTTTCCAAAGAGTTATGACTTTTTTAATGAGATGTGACTTTTCCAAAGGATTGTGACTTTTCTGATAAGCCACAATTAGCAGTTATTCCTACTGTCATTTGTTAGTTATAAATGGAGGGTTTTCCTCTCATTTTTAAACTATGAATGAATTTTTAAAGTTTTCTACTCTTCTTCTTTTTAAAAAATCTCAAGTGCAATTTGCAAAGTTGATTATGTTTGAAGTTCAACGAAATTTGAGGTATCACATAAGGAAAAGTTGGTGAACAAATAGTAGCAAATCATTCATCAATTCACACTTGTATTTTCCTCCTTTGATTTTCATCACATACATACTTCAATATTATTTATATTATTTTATAACATTAATACTAATTAGCATGAGATACACGTGCAACGCACGTGATCGAGAACTATATATATATATATATGTATGAATGCTTAGATAAAGCTTAGATAAATGTTTAGATAAAAATATAAATGCTTAGATAAATACTTAGATAAACTGGTATATGAATGCTTAGATAAAGCTTAGATAAATGCTTAGATAAAAATATAAATACTTAGATAAACAATATAAACTTAAGAAAAATATATAGTTTGTTCTTCTGCAAAGGGTTTATATATATATATATATATATATATATATATATGAAAAAAGGTCATTTTGACCTATTAAGTAACAATATTATCGATGGCAGGGGCAATTGTAAACCAACTAAGATGAGAATTGAAGACCCCATCTTTTCCGACAACAGAAAGGCAAAAAAACATGAGAAGAATGGAAGTTTACTGCTTGCTGAGCTTATTGACTTATCAGATAGTAAACGTCAAATTCCCCGACGGGCATGGGTTCTATAGACAAGCAATCGCCTAATTCTGGTTAGATTTACTTACCAGTAGAAACTCTATTATGTTTATCGTCTATCGAGATCTGGCAATCACTTCACAGATGAGCCACCTAAAATATGTGTTGAAACTTGGATTGCTTCTGGTTTACGAAAATGTTAAAGGCTTGTTTTACTTTGTAACAGCGATGGAGAGTCACCATCCTGGGCAAGCAGATCAAAAGATTGCAATTGAGACAGATTGCTTCAGCAGTTGTCTATCTTCATTCTGCATTTGTTACACTAATCATTCACAGAACAGAGTACTTGTGTTGCTAAACTTTATGATTTCTCACTGTCCATATCACAAGTACAAGATAACGTATGTGGGATGGACATATGGGGACATCAATCCAGAATAGTGTTCAGGTACAGTTACTCAAAAGGCAGATGTTTCATCTGGGAAAAGATGTACTTTGCTTGACAAGTTCCTAGTTCCTGGATATTCTTCCATCAAGCCAGCTAGTATTCTATGCAGCTGGAACTCTACAATACACCAAGTGGTGGATAATATGTTGTATCCCTGTAACTTCACCAACAGCTCTCTTGTACTATCTTAATATTTTAATATAAGTTCGACCTTTTAGACCCAAAATAAAAAGTATTGCCTGAATGTTGAGCGCTTTTCTTCACAGTTACTTTTCTTTAGGAGCACTTGCAGTAAGTAAATAAAGCTGTCACTTAACCTAAAGGTTCTGAGGAACATGCAGAAATCAACTTAAATCATTTGGATACCTCCTCTAAGATACTTTCAGATAGTAAACAATTTCCTAAAAAACTTAGTTTAGAAATAATTATATTTCCAGTTAGATGACTACATCAGAAATTCCATGACCAACATATATGATCTCTCTGCATTGTTACAGATCAGAAGGTATGTAAGCTACATTTCGTCGACCAAAATGCCATTGCATGAGTCCTCTACAGCTATGACCATGCTACGCCATCAGCTCAATGTAGAGTCCTACGTCTCACGTCTTACAAGACAGCAGGTCAGAATCAACTTAACAAGTTACTCATCCAAAAAGAAACTTGGATACCTTACGGTGATGAGATAGTGTTCTCCTCTCTGCAAAGCAATTGTTATGAACCAGCATTGATTCCACCTTCTCCACTGCCCCGAATGCAAATAATAATAGGGATCCTTCCTGTGGAAAGGAAATAAGGAAAGAAAAGGCTTTCACTTAGTCAAGTGGAAGAACATTATCCGAAGTAAGATGCAAGGTGGATTAGGTAACAAGAATCTCAAAACCAGAGCAAAGCTCTTAAGGTGAAGTGGCTATGGAGGTACCATCAAGCACTCTGGTATAGGGTGATCAACAAGTGTGAGGAGTTGAATAAATGGGTAACCAAAGAGGTAAATACCCCCTATGGGGTTAACCTTAGGAAATCCATCAGAATTTTTTGGCCTTTCCTCATTAATCAGTCAAGTGTAAAGGTACAAAATGGCAGAAAAACCAGTTTTTGGTTTGATAAATGGATGGGTGTTGTGAGCCTCAAAGATCGTTTCCCTGACATCTTTACATTGGCTCAACACCAACAGAAGACTGTTGCTGAAATGTGGTCACAACAAGGTTGGGATCTAATCCTTAGAAGAAATCTGAATGACTGGGAAATTCTCAGAATACTTGAACTATTATTTAAGGTTCTGGAGAATTTTCAAGGTGCACAAATAGGTGGGGATTATTTATGGTGGCAGGGGCACAACAAAGGTAATTACAAGGTGAAGGAAGGATACAAACAGATAAGTCTTGGTGGCATTCAAGACTTCAAATGGCCTTGGAAGCAAATCTGGAGGATCAAACTGCCACACAAAGTAGCATGCTTTACATGGCTACTAGCCAATGAAGCAGTTTTGACATTGGATAATGTGGCTAAGAGAGGAATCTCTCTATGTAACAGATGTTCCTTATGTGGTAAGGCTACTGAGACAGCGAGACATCTCTTCTTACATTGCAACTTTACTGAGCAGCTGTGGCAGATTTTCCTTAATCATAGAGGCATCTCCTAGAGTATGCCTAGCAAGATTGATGAGACTCTATTCAGTTGGGAGATGGCTAGAGCTGGGGCTACAAACAGAGAAAGATGGAGGATGATTCCTGCTTGTATTTGGTGGACTATATGGAGGGAGAGAAATGATAGATGTTTATAGAATAGGAACAACAACCTGCAGGAAGTCAAGCTTAAGTGTATTATGTTTTTCTGTTTTTGGTGTACAAATGTCTACTCCAATGAAACTGAGTCAATCATAGATGTTTTAGGATCCATTTAGATTTGGTTCAGCTTTGGGGTGGATTATACTTCCTTTCTGCTTATTTGTAAATATGTTTTTTCAGTACTACCTAAGTACTATCTTAAATACAAATGCTACCAGTTTCAAAATATATATATATACATCTGCATTATACTCATACCGTAACCCCTTATTCAGCTATGATGAACATCCCATTTTTCTCTGTTCAGTAATTTATCTTGAACATAAAGCAAAACAGCCAGAATTGCAAGGGGCAGAAACGGAGAGGAATGGATATAATGCGCATGACCAACCTAACTAGTTTGGCATTGAGGCAAAAAGCATTGTTGTTTTACTAAATGATACATGTGCTTCACCAACAAGTTAGAACAACCAAAGTTCTATTCATGTCATGGACAAATTGAATTGGCAGCAAGACATAATTAGGACTTGGAGGGGGAGGAAAGAAAGAGAATGTACGATCTTCCACCTCTTATAGGCCTAAAAATTTAATGCAAAGAAATGATTATCACTTTACTCATTATAATGTGATAGGAACTTATCAGAGATCAAAAGCTACAGTAACCCAAAAATGCTACATCTAGTCTTCTTTCTTCTCATCAGAAAATCAGGAGGAAGGGAAAGGTAGGAGAAACTAATATTTTTTCCTGCTGGAAGTATATAGAGATACTACTACACTATAGAACACAATATATGCATACAAGTCTATAATGCAAACAGTATAGAACATTTCCTTGGGAAGAAAGCTCTAAGACACATCCAAAGCTGTAACCTACAGCCATGAACAAGCAGCTTGGAAGCTATATCTACGTAATTTGATTTTCTATGCATGATCAAAGATGTTATTCAACAGGTTCCTCCAACTAAAGTAAACTCACTTTTGGTTTACTCAATAGCAATATAGCATCATGACACTCCTTTATGTCAAGGAAACCCGAGATGTAAAGACAAATAAATAATAGTTGGAATCAAAATGTAATTGGAAGGAGAACTCGCAAAAAAAAAAACACTAGAATGGTCAACAGTTCAAATTGTGATGCCTCAGACAAATTCATTTTTCATGCCTATGGTAGTTTCCATGTGGGTTTAAAGAGCTTGTAAAGCTTCTAGACTCATTTAGTCCCAAACGACTTTTGCTTTCTCGTTGATCCAATCTCACTTTATCATGCATCCATCCTTTTTTGGATTTGCAACTGTTTCACCTAATTGGTGCCTCTCTATTGTACATAACATATGTAATTGATAAATATACAAATAAAAAAATTATAATAACATATTTCCATTGTGTCAATCATAACTCACCAAAATGGTTGTTTACTGGGCTGATGTTGCGCCAACAGAGAACCACTAGGTAAATATAAGAAAAATGCACATCTCTATGCCCCTGTTAAAAATCTTAGTTACGAAACTATCATTCTGATCCATTCAACTCAAGAAATTTGGAAGCAAACATTATTTAAAAATGAAAAAAAAAATATCCTTTCTTCAGAATTCTAATGGCTGTTCAGCATACAAAATGCAGGTGTTACAGTTCTAAGCCTGCTATTTGTCTCAGACCATGACATAAAAATGAAACAGAAGATACAGATCCCTACAGCTAAAGGCAGAGATCGGGTACCTACTATGCTGTAGCCATTATTTCATTTGTTCCTACTTCTTCCTGTTCTAACTCCTTAACTGCTCTTACGAGACCCTTTGTGATTGCATTTAGATGCACCCCATTCTCCTTCATCTCCTCAAGCAGCTTCTCTGCTGTTGTCCAATCTAAAGCCTTAAGGCAGAGAGATTGAATAAATTTGTTATATTCATCTGCATTAGGCTGAACTCCATACTCCTTCATCTCTCCCAATAGTTCCAGAGCCTTGTCATACTGTTCGAGCTTGCAATAGCCCCGAATAATTGTGTGATAAGTGACAGGACTTAGATTGGAGTGTTTCTTTTTGGCTTCATTCAAAATTTTGCAGGCCTCCTCCATCTCACCTCCCTTTGTATAACCACTCATAATTACACTATAAGTGTACACATCAGGTTTCAAACCTCTATCCTCCATCACCTTCAATAGTTTCCTAGCTTCTCCCATTTCTCCCTTCTTGGAGAGTGCATTAATAACTGTATTGAAGACTGCATTGCCAGGCGGTGGACCTGCATCTATCATTTTTAAGAGCAAGCTTTTGGCCTCTTCGATGTCTTCACTGCAATAGGAACGCAGCTGTTTTTCCCCAGTTACATCATTTGCCCTACACAACCCATTGATGACATGTGAGAATGACTTAATGGCATGCTTCCGCTCTTCTTTAGGGAACTCATCCAACATCTCCATTGCAAGTTTAACACCTTCATCTTTGCGACAAAGAGAGCTGATCAACAACTTAATAGAAGATACAGGCAGATTAATATTTTTCTCCTTTGCCGACAAATAAACCAGATGTGCATCTCTAGACTTATTTCCTTTACACATAAAAGAAACAATCTTTCCAACTTTCTCAGCACCAGGCAACATATCAGCATTAAGCATCTTCTCACAAACAGTACAAGCCCAATCATGAATCGAACGCCTAGAAAGAGCTTCAATGGTAAAATAGTATGTATCAGCATTTGGTCCACATCCTAAATCCCCAAACTTATTAAAGATCTCAAATGCAGCCTTTCCCTTTCCTAATCTTGACAACAAAGCAATCAATTCATTAAGAATCTCAGCACTCAAGATCCCTTTGTTCTTTTCTCCAATCTCCTTCACCAAATCCCATAAAGCATAGACATTCCTACCTTGAATGCAGATTGCAGTAACCAACAATTCAACCGCCCTACTCGTCACTACAAACTCGGGTTTCTTCAATACCCACTTGAAAAACGAAATCAAATTCTCCCCAGGAACATATGGCGTCTCCAACACTCTAACAACAAGCTCCTCATTCAAAGACAACCCAATTTCCTCAAGACTATACTCAATAGATCCATCAACAATACCACTACTCTGCAATAAAGACAACACACTCTCCAATTTCTCCAAATCTAAATCCTCAGCTTTTTCCTCATCTTCCACTACAACCTCATTATCTCCTAAATCAGAACCATTTTCAGCTGCAAGTGTATCCTCAATTCCATCAAAAACAGAAGACCCTTCAACAACTCCAAGATTGTCTCCAAAAACAGAGTCTTTATCACTTCCAAAGGGTTCAGAACCTAAAGATTCGGATTGTTCAGATGGGTTTGATGAGAAAAGCCTTGTTGTTTCACGTAAACAAGATTTGGAAGATACCCAATGATAATAATAACGAAATGAAGATTCAAATGAACTCACTGGAGTTAAAGCTTGATCGCTGGATACTTGAGGAAGAAGACCAAGAAAGGCACGGTTTTGGAGGCCATGAAAGCTTTTCTTTGCTACAACTCTACAGAGAACCACTGGTCTCCACATTCTCTCTCTCTCTCTCTGTTTCTCTCTTGAGGTTTATGAGCGTCCCTCTGTAAAACCCTATACTCTTGTCCTGTTCTGGGCATAGCCGAAGTGAAAACAATATAGGAGCCAGACCCAAACCCAAGTCAGCCCAGTCCAATTGCCCCTCTTTTTTCAAGTTTTTGTCGGTCGTGTTTAATTTTTGTCCTTCAAATTTATGTTTTTAAATTTTTACCTTTGTTGTTTATTTATAAAAAATTGTGAGTTAAAATATTTTTAACCATGATTTAATTTTACACAACAAAACTTTTTACAGAATATTTGTCTTGAGCATAAATTATATAATAACTGATTTACAGGATAAGACTTTTTAAAAACCTTTGCTTTGAAGCATAATTTTTATCATTAAATTTATACCTTATTTTAGTAATTTGTTACTAAACTTATGCTTTGAAGCATAATTTGTGTCACATATATTTCTTTTTATTTTGGAGCAATCATTAGAAAGAAGAGTATGATTTATCTATTACGCTAGTTGGAGGGTATTTTTTTAGCTAAAATACAAAGATAAAAATATTTTTGAGTCAAAAATATAAAAAAAGATAAAACTAGTCCATTTTAAATAATTTAGAGGTATACTTGAACATTTTTCTTTAGAAATAAAATAAATCTCATAATTCATATATGATTACTTCAATATACATCACTATTAACCATAAATAAGCTTTTGCTAACAAGCCACGTATCATGTCAAATAGTAGGCCCAAGAAAGCCTTGAAACAAAATTCTAGTTGAAGATATCATTACAAAAAAATATTTCAAATAATCACAAATGTGGCTTGCCTTCAAATGAGCATATATTTTAATATATAAAGAGTTAGTGGATTTATTGCTTATCAAATTGAACATCTACGATTTTAATTTTTAATGTATTAAATTATTTGTTGATGTGACTTTAGAATAGAGAAATATTTGTGTTTTTGCGAGACTGAACAAGCAGCCACTTGAAATAGGACCCTAGATCGATGAAGATATATATAATTTCATCTCCTTCGTTTTATTTCATTTTTAGACAACATTTTTTAGAGGGAAAAGGCTAATTTCTCTATGTATTTTAATATGACAAAATTAAAGGAAGATGATCGATCCAAGCTAGATTCAAATTGGAAATTTCTAGCACCTAAACTTGTATGCGTTTTTTCTGTTGATTTCAGCTTCTCTTGCTGTTAATTAGAATAGATAGTTCATGAGTTTTCTATTTCTCTATTGATAGTATTCGTCCAGCAGAAGGTCAGAGTTCTAAATCTTCGATACGTTATAAATTTGAACTTTGAAATCAATTTTGAAAAAAAACTTATTGTTATCGACATATCTGTCGTGATTTGTTGTTGTATATTGATTAGAGCATGTGGTAAGTGTTATGGACGATGATGTGGTAATAGCTACATAAGGTTTTGTGTGACGCTAACGAATCAACATAAATTTTGTTAAGACTATCATTTTTTCTTTTTATTATTCTTTAGAGCATAAGCGTGATATGACTAGTATATCATAGACGAGCTACTTATAGCAATAGTTTTTTGTGGGGACTGCTTGAGTAGGTATATATATCTTTTGTTGAACTCTTATTCTATAGATAGCGATCCCATGATAAATTCGACTAAAAAATTACTCGTATAAGTTATTTATAGTTTGCCTACTTACTTTCGAGCTATTTACTTTTAAGTTGTTGCTTGAGATTGTTGAAGATGTTTTAGTTACAATAGTTTTGCATACTAAGTTAGAACATTTGTGTGCTCAGTTCAAAAGTTTTGCTTGCTCGGTTATAGGAGCTTTGTGTGCCTAGTTACAAGAGCTTCGTGTGTTTAGATACAAACGTCTTACGTGCTCAAAGACAGTTATATCAATTTTATGTGCTTAAATATAGATTTACAACCATAATGTACTTAGATACAAATATAAGAATCTTATGTGTCCAAATTCAAATACAGTAGACTTGTATATGAGCCTACAAACTTGACAGATATATAGCCTCCGAATTGGACAGACTCACGGAGTGTTTGATCTAGAAGGTACAAATGACCCATATATAAGGCCCAGATAGTGGCCAATAGGGATAGTTAGATTGATAAGTACCTACCTGTAATACCCCAAGCTTCCAAAGAATTTTAATTGCAGAACTCACCTGAAGACAGTGACCTACAGAGGCCACCTACGGGTCGTATATGGATTGACGGGCCGTAGGTGGGGACCGTCAATGGCACTGTGAACTTTCAGGATTTCCAAGTTTCTGAACTTTGATCTACGGAGTAGCAGGACGGGTCATAGATCGATTGACGGTCCGTAGCTAAGACTCGTAGGTGTCCCCCAGACTTAGTTTTAATTTTTGACTCAGAAGGCTGACCTACGACTTCAATGTACAGTCCGTCGATGGACCTACGAGCCGTACATTGATGTCGTCATTGCAGGTCCCCTAAATGTAGTTTCTGAATCTTTTGACGGAAGGACAGTACGGTCCGTCGTCTGACCTACAGACCGTAGATCCCCTCCGCCGATTGGCCCCGACAGTTTTTAATTAAGGGCTTTTTGGTCTTTTCCCTAATTATTTACCTATTAAGCTAAGTCGGTTATACCCTTACTCTAAGACCTATAAATACTTTCTAAGCCTAATTCCTCTCATTCTAATTCATTCCTAAACTCTCCTCTCTCAAGTATTTCTCTCTCTAAAAAGAATTCTCTCAAGCTTCAAGGAAGAAGAAAGCTAGGACCCTCCATTGAAGACCATCAATCTTCTCCAATTTTCTTGTGGATTTCATTGAGGTATGATAGTGTTCACCATTAGGAGTTCTTTCCTCCAATGGGTCCTCTCTCTTCTTCATGATTTTCAAAAGGTTACTCTAACCCAATTGAATTAGGGTTTTGATCAATCATTGTAGGTTCTTCAATTATGATTCCAATTGTCGATTTTATGAATTATAGTACACGATCTAGCGTGATAAAGTAACTTAGTGCACGAATTAGCGTGAATTACATGATTTGATGTAAAGATTGTATGAACCCCCATGATCCCAAGCTAATTCTCCCCAAATTGATAATCTATGCTTTGATTATTGGGATGGGCCATGAATTGATGAAGTTATGAATTCTCTATGAAATTATGCATGAAGTGTGAACGAATTGAGGATAATCTTATGAATTTAGCACGTTCAAGTCAAAAGCATGATTTTCCTCTATTAAGTGAGTTCCTTCAATATTTGTAAATTGTCTTAATTATTGCTTTCTAAGCATGGGCTTGCATTGAATTGCATGATATGAGTTGAACTTGCATGAACCCATATGAACTATGAATTAGGAGCATGATAATCTAAGTGAGGAAGAAGCTAATGAACTTATGCATGTCTTATATGAAGTTAATAATGAATTAAGGGTGCTTTGAGAGTGAAGTACCAAAGTTATGATATGATGATGCTATGGTTGAGTTGTGAAAGGTTTTCTCACATAATACTCCCAATATGACTTAAAAGAACAAGAGGCGATTACCCATGTTCTTAAGGAGCTATTCTAATAACGTAAGCTTGGACAAGGTCCATGGAAGATGAAACGACTATAAACATGATTTTAGCTTAGATTGGTAACCCTAGTTGTACCTCTCCATGTATAATGATATGAATACGTTAATGACTAATCCATGGGAATTATGCTTAGCACCGAGTGGATATTGAGATGGGAGCCCTCCCGTTAGTAGAGGCCGGGTCTTCTAGTGAAAGCTCTTCCGTTAGTAGAGGCCGGGTTTTCTAGATAGATCT
The DNA here is from genome assembly GCA_018342035.1 of Solanum appendiculatum. Classification (NCBI taxonomy): domain Eukaryota; kingdom Viridiplantae; phylum Streptophyta; class Magnoliopsida; order Solanales; family Solanaceae; genus Solanum; species Solanum appendiculatum. The sequence continues at coordinate 930,696 of JAGDQO010000270.1, read as the reverse complement.
CTCCGGTTAGTTGAGGCCGAGTCTCCTAAAGCAATCTCTATCCCATAAACTATGTTGCTACCATAGGATGTTGTCTTTAAGTAGACATTAGTTAGTGGATCCACATAAGCTTAGAAGTTCATGGTCTTACCTTGGCAAGTAGGACACCTCTTTTCGGTGTGGGGTAGACACCGGATTCCATGTTGATAGCTCACATGGTCTTACATGTTGGTTAAGGCTTTTCCCCATAAGTTAATGAACAAGTGTTCTCGTGATGAAGTAAAGAAAAGAAAGAAAGATGATTTAGCTTTCTTTGGCCTTGATATATGCTTTATGTTTCATGTTTATCATGTTTTAAGTTTGGCCATCGCATGTCATGATTATATTTCACTCTAGCATGAATTACGTGTTTATGTGCATTGCTATCATACTTAGTACTTAATTGTGCTAACGCATACTTTTGTCTACATTAACTTCTTTGGTGTAGGACGTGGCGATTCACCTTCCACTCGTGGCTAGAGTTTGATTAGAGAGTTGATAGAAGACTTGGTGAGTCCTCATCCATCCGAGGACATAGCCTAGCTCTTATTTCTTTTTCATGTATTTCCTTTCAGTTTTGAATTGTATTGGGTTACATCCCAAACCTTGTTCTTTATATTAGATTGGCTTTGAGACATGAGATGTAGACTTCCGCTGTTTCTTTTGAAAGCTTTGATATGAAATTCTCTTTTGAACTTTTATTCTCTATTATCTTGTATGTAATGTATGCTAAGTGGCTTGTATGATGCCTCTCCGGGTCTTGTACGCCATGTCACATCTAGGGGTACCTTGGGTCGTGACACTACCATCCTTAAATCTCCTCAGCTTTCTAGAAGTTTGAAAATTTGTGTTATTTTTAATCATAAATCGTCTTCATATGGGGTAAAAATCGACCTATTACCAACCCAATTTTTTTGGAAAAATTGTCATAAAATAATTATAATTTTTTATTTAATGTCAAATCGACGAATGATTTGATGTTCTAGAAAATAGACTTAAAGACCTTTAATTTGATATATAATAGGCCCTCTAATTTCTTATAGAATGGGAGATATACTCAACCTAATCATCTCATCAATAAAATTATGTAACAACTTTCCTATAATGAACCTGTTAGCTAGAATTTTTGTTTCAATACTCTTTTTAGCTTTCAACTTTGGTCTAAAAAATTCAAGTGACTTAATACACATATTTCATGGTATAACCACCCATTTTAAATTATTCTCTCGACAATTAATGTAAAACACGATAAATCACATCGTTAACTATAAATTCATTATTTTAACATTTTTAATTATGAGGCATTACATTATTATTCATGAATCTAGATATGCTACGAATCTATTCAACATAATAGAATCGAACAAAAAAATGCGTTCTTCATATATTTTTTTAAAACTTAAACTCGTAGAAATTTAACTAAATTTAACAAACTTACTATTTGAATTTCATCTTCATAGACATTTAATGACCTAACATGCATGACTATTTATAATTTTTTATCGTTAGTTCACAATATGAGATCAAATGTAAAGAAAAAAATCAAATAACTAAAAATCATAATAATGAAATATAATAAGATCATGATTTAAAATTGTAGTTGAAGTAAAAAAATGGATATTCATGTATTAATTTTATATCATGTTTGATTTACTGGATGAGGCCAAAGTTAATACATAAATAACTTGGGGTATTCGTGCATTATTTTATATGATGTTTGGTTTACAAATAAGATAAAAGTTATTCATGTTATAATTTGATACAATGTTTGGTTAGTAGGTTTTCAAATGCTGTATAAAAATTATTCATATATTAATATTTTTTTGATAAGTTAATTCATATATTAATCTTATAAGGTGTTTGGTTGTGTTTTTTGTAATCCTACATAATTAATACTTACATAACTTATGAGTAAATTTATGTATAATTTATGTGGGGTAAAAGGTGGAATAAGTTATGTGAGTATTAGTTATACATGTATTAACATAGTAAACTACACATTTACCCCTATTAATTTATTTTTAAATGCATATTAATTTACAATAAATCAAATAATTAATACATGTTAAAAAAAGTACTATCAATTTTTTCCTTTGAGTTTTTCGTGTTTTGTTAACAGGGGTGTGCAAAAACTGAACTGACCAATAAATGAACCAAAAAAATGTTATTGGGTTATTGTTATTGGGTTATTAATGGGTTCATAAAAAAAGTTATGGGTTATTAGTTCGGTTTCGATTCTTACTATTGGGTTATTAGGTAAACCAATAACCCAATAAGACGATAATAATTTACTACTTTACCCTCCTAAATATTAAATACTAATAATTTAATATATAACTAGACACTATAACTATATTAAATTATCAGTACTCTACTCAGTTCACTCTAAGGTCGCTTTAGTCTTTACTATTTACTCAAAACCTAAAGACTAAAGTAAGGGTTCACAATTGTAGCTATTTGATTTTAGTTTTAGTTTTAATCTTGTTGGACTATTTGATTTTAGTTTTAGTTTTAGTTTGTAACTATATGCTGTAATTTTTGCAAGTTTGTAAAGGTCTTTAATTTGATTAACATTAGAAATTTCATACTATATTTTGGCAGTGACGTGTAATTGTAGCCTTCGTACTACATTTGCTCTTATTGATGCAATTTCTCATTATCTTTCTTGTTTCACTATATCAAAACATTTAGAGAAATGAGAAGTCATATATTTTTTTTATGGACATTTTCTTATTGGGTAAACCGAAAACCGAACTGATAACGATAAAAAATATCTTATTGATTTGTTATTGGGTTAGCATATTTAAAAATCGAAAGCCGATAAACCGAACTGATAATACATAAAATCGAACCGAACTGACCGATGCACACCCCTATTTGTTAATTGTTTAATTACTTTTAGTATCTTTGCTTAAATTCTTGTAATTGTTTTCTTCGACGGTAAGGCAGTGACTATTAATTGTAATTAATTTCGTTGCTTAGTTTCTCTACAATGCACTGCCAATACAAGTTTTATTTGCTTTTATTTATTTTGTTATTTATTTTAATTTAAATGACCTATTTCTTAATTGCTTAATCTGAATGCAAATTACTTAATTACTTTTAGTTATTTGTTATTTACTTTATTGTTTTTAGCTATAGGCATTTAATGTATTATTTATATAGTTGGTTATTTTAATGGGTATGATAAATATTAGCTCACTAATTATTTTTTGAATTAAGAAATAAGAATTAACTCACTAATGTACTGTAATCTCTACATAACTAAACCTTGCATAACTAAACCTATATAACTAAACCCTACATAACTAATACTTACATAACAAATACCTACATAATTAGTACATGTATAACTAAACCCTACATAACTAATACCTACATAAATAATACATGTTTAACTAAACCCTGAATAACTAATACCTACATAAATAATATAGGTATATCTAAACCCTGCATAAATAATACCTACATAAATAATATCTACATAATTAATACATGTATAACTAATTTTTGTATAATTAATACCTACATAATTAATACAAGTATAACTAAACCCTACGTAATTAATACCTACATAATTAATACTACATGTATAACTAAACCCTGTATAACTAATACATACATAAATATTCCATCTGTCCAACAATAGTTGTCCACTATTGACTTGACACACCCCTTAAGAGACAATAAATAATAGGGATAATATTACTATATTATCCTTTGACTTTATTAAATTTAATGCTTTGAGAAATGTGTTAGATGATAAATAACATTTAATAGCAAGGGTAAAATAGAAACAAAAGGTAAATTATCTCTTGATTTTCTATACTGAACAAGTATTGTTGGACAACTATTTTTAGTATAGTGGACAACTATTGTTGGACGGAGAGAGTAATACCTACGTAACTAATAACTAATACTCACATTACTAATATCTGCATAACTCTATTCAACTACCAAACAACCCCTTAGTGAATCAAGAGTTTTCATCAATAAAATATAAGGGAAAAGGGCATGATATACCCCTCAACTTTGCCATTTAGAGCTGATATATCCCTCGTTATGAAAGTAGCTCATATATACCCCTAGTGTTATACAAATGACTCACATATACCCTTTTCCTCTAACGGAAGTGAAAAAATTAATTTTAATTTAATTTTTTAATTATTTTTTAAAAAATATAATCCCATATGGGTATATTTAATCCTCCTCAAACATATATTTTTTTGACTTTTTTTGTTTAAATGACTAATTTAGATTTATTATTTTGATGGTCAAATTTATTTATGTTTCACTAATATTCTTGTAAAAATTATTATAGATGACCTAATTTTTTTTCAAATACAAAAACTAAATTACAATATAACCGAAAAAATAGTTTTAATTTATAATATAGCCACAAAAAAATAGTTTTAAATTTTTTTCTTTATACTAAGGAATGAAAGAAAAAAATAAAATAAGAGTAAGAAACTCAAATATTGATAATCAAAGAAGTCAAAAAACAATTTATATATGAAAAAGAATAAAAAATACCTTGAACTTTGCTAGAAGGATCATAAATGATTTGTAAAAAAAATTAAAAGTCAAAAATATAAATTTAAAACTAATTTTTTTCACTTCCGTTAAATGAAGGGTGTATGTGAGCTCATTTTGTAACAGTAGGGATATATGTGAGCCGTTTGTATAACGGTAAGGGTATATATGAGTCACTTTTATAACGAGGGACATATCAGCTCCAAATGACAAAGTTGAGGGGTATATCAGACCCTTTCATGAACAATTGTGTAAAAAACTTAAAACAACAATTAATTTACTCAAGAATCATGATTTGAGACGTAGATAAAACCTCGAATTCTGAATTATTCTTTCCTTTCTTTTTCTCATTTTCTTTTTGTTTTTCCCTTTCATTCTCGATGTAAAATTTCCATTGTTTAAATAAGTGTGAATAGGGGTGTGCATTCGATTTTTTGATTTTTGATTTTGAAGAAGTGTAACCCAATCCGAACCAAAATAAATTTGGTTCGGTTCGATTTTTCTCTTTTCGATTTGGTTATTCGATTATGCAATAATTAGAAACATAATCAAAGTTATATTTGCAATTTGAAATATATATGTGTGTGTGTGGAAAAGTAATAATATTAAATCTCTTAATATACCTTCTAATATAAATCACAAATAAAACGTAAAACACAATACTTAAGAGCATAGTTGTCAGGGTGTTGGATACCCTTCGTCGGAAAAAATTTCAGTATATACAAGTAAAATGATAAACGAAATAATTAAATAACATATTTTGGACACCTTTAACACAACAAGTTGTTATAGCCTAGTGATTTCTAATGCTTGGAATGAGGCAGTGCTTGTGTGTTCGAATCTCACTAGTGACAAATATTTTTTCCACTTTCTATTTTTGGACAACCTTTGTGAAATTAGTGGCGGAGTGTTGAATCTCACTAGCGACAAATGTTTTTTCCACTTTCTATTTTTGGACACCCTTTGTGAAATTAGTGGCGGAGTGTTCGAATCTCACTAGCGACAAATGTTTTTTCTACTTTCTATTTCTGGACACCCTTTGTGAAATTAGGGGCGGAGTGCTCGAATCTCACTAGCGACAAATGTTTTTTCCACTTTCTATTTCTGGACACCCTTTGTGAAATTAGTGGCAGAGTGTTCGAATCTCACTAGCGACAAATGTTTTATCCACTTTCTATTTCTGGACACTTTGTGTTCGAATCTCACCAGCGACAAATATTTTTTCCACTTTCTATTTCTGGACACTCTTTGTGAAATTAGTGGCGGAGTGTTCGAATCTCACTAGCGACAAATTTTTTCCACTTTCTATTTCTGGACACCCTTGTGTTCGAAAGTGACAAATGTTTTTTCCACTTTCTATTTCTGGACACCCTTTGTGAAATTAGTGGCGGAGTGTTCGAATCTCACTAGCATAAATGTTTTTTCCACTTTCTATTTCTGGACACTCACTGTGAAATTCCTGGCTCCGCCACTACTTAAGATATCAATTATAGATGTCCACACATATGATATAAACTAAATCATAATGAAAGCCAATAAGACACACACACTCTCTCTATATATATAAATTTGATTTTTTTAGTTTTTATTTTTCTAAATCCGAAACCAAACTAAAAAATCAAACAAAGTAAATTATTAAATCCAAAACCAAACCAAAAAATAAAAAAACTAATCCAAATTAGAATTCGATTTGATTTTTCGGTTTAATCCAAATAATGCACACCCTAATGTGAAATAAATTTATTTTGAGACTAATGTGTATTACATGTAAATAAAATATTAAGATTAACTTGTAATTAATCTTAAAAGAATCAAAAATAGAAGAGGAGTTGACCAAGTGTGAATATGTGAGAGAAAACAAACGGCAGTTACAGATGAAGCTAAAAGTCGACTAAAATAGAAAGCAACTGAAAAGGAAAAAAAAATTAATTCAATTCCAAAAATTTTCTCTTTTCAATTCGGTACCATTTTTTCTCCCTTCTTTAGGGTTTCGAATCAGTGTTTCCCTCTCTTTTCCATGTCTTCATCTCCTAAATCTCATACATCGCAACCCTAATTTCGTTTACAATCACCGATGGACGGCGGCTTCAGTGGTGGAGAGCCGGTAGGGAGGACGTCGACATCGTATGAAGCTGCGGGAGGACGGCGGAGGTTTACGGTGGAGCTCAGGCCTGGAGAGACTACAATTGTGTCGTGGAAGAAGCTTCTCAAGGACGCTAATAAGTCTAAAGTTAATGTTGTCGGTTCTGGTTCAACGATGTCGGTTGGAGCTGTTGCTACCATTCAACCTCCAGTGCCGCATCCTGCTCTCGAGGCTCGATTAGCTCCGGTAGGTTGTCATATGAGTTTAATCCTGATTGTTTTGTTATGTGAACTTTAATAAGTTTTTTTCTGTTCTCATCTGAGTTAATTCACTTGAACTCATAGTGTAGAATACTACCAATGAGTGTTATTTCTCGGTTTGTTGTGTTGAAACTCAATTCTAGAAGAAATAATGCTGTAGTATTTGAGCTGCATAAATATCATCAGACACGATTGCAATCGTGCACTGTTAATACTGTCAGTTAGGCTTCTTGCTTTGTAACTGGTGGGCAGAGGGGATCTTTTATATATATTAACATACTGGTGGGTGAAGGGAATGATTGGTTTAGCATCCGAATATAGCCAAGATCAAATTACTCCCTGTAGTCAATTCCTTTGTTTTGTATGGGAAATTTAAGATAACATTGTGAAAAGTGGTACTTGAGTTGCTCTGCTCACCTGTCTCAGTTGTTCCTGTTCTTGGATCCATGTGCAAAAACCAAAGCTAGAGTGCGTCCGGAATATGAAGGTGGTTTCTTCAGTGGAGCTGTACCCCACAGCGTATTGGTGATAAATATAATAGTCAGAGATGAAGTGCATGGTTTCATAAGGAACTGTTATTGGCATTATCATTCATGTGATTTATTTGATGAAGTATTGGCAATATTTGTCATTAAAATAACAAAAATATTTACAGTATTTTGGAATAGTAAAAGATTCTGGGATCTTAGAAGCTGGTTGGGTTGCTCCGTGATGCTGTTCTCTGGGGTGGTCTGAATATAATGAGTTGGGAAGATGTTGTCACTGAGACATGCTGTGTTCTTATGGCTTCTTTAAGTGGAGTATCCTTTTGTGATCCAGATGAATTATCAAGCTGCAGAGCTTAATATTGTGCTTCAGCTGACACGTCTTTGATAAATTTGGTATATTCTCAAAAAAAATAAAAAATGTAGCATGAAAGAGGGTTCCCTGACTCTTCCCTTCATATGTTACAATAGTTGCCTTCTTTAGGTAGCTCTTACTCCTATCCTAATGTTTATTTACTTAAATTTGCTTGCATTTGTACAAAATTTGTAGTTCATAGCCTATTAGAGATCTTCTTGAAATTTAAACTTAGTGATCTGATTTATAAGTCATACTAAAATTTTATTACCGAAATTTGGGTTAGAACTATATTTGACTCAAGATGGGGATTGTTATCTAACTAAAACTATTGTACTAAAAGAATTATAGCAAACAATGTAAATTATTATTGTATTATTTTCTTTCTAGTTGGTCCTACGTTTAAAGTTTGTCTATTTTTATTATTTAAAGTTCTGTGACTTTGCAATGATGTTAATAGAGGCATCCTAGAGGCACAATTATGCCTTGCTTTCAAACTGGGTTCTTTATAAGCTTTGCAAGCTCACTTAGATTTGGCTCCAAGGTGTTGCAATGTGCTGTCTTGGGTGTCATTAAATGTTGAAGTTATATGGGGAAATATAAATTGGTATGCAAGGGTTTGACCTAATAATTAATGGAGCTGGAATGGACTATGGGATACCGTGTCTCAAACACCATAGAGGCAAAGAAAGTTCTGTGATTTTTTTCATCTGTCTTAGCCTTAGTGGACAAAGTTGCTACTGAAAGTTAGCACATACCCAACTGATAGATTAAGGTGTGTGCTTAGACACCATCCTTGCAAATACATACTCACACATTATAGCTTATTGTTGAACACTTGCCATTTGAGTTCCAGTGATGATGTTCTTTCTTTTCAAAATATATCAGATAAGGAATAGAATAAAATCTTTTTGTTATCTTTTTTTTTTTTTTTAACTTCAGTTGTAACAATCCAGATATCGGGCATTTGAAGTACGAAAGAGTTAGGTCATTCTTCCTAATCATCTCTTCATGTTGCGGCTCCTTTTCTTATTTTAAATCCAACAGGTGGTATGAGCCACAATTGGTCTTGTAGGATCTGTGAAGAAAAAAAAAAAGATAAAAGCCTTCAACTTTTTGAACTCGAAATGTCAACCAACAATAGCTTTTCTTTGTCAGCTCCATAAACTCTCATTAGTGAGAGTTACTTAATTTGGTCATTACCAATGTAAACCTACTTAGAAACCTTTGATTTTGGTAGATTGCCAAGAGATTCTACCTTGGCACAAATCAAGGCCGACACTGAAGAAACCAATAGGTCCAAACTCCAAACCAAGTTTGTTAGTTAGAATTACGTAGGAGATTCATTCTTTCCTAGGCCCATGGAATATAAGACCGTCAATGAAGCTTGGGACAGATTTGAAGTGGAATATTAGGGAAATGGTCGAACTAGGCAAATGCTAGTTTTGAATATTGAAAGGGACCTTGAAACTCTAAGCATGGAGGAAAATGAGGCTATTTGCAAATACTCTAATAGAATTTCCTTGATCGTCAACAAAATCCGATTGCTTGGTGAGGATTTCCCAGATAGCAGAATTGTGGGGAAGGTTCAAGTGACACTTTGTAAAAACTTTGGGTCTAAGATTTTATCTCTTGAAGAGTCCAAGGATCTTAATTATATTTCAATTGCTGAGCTAATGAGTGCTCTTCAAGCTCAAGAGCAAATGAGCTTTTGAGGCAAGAAAAAGTTAGTGAATGAGCCTTTCATGCACAAAACCAGCAAGGAAGCAAAGCTAGACAAAAATATAACAAGAAATAGAATGACAAAATAGAAGGTTGTGATAGCAAGAAACTGTTCTCACATTACAAGCATTGTAAATAGACCACACACATGCAAAAATATTGTTGGAGGCCTGGTGCAATCTGTGGTACTTTTATTCTTTATTTAGATAGGTAATGCAATATAAGGCTGGATCAAGGTTCCTGAAAGCAATCAACAAGTGCAAACAACTGAGTCAGAAATTCTGGAAGAGGATCTCTTTGTTGCCTTATGCTTTAGCAACAAGGACAAACACCATTTGGTTCATTGACAATGAACGCATAAATCATATAACATTTAATGCAACAATATTCATGACCTTGATAAAAGCTCTATAATCACAATGATGATTGGGAATGGGGATGTTTTGAAAGTGAAAGGTGAAGGTACAGTTGAAGTTAAAACTTATATAGGTCATACTTATTGCTTTGCTGATGTGTTATATGTACCTGAACTCAATTAAAAATTGCTGACTGTTAGGTAAATGATGGAGAAGGGATATTCTTTTAAATTTAAGATAATATTTGAGTTGTGCTGTAGTATATACAGCGGTTGGTGATCTCTATGATTAAAATTATTTATTTCGAAAAACATGTTTTGACAAAGATAAGTATTTAAAGATCTTGTCTAAAAAGGAACAAACTAAAGGGGGAAATAGTGAAATTTTCAAGGACTGGTTTGGTCAAAATTGATGTTGCAACTCTATTACAGAGCATTGCTTTGCTTATTTTGGGAACATGTTTTTGATAAATTTATGCTTATTATCAATGCCCTTGTAGGGACAACCTGCTGATAAGGAAGTCAAGGATGCACCTCCTGGAAATCGTTTAAATGCTGTGATAGAAAAGATTGAACGCCTATATGTGGTATGCATTTTATTGTTTACTCGTTACATGAGACTTGTCAGTGATATATATATATTATTTATGCATTTATTTTGCACTTGATCTGCTAATTAACTATTATGCCTTTTAGGGCAAACAAAGTGATGATGAGGAAGATCTTAATGATTTCCCAGATGATGATGAATATGACACTGAAGATTCTTTCATAGATGATACTGAGCTGGTCGGTCACATCAAGTTCCTTAACCTTATCTACCTTATACACATAATTGTTATTTTGTATCCGAATGATTTTACAAGCATAGTCAATATTTTGCAACTTTGTGCAGGTGGCATTTATATGTTGTAGTCATAGTACTTAGTACATTGTTTCTGGTTATGCAGGACGAATATTTTCAGGTTGATAACTCAGCAATAAAGCATGATGGTTTCTTTGTCAACCGTGGAAAGTTGGAGCGCATGTGAGTTCTTTTCTTGAGATTCTTAAATAATATGACATGTCTAAACACCACTGTATATAATTTAACCAATTGTTCGCCTTTCATCCATTTTAAAGTTTTTAATTGTTAGTTTAAATATAATGTCTGTTTCGATTGTTACCTAAATTTTATTGTATCATATCGTTTAATCCATTGTCAAGTAATGATGAAAAGTCCCATTATATATAACAATTGATTTGGTGTGATCTCATCATTACCTTAATATTTTCTTTTCATTTGGTCTTTACTTATTATTTAATAATCTTATTTTATCTTTTACCCTACCTTTTCATATTAGCTCTACTCCGTATCCTACTTTCCTCGTAGGTTTATCATTCAAATTTTTGATGTGTGACATAATGTAACGACGGAGAATGATATAATCTATCCAAACATTGTATTCATTAAAACAACATTGTACGATACAATACAATACAACACAATACGATACATTATGAAACAATATGTAACAACCATTCAAACAAATAAAGAAATTGAAAAATATTAAGATAAAGTGAAATATCAATTGTTTAGTGTCACCTCTTCAGGGGAGGCTCATTGACAAGGAAAAATGTCTTAGAACCTTTATGACAACAATGAAGCGCACATAAAGCGAGGCGAGGCGCTTAACACGTTTCGAGCCTCGCTTCAGGGCTTAAGCACGCCTTTGACAACACTGTTATGATCCACATATACTGTTAAGTTTTACCATAAGAAATAGTTGATTCTCTCTCCCCCAATTCAAGTTCACCCCCAAATCTCGTAATCCCTGCCAAGCATTGATGGGTTCCTCTTTTACGTGATATTCAACGTTCTCTTTATGTCGTTTCTTCTTCTTGGATTTAACCCGACTCTTCTATTCTTCTTTTTTTCTTGATTACTCCTTTCCTATTTTCTTCTCCTTGTGTACGACTCTTATTCTTTGTCACTTTCACTTTTGGGTTTCTTTTTTACTCTTCTGTCTCATTCCATCAAAATAATCTCGTTTCTCTTTTTCTTGTTTATATTTTGAAATCTTTATTCATCACATTCTAGTAACGTTTAATTAATAAGAAAGGGAAGCATCTTTTTTTTGGGATGGTAAGTGGATTTTATATTGCAAAGGAGAAATTCCCTAGCATCAAGTTGGTGCTAATAGGATAAAAACCCACCCGCTTGCACGGAATCAATGAAATCTAACAAACTATCTTCATTCTTTATAATCTACACCAAAATGTTAAAAGCCATAAACAAAGGCAGATCCAGGATTTGATGTTTATGGGTTCAGATAGAGGTGTTAAATGAGCGGGTCGAGTCAGATATGGACCGGTCGAAAATGAATTGGGTGAAAACGAATAAAATATCTAGCCCACCAATATTTTATATTGATAAAATATGGTTAAACCAGCGAATAAATGCATATCCATTTTATCCACCGCTTAATATGTAAAAGAAATAAGTATTTCTAGATTACGAACATTTTTTTTCTTTTTTTCCCTCCTTTTAGGGTGTATTTGGTATGAAGGAAAATATTCTCATTATCTTTTTGTAATAGATAATAACCTCAATTTAAGAAGCAAGTATCAATAATCAATATATGTTTTTAAAAGGTAACAAGTTCTAGCTAACTTCTTTATGAAAATATGATTTTGGAATTGAACTAGTGAATAGAAATGATAGTCTCCTTTTGTTTTAGAGAGGAATTGCTTTTTGCAACAAAGGAAAAAATGATGCAGATTTTTGTTTTCTTTTAAAAGGAGAATAAAACATATTACCTGAAAAGGAGAAGACTTTGGGAGCAAGTAGGTTTTGAACCCACATCTCTGCGACACAAAGCTTTAGTACCCTCATCCAGTGATCCTCCACTGAACCACCCAATGCGTTTTATAAGTGGGTTCGCAAGTTAAGTTATATATATATATATATATATATTTACTAACGTTTGTAATACAAATATAGGGTCCATGTTGGGTTTGTCCAAACCCCCGTAATGTACTATAGCTCTCCTGGCCATAAACAATTGAAGTTTAAGTCGTACACTAATTGACTTTTCTTTCAAAACATAGTTAATTTGTTTCCTTGTGCGAGGATATTAGGTTCTTGCAATATTGGAAATGTTTACTTTTGTTTAATCCTGTGTTATCAAAGGCGCGCTTAAGCCTTGAAGTGAGGCCCAAAACGTGTTGAGCGCTTTACCTCGCTTAATGTGCGCTTTAGTGTCGTCATCAAGGTTCTAAAACATACTTTTCCTTTCCAATGAACCTCTTCTAAGAGATGACACTAAACAATTGATATTTCACTTTATCGTAATTATTATTCAATTTCTTTGTTCATATATTTGTCATTCATGTTTATAAATTATTATTCTTGGACTAAACATATATATATTTGTACTTTTTCTCCCTTAGTGCCTTTTTTCATTGAAGCCCACGTTTTATTTGTGTTTTGCGCTTAAGACCCAACGGACCTTAGAGATTTTTTGTGCTTTTTGCTTTTGATAACACTGGTTTAAACCAAGTATTAACCAATTTCTTTCTATGGTTTAAACCTCCGCATCTCTTTACCTAAGAAATTCTCTTTCCTTGTCCAATAAGTTATGTTTTTTCCCTTGATTTTGGAATTCAGATGTATATTTCTTTCGGGACTTTGGTTTAGCTTCTTTTTATTGATATGGATGCCCTTATTCTTTCCCTCACCAATTAAAATAGTGGTGATATGTTGTTCATAACACTATTGAATCTGTAATTATGACTGCAAAATGGGAAGGATTTATTTGCTTATTTTTCTCAGAAATGAAAACTGATACTTCCTTTCATTTGGTTTGTCATTTCATTTGGGCACTTCTAACTGACATGATTTTCTGTTAGTGAACCAGTTTCACCAAAGAATCAGCAACCAAAAAAGAGGAGAAGAAAAGATCTGGCAAAAAGTCATGTTGGGGATGATGATGGACACAATCCAAGTAAACCTGTAAAAGTCGGAAAGAAGGCTGGGAAACCAGTACCAGTTGTTAGTGAAACATCTCATCCATCTCATGGTGTTGCTTTGCAAAATGTATCCCATGAAGAAAAAATCCCGAATCAGTTGAGTGTTTCTGAAATACCAATAACAAAGAAAGCTGCAGATACCCAAAATATGTTGGAGATATCTCCATCAGCGTCATTGCGTGGCAATTCTGCACAAGAAAAAGACCTTGACCAGCAGAAAATTGGAGTTACCCAATCCAAGAATTTAGGTGACAAATTAAAAGATGGTTCTGAAATATCTGGAAAATCATCTCAGAGGTTACATGACAGAAGTTCGTATGCTCAAGAGAAATCTAATGTTGGAAGATCAGTAAACATTTCTGACGGAATAGACCAGTCTGTTCAGCGCCGTGATGAGAAGTTTAATTTCAGTGGCTTTGAGGGCAAGAACTCAGCTCAGACTATGGTAAGTTGTTTACTGTTCTCTCCCTGCGCTAGTGCGTTTCTTTGCTATCTGCCAAATGCTTGATGTCATGAATCATTTCTCCGCGGTATTTTTTTTTCATAACCGTGGTGTCCGGGCCAACTTGCGTGCACCTCAAACCTTCACCTGAGATCTCATGGTTCTCAACCCTCTTAATTGACCACTAGGCCACACCCTTGGGTACCATTTCTCCATGGTATTTGTAGATTGATTTCTAATGATTGTTTGAGAACATTGCTGAAGGAAACTTTTTTCTAGTAGATCATCGTTTGATGTAGGAATAGCACTTACTAATGACCAGCTGAAGCTTTTGAAATGTTTACAGCGAAGTACAGCTGCGCCTATTATTATGAGCCAAATAATGTCAATAGATGCTAGGAAAAACATGCTGCCATGAAATCTTTGGGTCTCTTTTGGCGTTAGCAAAAGTTTTTCATCCTTCATGGTCTCTACTTATCTTTCCAAAATCAAACCAGTTTCCTCTTAAAAGATACTCCCACCGTCCCAATTTATGTGACAATAAGGAATCAGTAGCAGCCTTGAGATTGATAAAAAGAGAAGAAATTAATCTTTTTAGCAGTCCCAAAGAGAATGACATCTTTCTAATTTAGTAACAATTTGACATTAAACTTTTCAGTTTACCCTACGTGAGATTTTTTTAGCCACACAGATATCTATGACCTATTTTTGACCACAAGTTTCAAAAGTTCTCTCATTCTGAAATTCCGTGCCTGGCCAAACAACTTTGCATAAATTGGGGAGTACTAAATAGGTCTTCACCTTAACAAGCAAAAACCAAATGTAATTGATAAGAAAATTGACGTTAGACTTAACTCAAACCCAAAAGCTAGAGGTGAGGATTGTCCGTACTACAATTTATACCCTTAACAAATGCAAGATTCTACATCCTTGCAGACCTATGACTTGGAGTATGGATAACATTACGTAGGGGCTTAACATTAGATAGACCAATATGAGGGATGCGTTTGATTTTGATTACATGATAAAAGCATGGACCTTGTGTACTCTTAACAACTTAAACATTTAGATGTGATGGTCACACAATTCAACATTGCATTTAGATAAAACAGAACAAAGGTTCTGATTGGCATCCATTATCAAAAAGATTTTTTTTGTGCTTTGACAAAATGATAAACATATATATTAATCAAGATGACCTTCTAATGGTCTGATAAATCCTTCTCCCCTCTACTCAATCAGTTTTCCCTGTGGCTATCATTAATTTTTGCAGTTAAAATGAAGGTGTGCATACATAACGATCAATTCCCTGTAAACTTCCTGGACAACTTTTTGGATTTTGTTAGCTCCTTATCTTTAGTATAGGCTTACGGTATTGGTGCTAACCCGTTCACTTTTGATCTCACTCTTTTGTGTACTATGTGCATCTTCTTGATGTCTTTAATGAAATCTATTACTTCATCAAAAACAATCAAGAAGTGCTCGAGTTCTAGAAGTCCTTGTTTCCTCTCCATTCAGTTGGTTTGCTTTGAATCTCAGATCTGGCCACTTGACCCTGCACCATATAAGATTCAGAGACACACGTATGATGCAGGGTTATGCGGTCATATCTGAGATTCCAAATAAGCTTTTTTTCTTGTAACTGACACTCAGGTGCTCCCTTAAACTATACAGAAAGATCCTGCCATGCAGAGAAAGGAAGGATCGAGTGGTAGACCAAAAGGTACAATGCTTGAGAAGGCCATCAGGGATTTGGAGAAGATCGTTGCAGAATGTATGCCAAAAACCTTTGACACATCTCTTTCTAACTGATAATTCATTTTCTTATGCATTGGTCATCTATTTAATTTTTGAAAATATCACAGTAAGGCAGAGGTTCAGATGTCATTTCTATTTGATGACAATTCATTTTTTTTTACATTGGCCATTTATTTCAATCTCAAAATATCACAGTAAGGCCACCGAACATGGAGGTTCAGGATGCTGATAATTCATCTCAGGCTATCAAAAGGAGGTTACCACCTGAAATAAAGCAGAGGCTGGCTAAAGTTGCCCGATTGGCGGTATAGACTAAGCTATATGGTCTAATTAGTTCTATCTTTTTGGTTGACGTATTTACTTATATTCCATAACGTACTTATCGAGTCCAAATATTTCTGTTGATGGTTGCAGCAAGCTAGTCATGGAAAAATATCCAATGAGTTAACTAGTCGTTTGATGAGTATTGTCGGCCACTTGATACAGCTTCGCACATTGAAGGTACTTTTGCGTGTCATTTGGATGTTCTAGGTAAAGTTTGTTATCATGCGGACAATGCATCATGTTCAAGCTATATCTATTTGAGTTATTCTGACTGTATTTATTTCATAAATTGTTCCATATCTCAATTATGTGTTACGGAGATCTGTGAGTTTGTTACAGGAATCAATTGTAGTGATAATTTCTTTCTCTATTTTGGTGGCATATCTTCATTAGAGGACAAAAAGATATCTAAAATATTGTAATGCATAGTGTTAAAGCAACCGTAGTTGTGAAGTTGGAGGAGACATAGAACCAGATACTTTGCCAAATATCATACGTGGTTTTGCTCCCCATCATTGTCTTAGAAATTATGATTGATCTAATATTTGTCTGGCTGCAGCGGAACTTGAAAATCATGGTCAATATGGGGCTGTCAGCAAAACAAGAGAAAGATAACAGAGTTCAGCACATAAAGAGGGAGGTTGCTGAGATGATTAAGTTGCGGATTCCAGTGATGAAATCAAAGGTATGCCTCTGTAATATTATGCTTGTTTTTTAACCATGAGTGCATGTTGTCTCTGCTAGAATTTGGGGGATTCAAGCCTTCCTGTGAAGTTGCCATTGTTCCTTAATGGTTAGGAAAAAAGAGTGTTCCATTTTTGTAGAAGTGAATGTTTCGATAGGAAATCTCAAACCAAGTTCTACTCCCTCAGGTTATGGGAGATGGTTTTATGAAAAGCCTCCAAAATCTCTTTTTATGATGCTTGACGTGTGTTTGCAGTTACTTGAACAACAAGCTGGAGCTTCTGATGACTTCCAAGAAGCAAGTGCTGAAGAGAAAGAAGCCTTTAAGAGAAAATACAGCATGGATGTTGCATTGGAAGACAAAATATGTGACCTTTATGATCATTTTGTTGAGGTAGTTTACCCCTCTCCCCCCTTCCCACCTCAAAACAAAAATGTCCTTGACAAGATTGCTTCTTACTAGAAAGAGTTTGTGCTGGAGATTTACTTTGTCTATACTTGTAGGGCCTGGATGAAGATGCTGGTCCACAAGTCAGAAAGTTGTATGCAGAGGTAAGGGAACATACAAATTTTTGCTATTTCTTGAAGAAAGAACCTCATTTTGCATGTGTAGTCTTTAGTTTTGTCATCTACTTCATTTGCCATTGGGCAATCTTGGAATGTTTAGTACTTGATGCAAACTAAATTCCAAGTGTACGTAAGAGTCTGTTCTCTATTGTGGTGGTCACTTATCGATGTATTTTCTTCTTAGCTTCATCAAATAAAATTTTTCACTTGTAAACTCTGGTGTATGTTCAGGATTTTGGCCACAAAATGTGAATTGGGAGCTGCTTTGACATTTGGGAGTTTCCGAACTCTTCATAGTTTTCCCTGTGATGGTTTTCAACTGTCATTGTTCTGTTTTTCTTGCAGCTTGCAGGATGTTGGCCAAATGGATTTATGGACAATCATGGTATTAAACGTGCTATATGTAGAGCAAAAGATAGGAGGAGAGCACTGCACGCACGGCGGAAGGTAAAAAATACCCTGTTTATCTTTATTTTCTCTTCTTTATTTAGTTCATTATTCATTTTGTCTCTTGTAGCTCTTAACATGTGAGCTTGCATTCACAGTGGAGCTCTGTTTTAGGTAAATATATAGGATTATTAGTCTATATCTGATAGAGTCTGAGATTCCATCAAGAAATTAAATTTCACATAGTAATCAGTCCTTATTTGTTCTCATCGTCATCTCTCAATGAATTACATTAAAATGCAGTTTCAAACCTATGCCTTAATGCTTTTTGTAGCTTTTACAATGGGTAAAAAGTTCATTTGTGTTCTTTATGTAGGATGGAGAGAAAATTAGGAGGAACAAGTTATTGGCCACAAAGGAAGGGGATACTAGTAGAGTAGATGCTGGACCTATTGCCCAGTCGGTGCATATCCAAGAAAAGATTGTAGTTGATCATTCTTCAACTTCAACAAACAAGCCAGTATCCAGTAGTGCAGCAGTAAATGCTTCTGCACGAATGCATGTTTCCCTAGCTAATGGTTCTGATGTGGATCGTCTAAAGCAGGAGAAGCTAAAGGGAGTTTCTGGCAGCTCTGTTGATCCACGAGGAGCAGATGCGGTGACAAAAAAGAAAATCAAGAGGAAACATGAGTCGGAATTGGGTGAAAGTCTGTTTCACCGTGAGAAATTAACTTCCGCACAGGCAGAGGAGAAGAACAAAGCCAACAAGCACACTGGTTGTCCTCCAAAACCAAATAATGTTGCTTCCTCCGGCAATGAACAGCTGACATGATGCAATTTCTGCCTCTTGCGGCTTCAGTGATTGCCCCTCTTTTCTAGTTCTGTAATTATATAGTTATCATGGTGCGTAACCCATAAGAAACCGAGTCTCTTATTTTGACGTTACAGCTGAAGGCACATTTAGTTAAGGCAAAATATTAGAAAATTGATGTCTTATTGGCAGCTAGGCTCTGTGCTGTAGGGCATTTTGATGCTAGTTTTTTTCGTGGACTGGAAATTTCTCTCTTCCTTAGTTCATTCTGGTACCAGCTAAAATTTCGTTGTGCGTTCTAACCCAAATTTAGAAATTATTTATCCGGGTTGGATATAAACACAAATGCTGAATTATTTTCTAGAACAAGCAAAAAATTTCTCGTCAGAGGCTGTTGGAAAACAATGAGGAACAGAAGTTTCCTGCAATCCATCCAAACAGAAAATGTGACGTTTTTCATTTTTCTTCACTAGGCTTTTTTCCATTGCATTTTTTCTAGTAAAGTTTTAATGAGGAACATTATCTATGGACATTCAAGGAGGAGTGTTATAAATTCTAAATTCTATGAATCATTTTGGATAAAATGAACTTCTTTAAGATGAGCTAATACCTAGTATATCTATTTAGTGATTTCTCCCGTATACAACTATCTTCTTGATATTGTAAAAACATGTTGCAAAGTAAACAATATTACTTACTAGTTTAGGTGGATTATTAAATGTAGTTAAGATCAAACAATTCCATCGATCAAAGTATTTTCTTCAAGCTAGTATTTAAAGAGGATTATTTTAATGGAGTGAGTGATCTTTATTTGTCAAAGCTTTCTCTCAGACTTATATATATTTTTCAGTAGTCAATTAATATTATGTTGTATCATATGACTATAACTTTCCAAATCAAGTTTCACCAGTTTATGCATCAAATAGAGTACCATAGCTTTTCTTTACTACCGACGCATACAAAATTAGTTAAAAATTTCGTCAATCGATGGGCAGGGTAGCCCGCGATTTAGTGCACTAAGCATTCCATGTTGGTTGGGTTTGGGGAAGGGTCACACTCACAACCGTACCTATATATAAAATATATAATGGTTGTATAATCAGACGATGGGCAGGGAAGCCGGCAGCCTTGTGCATCTTGTGTTAGTAGGATTTGGGGAAGGGTCGCATGACTCACAACTGTCAATCTAATTCTACTCTAATGCAAGTATTAATGGCTACTTCCACGACTCTAATCTGTAACCTATTGGTCTAATAACTTTACCATTACTTCAAATCGATTGTATCATCAGACGATGCTCTCTTCAAATTTGATTAGGGATATTTTAGTGTTTCTACATAACCTTATTGGTTGTTTCTGTAAAATTAAATATAGAGATCATTAATTTGTTACATTATATATCTATGGTTTTCTATTTTCTGGTAAAATGAATTCTACAAATAGGCAGGTTATTATGCATCATGCATCCGTGTTTGTATCAACGTTTTCTTTTTCTTAATTCTCAGAAGAATTACTACACAAAATACCCCATCTAATAATATAGGAACTTCATATCATGTATATTATAGATTATCGACTCCCCATCCCATGTGGTAAGAGTCAGAATTTTTACCGAAGGAGTTCAAAAATATGAAGAAATAAATATACGAAGAAGTCAATGGAACTTAATATCTACTCACATATACATAAAAATAATTTTAACCTTATATATAAGGTTTTATTTTTAGGTTCCGACCCCTTGCTCCTGCCTGACTAGGCGGACCTAGAGGTTGCCCGGGGGTTCACCCGAACCCCCTCGGCAAAAAATTACGTTGTATTTTAAAGGTATTTTAAAGAATTTTTATGTCTATATATTGATTTTGAACCTCCTAAATGTAAGATTAGGGGTTGGCTTAGTGGTTGAGGGGTTCAAAACTCACGTTGAGTTTCCAAGATCAAATCCTAGGCACTACTCTTTTTTTTCGAACCCCCTTAATAGAAATCTTGGATTCGCCACTACAGTGACTACTTCCCCACCTCCCCACAATATAATGATTTTTTTTGGATGACCGTGGTGTTCGGGTCAGCTTTTGCGCATCTCGATTAATTCTACGGAATACATGTCACCTCCCACTAGCAACATGTACCAAGTAGTATGTGCACCAAGGCTAGGACAAATGGGAATTAGAATCACAGTGTTTTTTGTCTCCGCTATATTTTGAACCCAAAACCTCAGAATTCTCAACCACTTCATTGACCACTACGTCAGACCTTGATTCCTCCCCCCCACAATATAATCTCTCACATACAATACACAGTGATCTCACTCTTTCCACTGTGACTAGAATAATTCTTTTGCTAATATTGAGTGGTAGAGATTAGATATTAAAGAGGTCAGTTACTTGAATTTTGGTTTAATATGGGAAGGAGTAATTAATTAAGTACCCAAAAATAGTTTGGACTGCTACCATGTGGAAACTGCATACTCATTATTCTTTATTTCTCCCACCCCTATTTTAGTAAAAGGGTGGTTTGGAATTGACATCAAACTACCTGTCTGTACCTCAAATATAATCATTATACTTTAATTTTATTCTTTCTGCACAACTCCACATTGACCATTTATATATGTTGCTTTTCTTTATATTTATATGCACGTATTATATTGTTTGTCAATTTATAAAAATGTTTTAATGTACATTTTTAGCCAGATTGATTAAAAAAAGAAGAAGAAATCACTAACCTAGTATTAACTGTTTGTAACCATTATATTGCTCGTATAACATATTAATATACTCACTGATTATACACTAATTGTACTGACAAATATATTAATTTTTTTAGTTATTATGTTGCACTTTTCGAGAGTTAAAGTTTGATTAATTTTCAAAGTTAAATTAGATTACATTAATTCGATATTTTAAAATAAAAATTTCGATATTCAAAATCTATACGAAAAGTACTATAAATTGCAATTTTTTCATATCAATATGATGAAAGAACACATATTAAAATATTAGTCAAAATTTTATCGTTTTGACTCACAAAAAAACTATGACAACTAAAAAGGAACGGAGAAAATAGTTACCGTGACTAAATTTTTAATTAACTTGGAATAGTATTAGTTAAGTGGTATTTAATCCTATAAAGATCAAAACCTGCAAAAGGGACAATCTTATTACTATTATTTGACAATTTATTAAAAGAAAAAGAAGAAATTGAAATAAAAATTTAAGCTGTCCCATGTGGTGAATTTCAGAGTACTTTTACAGAGCATTCTCTTTGTACCCACCAATTCAAAAGCTAATTCATGCACATCATCATATATTAACAATAAATTATGAAGAGGTCATACATATGTCAACATCTTGGTCAACAACAACAACATACATAAATAAAATCTGAATAGGACGGTGTGTACTCAATCTTATCTCCTATCTTACGAAAGATAGTCTAATGACTCAATACTATGAGATTATAAGTTTTTTTTTCTTAAAAATAATCCAATATACAAATAAATACACTTCTATAGTTATTTTTTATAATTTCAGAAATCTAACTCTATAACACCAACCATTTCTATAGCCTCCAATAAATTACGTGTCCAATCAAACAGTATTCACATGAATTGAAACTTAGGGTAATTGCTACTCACCCCCCTCCTTAAAGTAATCAATGAATTCAGGGAATGAAAAGAAAACAAATTAAAGTGACTGGCCTTGTGCATGTGAAGTGTGGAAGAAAACTACTTAAAGTCTTAAGTGCATTATAGTAGTAACAATTTGTCTTGTCCATTTGAGAGACCTTCTTCACTTTCTATTTTTGGTTGAGGCTAGAATTATGATCACATCCCAAGAAACCCTAATTGGAAATACACAAGAATATTTGGTACTACCATTTCTCCAAGAACTTGTCAGTGGTGGTTATGTGTCAACAACAACATCAATTACTACTTTATATTATTCACATCTTCTATTCTAAACTATAATATAAAAGAAATAACACATGCACTTTGGATTATATATATCATACTATATAATTATAATAGACTGTGACGAAGTCTGAGATTTCATTAAAGATTTTCAAAATTTAATATATATACGTTTGAAAATAATTTTCGACCTATAGACTTCATATAATTTTCTATATAATATAATTTTTCGATGAAGAATATTCAAATTGGATACCCTACGCGTGTGAAAATTAGCAGAAAGTTTCAGTTTTTCAGAAGGATTTGAACTTCTATATACACTAAGATCGTAACACAAATTTATAGTACTATCAAGTATCAATATATATATATATATCTTGAATGGTAATAGGTGACTTGCCTTATTTTTCATGTTATTATTCTCATATTTTAATTTATAAACATATAATTATGTACAATTTGATAGTCTAAAAATCTTTTATGTTGTCGATGTACAAAAGTTATCTAATTTCATAAGCACTAGACATGCATCTAATTTCAAAAGAAACTAAATCAGGATAGGTGGTTTACAGGCATGCAGAAAGGTCTAAATAAGCTACTTCCTCCGTTTTAATTTATTTATCTTATTCTTTTAGTTTGTTTAAAAAGAATATCTTCTTTCTATTTTGATAATTCTTTAATTTTAATTTTCCACCTAATATGTTTCAGACTACAAGATTATAAAACATTTTAGTATATTCTATATATATCTTTAGTTTATTATTTTTCTTAAACTCTATATTAAATCAAAATTAGACAAATAAATTGAAATAAAGTGAGTACTTGTCTTTCTTTTTTTTTAATAAAAGTTTTTAAAAAAAAAGTGTAGAAAATTGAGAAGTTGGTTTATATATATAAATAGGTGATATTGCAAAGAAGACACTCACCCTAAACCCAAATCAGAAAGCCATCCTGAAAAAAACACAAGAACAAGGTAAACTCTTTATTTTCCTTTTTATATCTTCTAGTAATTCTTCCATATATTCACTCATCAAAATTAACCATTTCTCACCTTTTACACCCTTTTAGATCTTGTTTTTATACATGCTTTTGTGCAATTTCAAGGAAATTAACAAATAATTATAATTGGTCTCTAAACCTTAAACAAGAAAATTCAAAAGGAATTTTTTGTTTCTCCATTAAAATCCATGTTTCTAATTTGATGCATGCATGTACTTACAATTATTCTTTATTAATCTTAAACAAGAAGCTTTTGTATATATATATATATATATATATATTTCAATTGTAGTAATTTTTTTGTTACCATAATTAATTAAATAATTGTATGTATATTATATAGGTGATATATAATAATATAATGGGGAGAGGAAAGATAGAAGTGAAGAGAATTGAGAACAAAACAAGTAGACAAGTTACTTTCTCAAAGAGAAGAGCTGGACTTCTCAAGAAAACACATGAACTTTCTGTTCTTTGTGATGCTCAAATTGGACTTATTATTTTCTCAACCAAAGGCAAATTGTTTGAGTACACCACTCAACCCCACAGGTTTCTTTTCTTCTTTTTTTTTCAAATTTTGTCAGACTTTATATATTTGTCGAATTACATTGAATTTATTGTTGTTGTTATTGTTATCGTAATTCAGTCAAGACATCAGTGTCTCTGTTGACCAACTCAAGTGTCTAGAGATTAAGTTATGAAAAAAAAAATTAGGGTTTCTTTGAAGTTTAATAAATTTCTTCATTTTTCTTTTGTTTTAAAGCTTTTTTTTTTTTTTAATCTTATGAAATCTTCTATTGTTATAAGAAAGTGATGTTCTGATTGAATCATTAATTTTCATTAAGGAATTTTAGTTAGATAATTAATTATATCAATCCTTCTTTTATTATATTGAGTACTACAATGACATCTTATATGAAACCACAAGCAGGCATCGTTTGGTACGTGGGATAAGAATATTTTAATAATTTTTTTAAAAAAATTTGTTTAAATTGTGGTGTTATTTATATATATATATATTTTCTCATGAACAAATTAATTCTCCATTTCCTTTTGTAATATTTTTTTTTGAACCTCACAGCATGGGTGAGATTATTAATAAGTATCTCCAAACCACTGGTGCTTCACTTCCAGTTCATGATCATAGGGTATGACCACACAATTTTGTACCATTTTTTTAATTATTATTTTTGTTTATGATTTATATAAAAAAATTATTTTGACTTGAAATTAATTTAAATTTTATAGGTGGAACAATATGATGAAATAACAAAAATGAAAAGGGATACATTGAATCTTCAATTGAGTCTTCAAAGATACAAGGGTGATGACTTGAATTCAGCACAATATGATGAATTAAATGAACTTGAGAAGCAGCTTGAAAATTCTGTTAACAAAATTAGAGCTAGAAAGGTATGTACAAATTATTTCTTTTAATTCCATTTGTACATTCTAATAAACAATTAAAATTAAGAAATTATGTTTAATGACACAAAATTAAAGAATATTAGTGAGAGTTCGATTTCACTAAATTCGATATGATTTTTATTAACGAAATTTTACAATGGTTGCAGCTTGAACTCTTGCAGCAGCAGATGGAAAATCTGAAGAGAACAGTAATTTTTTTTTTGAGAAAAAAATCTCTTAATAAATAATAAAAATATATGAGAAATTTTTCCTTTTTTTTTTGGGTTAATTTGTTCTATTGTTTCAATGTGGTAGGAGAAAATGTTGGAGAAAGAAAATCAAGATATGTGTCAGTGGGTAAGTTTTTATCGCACGTCAATTATTTGACTTAATTAATTACTCTTTTTATTGGTTTTCTATGAAATTTTTTAGTCAATATGATAATATTGATGTTATATATCTAATATTTTTAATTATGAACGATTATACGTAATCATAACAGTCAACATATAAGGTAGGGATCAAAGTCAACCCTCATCATCTTGGAGTGAATCTTAGGTGAATATGACTTAATTAAAAAGATCCAAGAATTATTGTTAATCAAGGAAAATAATTCATAGCAATTAAAGACGAGACACATTTGGACCAAGAAAATTTGTGCTCAAAATATTTAAATTTTTGAGCACAATTAACTAAAATTTTCTCGAACGTACCAATAAGCTAGACCGTAGTGTGAGTTGTTTCATGTCATAAATACACTTGAACACTCAAGAAATCTGTTGGAATGACGAATTATATTCACATCTCCTATCTAGATCAAGTATATATATAGGTAGATCAATTAGCAAAACTTATAATTATTTTGAGATTGACTAATAAGTAAGTTAATATTTAAAATTGGACTTGATATTGCATGTGAGTTAGTTGATGAAGTATGAAATGTACAAGCAACAACCAGCAGCAGTGATGGAGCAGCAACAAGAAGAAGAAGAAGAAGCAGCAATTACTGAACTGAATTTACTTGGAGAACAACCATTGTTGGCTCAATTTTCATTTTTTGGAGATCAACAACAACTTGGCAGTACTAGTAATTCTTCACCATATCACCTTCAACCTTCTCACCCTAACCTTCATTTCCCTCCCACTACCTATGGTAAGACTATACATCTCATATTACACTAATAAGCGGTTGTTTGATATGCGGGATAAGGTTGAATATATTCTAGAATTAAGTGTGAAATAAAATTTATACTATATTTGATGGTACGGTGAAGTAGTATAGATTATATCACTTGCTTAATTATGAGATATTTCATCTTATCTTATCCAACTTGAAATTACTTTATCCCATCTTTCAGCTAGGATAATTTAGTATGCCTACCAAGATCCTAATAGTATAAAAATTCTTTACGTAATTTTCAATTTATATTATAAGTCCCTTTTCTTTAGCTCCCTTGCTCCTTTTCTTAAGACTAATTATTTGTGGGAATTATTATAGCATCATGCCACTAACATATATCCTAAAGTACAAAAAACTTTAATTAGAAAAGCGTTATTTCATCGTAAAGCCTTACGTCCTAGACCGATCGAGAGGTTAAAGGTTTAATACAACTAGATAAATGATAATTTTCCTCTACGAAGAGAAGATATGATAAATGTAATTTCGTTGTAAGTTAGAAGTCTTTAGTTTTTTCTTAAGAAAGGATTTTAATGATGGCTTAAAAAAATGGTAAAATTTTATGCACATAAAGATATATATGACATATTTTTTTGACGAAAAAGTAAGGGAAAACTTATATGATCTAGAAAACAAAGAACTAGTGTATGCATGTTCAACTAATTTGGATTATTTATTTTGGACGACATTATAAGCATTTATTTAATACACTAATTATCAATTTCATATAGGGACTGTTGAAATATATTCGTTATAGCTTTATTATTGCATACTAATATTTTTTTGAAAAATATATTTGTAGATTGATGATGCTTTATTTATGATGAGGAGCTGCAATTGCTGGGAATTAGCTAGACAGTGAAATTCCTAGGGATAATTAATTCTATATTTCCTTTGGCATATTTAGAAGCTATATAGCATGTAAACTTTAATTAATTATTATGCATCTTAAGGATATATTGATTGTAACTAATTAAGGATATCTAGTAGTTATTCATATATACAGGATTATATTGTTGGCACAATGAAGTTTTACTATAATTTTTAGAGGAGACTGGAATAGGATTAACTGGAGATATTCGATCATATGTGATCTATAGGAAATTTGCTAGGGGATTACTGGATTTTCTTACGGCACGAGCTGACGACAGCCATGCACCACCTGTGTTCGCGTTTCCGAAGGCACCCCTCTCTTTCAAGAGGATTCGCGGCATGTCAAGCCCTGATAAGGTTCTTCGCTTTGCATCGAATTAAACCACATGCTCCACCGCTTTTGTGGCCCCCGTCAATTCCTTTGAGTTTCATTCTTGCGAATGTACTCCCCAGGCGTGGATACTTAACGCGTTAGCTACAGCACTGCACTATAATTATACAATTTCTTTAAAGTGAGACTGGAAAAAGATGGTTAATTTCTTTTTGCTAAATGTGTGTAACAAGTCAAGAGTACCGTACAAGCAATTATGCAAACTAAATGGGCATTTGGACATGTTTGAAATTTGAAAAAAAAAAGTTTTTGTTTTCAAAGTAAAAATAATTATATTTAAAAATTAGAGTTGTATTTGGCATGAATATAGCATTGGAGTTGTCATTGACTTTTTGCACGTAATTTGGAAGAAAAAAAGAAAACACCTTTTTCTTGTTTTTCAGATTCTTGAAAATTTTAAAATTCAACTTCAAGTTGAATTCCATAATTTTATGGCTAAACACGTTTTCTTAGAGTTC
Source organism: Solanum appendiculatum (assembly GCA_018342035.1). Classification (NCBI taxonomy): domain Eukaryota; kingdom Viridiplantae; phylum Streptophyta; class Magnoliopsida; order Solanales; family Solanaceae; genus Solanum; species Solanum appendiculatum. The sequence goes on along the minus strand of JAGDQO010000270.1, from coordinate 902,686 downwards.
ATCTTCGAACTAGTATTCAACTTAAAAAAAAAAAGTGAAAAATTTTCATGATCAAACGCCTTCCAAACTAAAATAAAAATTCAAAGAATCGATTGAATCCTTACCCAAGTTAATGCAGAAAGCAGCTAAGAAATAAAAGACAACTTTATAGCATAAATTCCTCTTCCTCATCTTTTTTCACTTCTTCTTTCTCATCGTTGTTGTTGTCCTGTTACTTTTAAGTTTTGGCTTGGTGAACACCTCGAGACTCTATTTTGTTTCCTTCTTTTTAAAATTTTTTTTTAGCCTTCTTTTCTTAGCTTTCAGGTATATATGCGTGGTAAAATGTGTAAAATTTATGTTATCTGCTTGATTTAATTCATTTTAAATAGGTTGGTTATGGATCAAATTTTTTTAAATATTTTTATATTTGAACTTAGATATTTTGAAAAATATTTTTAAATAAACTTATTTTTCCTCTAATTTTAAAAAAATAACTTCCATACACAAATAAGAAACTTTTTTTAATCATCACCATCCGAAACGAATACAAACCTATAATCGACTTTCAACTTCAACTCAACCCAACACCCGAATTATGAGAATAAGAAAAAAAATCTTATAATTTGAAAGTACTTATTTCTTTACCTAATAAAAAGTATAATATATAATATGAATAATATTGGTACAATTTTTATTCATATCAAATATAGATTGAGTTGAATATTTTATCTATTTTCACTTTACTCATATTATTCGACCCCTCCTTTGCCATCAGTTGTTTTTCCTTTTTTTCATCCTGCTCTCGTCCTTTTAGCCTGCCTCTGCCATTGTCACCGCAGTGCTTCTACGCTCTTTAGTCCTCCCTGAATAACAACACATAGAGAACCAGCTTCTTTCTCGTCATCTCAACTGCAGAACAGCGAAGCTCAATAGCAATCGACGCAAGTTCTAGTCTATTGAGGTGAGATTTCCATAATATTGTCTTGTATTCATCCAATTATAGAGTTCTATTTGTTTATAAGCTGTTATTTCGTACACCCACCTCCTAAAGTGAGAACTAGATTATTAGACTTCATTATAATTTGGCGAAACATATTTGTAAATGGCTTGTGGTGGGTGTGTTCAATATGCACGTTAGGTGTTCGATGAAATTCCTCTGCCACATAGAGACTGTGGATTGGGCCACTTTAACGGGGCTCATGTAGGTGTTAGATGACAGGTTGAACACATTGTTAGGTAGAGATTAGATATCTTTTCTATGCCCTATGTTTCTACTGGACTGGCGTGCAGTAGTAGCCATTTGATCATGTAAGTGTGAAGTGAAGGAACCCATTTTCTATACTGTTAAGTAGGATCAATATTCTACTTTAGGGGTTGATGAGAAGGTGTGCAGTCCTTCATTACTCTGTTTAGTTCGGGGGAGAAGTGGAACAGAAGGATTTAAGGAAGCCAAGTACGAGGTAAATAGAAAGTGCTTTTCAATCTCTAAAGATCTGGATGTAAAGAGGACACTTTCTTTTTAGTTGCCAACTTGCCTTTGGGTCACATCAAACATTATCTGGTGATTAGGGGGTGGAGGAGGGATAATAATTTTCTATGGAACAAAATTATAGGACCCTTCTCATTTTTGTTCTTCCCTTGTATTTCCTTTTGTGAATCAAATGTTTTGCAGGTTATCCGTGTCCTTTATGGACTGAGCATACTAGTTAATCATCCGACTACAAAGTAGTTTTTTAATGAATTGGTTCCTAGCATTTAAAGATTCTACATTTGGAACTTTAATGAATGAATCTAGGACATGACGAGTTGTCTTGCTAAGGTAGTTGTTTGGAAGATTTTGAGAAGTAGAAGGGAGGAGCGCTTACGCGTCAAAGAGGTAGAAATTTGAGCAGGCGAAAGAGAATGAAAGATTGATTTAATGACATTCTTCTTAGGATTTAGTACCGAGTCTGTGGGCAACTCTAATTTTGTGTCATGTTTCGATGGAAGGTTGAACACATTGTTAGGTAGAGATTAGATATCTTTTCAATTCAATGCCCTATGTTTCTACTGGACTGGTGTGCAGTAGTAGCCATTTGATCATGTATGAGTGAAGTGAAGGAACCCATTTTCTATGCTGTTAAGTAGGATCAATATTCTAATTTAGGGGTTGAGGAGAAGGTGTGCAGTCTTTCATTACTCTATCTAGTTCGGGGGAGAAGTGGAACAGAAGGATTTAAGGAAGGCAAGTACGTGGTAAATAGAAAGTGATTTTCAATCTCTAAAGATCTGGATGTAAAGAGGACACTTTCTTTTTAGTTGCCAACTTGCCTTTAGTTAACAACAAACATTATCTTGGGGGGGGTGGGGGTGGGGGGTGGGGGGTGGGGATGGAGGAGGGATAATAGTTTTCTATGGAACAAAATAAAAGGCCCCTTCTAATTTTTGCTCCTCCCTTGTATTTCCTTTTGTGAATCAAATGTTTTGCAGGTTATCCGTGTCCTTAGTGGACTGAGCATGCTAGCTAATCATCCGACTACAAAGTAGTTTTTTTTATGAATTGGTTCCTAGACATTTGAAGATTCTACATTTTGAATTTTAATGAATGTTGTGAATGAATGAGTCTAGGATATGACGAGTTGTCTTGCTATGGATGTTGTTTGGAAGATTTTGAGAAGTAGAAGGGAGGAGGGCTTGAGCGTCAAAGAGGTAGAAATTCTAGCAGACGAAAGAGGATGAAAGATTGATTTAATGACATCCTCCTTAGGATTTAGTACCGAGTCTGTTGGCAACTATAATTTTGTGTCATCTTTCGAATTTATATTGTTTTCAAGATACAGGAATACTTCCTTAGAATAGTCAACCTGGTTTCGAATTGTTAGATTCATTTAAAGACAACGGGAGTAGTTGGCACGAAAGTTTCTTCAATTAAAAGGTAGACGACAAGCATAACTGCAATTGCATTTAGGACAGGAACACTGTTTGCAGATTTTATCACCTTTTTTACATAGCCCCAAATGTTCACTCTTGTTGTAGATCAAATCTTTTCTGCTGGTTGTATAGGTAGAAATTATCTATTCTATCTTGGATAAATGACGCAGTTGCTTACATGAGTTTGAATGGTAACTCATTGAAGGAACAGCGATTCCATTTCGTTTGCTGCTTTCAGAGTTTTAGGATGAAACTCTATACTATTAACAGTTGATACCATTTCTTCTAGTGTTTTGTAGAATTGTGGACGGATTCTCAAATTTTCCCCACTTGGGGGAAAGAAAGAAAAATGGGTTACAGGATGGCATTCTGTGAGAATATTCTCCATTCTTCTGAAAAATGGAATTCCTAAATTGTATTAGTTCTCCCAATGCTAAAGCCATACCTCAGTTTATCTATTTTCTTATTTTTTCAGTTTATTGAGGACTTTGGTTCTGAGTTTTGACCTACTATGGATCCTTATCTCACCAGTCAGCTTGTATACCTATAATATTTGTCAATTTAACTCATCCTTCGAAGACTTCTGTATGCAGGTGGACTGATTCTTGGTCAGCTCCGGTATCACGTTAATATTTGTCCCTTCAAAATTCAGAAACTTGGAGATATTGGATGCTTACTTTTTATATTTGAAGCTTATGGATGACCATACTGAACAGCCTCTTCCACCTGGGGTTCTTTCTATGTCATATTCTTCACCACTTGTGCCAACTTTGAATCCTGCTGGACATTTTCCCCAGTCCTTTCAGAAAACTGCTAATTTTCGTTACCATGCTGGCAATGGCGATGGAAATCTTTTCCCTGTGGTTGCTTCTGTTCAACCTTGCTCTGAATCTTTTCATACCTCTGAACATGAGTCTTCTGAGGCTATACTCAATACTTTACAGCCACAAAGTGCTAATGATCTTGAGAGTGCTGCTCAGAATGCTGTTTTGCATGAACAGGTCTGTTGTATCCTTTTGATAGGTGCTTTATTTATTTCTTCATTTATTGATCTAGATTATTTGTTTGCCTTGCGCAGGAAATTTCTGCACAAAAAGTAATTCAAAGTCAAAGGTTTGTTTTATTTGGCTTTATTTTTAACTTTATTCAAGCTGAAACTATACAAGAGGAATGAATGTTTTACGACAATTTCACTTCTCAAATCCAGAGAAGCAAGGGATGCAAGTGGACCTAAGGATAATTCAGATATTTTCTCTGGTCGACATGACCCAAATGCTTTAAAGGTGTTTTGAGTCTCTTGGACTCTTTGTTACCTTTTCTTGTGATGTCTCTCATGGTAGCACATTTTCTAGTTGGCCTTACTATACCGTCTGCTAACTGCAATTTATAGGAGCATTTACTCCAAATGACGGCAGACCATCGTGTACAAATGTCCTTAAAGCGTGGAAAGTCAACACAGCCTGAGCAAGGTAGGTATCTTACTGCAATTTATATGGAACAGTTGATATCCTTTTAATGATTTCACAAATCAAAACATGCAATACATGTGGTCAAAACCTTTTCTTTTCCACTTTTAATAATTTCCCAGGCCATGAAACAACTAAAATGTACATGTTACCAATGAATGCCCTTTGAAATGTACATGTTATTGGCAGAAGGAATGCCCTTTGAATTTTTCTAGTAGTGCATTGAAAAAAGTCCCATCTTTTCCCTCACAAGCATAGATTGTATATGCTTACTTGTGGGCCTATGAAAGCACAGAAAATCAACAAGATGAATATGTGAATGCATTTTCGCTTTGTCTGGATGATCCTCATTCTTTTGACCTTTTTTAATGTGCTAACTTTGACTGATTTTTGTTGGGGAAGAGCTCATAATGGCAAGAGAGGTACCTTTAAGTTCAACACTATCTGTAACTAACCCTTAAGCTCAATATTATCTGTAACTACTCTTCAACCTTAAGGTATATTATGACTTTTTGACCTGGAAGGATTAGTTAACTTTATCTCTTGCTCCTTGACCTCTCAACCAACTAGTTCTGTTGAATATTATATCAAACCCATTAATTGAATTTTAAGTATTAGCGTTAGTATGTTAGAAGTATCAAAACTTCAGTTAAAAAATTATTTCACATTGGACGAATATCATGTGTATTTGTGTTTGACACCTATTAATTGGTGTCTCTTGATAAAATGATGGTTGTGATGGACATGCTTCTGTTTGATTGACATATAGTTGAATTAGGAACACGTACACATCCTAGATCGTAATGTGTGACTTATCACAATGAAAGTTTCTTGCAAATTGGTGGGAAAAAAATCTAAATCCTACTAGACTGTAAACTTGGTCTTTGTGTGTGTACACGTTCAGCACCCAAGGGTGTGGCCTAGTGGTCAATGGAGTGGGTGGAGAACTATGAGGTCTCAGATTCAAATCCCAGTGGAGGAAAAAAAACACTAGGTGATTTCGTCCCATATATTCAAGTCTTGGTGGACAAAGTTACCCTATACTTATGCTGGTGGGAAGTAGCAGCCTAGTAGGTATCCTTTGCAACAGTCGAGGTGTGCGAGAGTTGGTGTTGACACCATCGTCGTAAAAAGTAAAGTTTGTATTGCTGTTTCGATAGTAAGTGCATGCCCACTCCTCCAAAAACTTCCATCAGGAAGGCATGGATTAGGCGATAATCTAGTAACATTTAAATATCATTGGATTAGGGTCAAAGTTGTAATATCATTTTAGTTTTAATTTTTTTTGGTCATATCATTAAATTAAGGACATTACTAAAAGTTGAAATTGTTGATTGGACTGCTTTACCTTCTAATTTTGCCTCTTATTTGCGAATCTAATGATCTGCTAGGGTTATGTTTTTGGATAACACATGACTTTTATAACAAGGTCCAATCAGGTTTACCGTTAATATGATGAACATTGAAAAGAAACTTTACATTCTGTCTAACATATTGGAACAATGATCATGACATAGTTCATGGGATATTAGCTTACAGCGAGCAAGCTAATCTAGACTAAAGTAAAATATGGTTGTTATTTGGGGAAAATGTAATTCCACAACGGCTTAACTCATTGGACGAGGTTTTGAAACTTTTTCTCTAATCATGTCAATGATGTCTGTTATCATGATAAGTTGATTTGCTTTTAATAGTTCTATTTGAGTTCTTTGCAACTCAGAGCTAGGGCTCTCTTTAGGATTTAAGTAATAGATTAACACTCTACTTTATCTTATAAAAAGAAGTTATAGATTGGTGCTGTTACCATAATGATTTACCAGATGTTGTATGAAACAGATCTTAGTTCTTGTTCGGCAGAATTTGGGACTTGAAAAACTTCATAGTTGACCTTGCTATGTTTATGTATGGTGAAATTATATTGCTGTTGAATTGACTCTGAGAAGAGGTAGCGTCAAAGGTAGATATAGTCATATAGATATTTCTCACTCCATCTCTTCCCTAAAGTGAACAAATATAGAGTTGGCCTAAAATCTGAACAATCTGGAATCTAGGTCTAAGTAAGAAAGATCAGAGTAATTTGTCACCAAAATAGACAGGGCTTTTAATTTTGGCATGGCTTTGTAAAACACTTTTCTTTCATTAGAGCTGCTCATACATGAGTAATAGCAGAAAATTCAAACTACTGTTTTTGTTCTTTATACAGTTCTTAGTATAGAGACTACTTTTATCAAAAATAGTTCTCATTATAGGCATCAAAAAGACATCAAAGGACCAATTAATTCTGGAATTTTTGCTCAAATATCACCCATTTTGAGGAAGAATTTCATGTACAGGAGAGACAGGTTGCTTCTTTCCATCTTCACAAAATATTATGTTATAGAACCGTATTATGAAATTTGAGTAGAGGTGTTAAACAATTCTAGATGGATAATCCTCTTCAGTTACCCTATCACGAGTTAGTTTAATCTGGCTTCAAATTTTCATGTTATTACAACAGGATGAGAAATGGTTAAAATTCTCCTTTGCCAGGTAATGTGGAAATTGGAAATGGATATGGAGTGCCAGGTGGAGGTGCTTATTACAGTGCCTCAAACACCGATGTCTCGATCTCCAGTAAGACTGGCTTCCTGTTCTATGGGCAATGTGTTTATCATCTTGTTCAAAATTCTATATTAGATTCTTTGAGTTATTTGTTTTTTGCTTTTTCATATTCAGAGACAAGTACAATCACTGGTCACAGAGCAAATCAACATGGTACAGACCCTAATGGGGGTTCTGAACATAATTCTGTTGGTAAAGAATTGCCTGAATACCTCAAGCAGAAGTTGAAGGTTCGAGGTATTCTGAAAGATGATTCAAAAATAGAGAACCATGGCATATCAATCAATGTAAGCTAGTTATGCATTACATACCGTCTTCCTAGTCCCTGTTTAAATTTTCACATATTTCAGATGGTCCTGGCTTACTAGAATCTTGAATTTGTCTTCCTTTGTCTTCTGACTTTGGTGATAAACCAAAATTTCTTTCTTTTTTCATTGGGTCTTACTTCTTATGAGATACTTGTTGTCAATTCTTTTTTGATGAAGTACTTGTTGTTAATTCTTAGTAAACTCTGTTTTCAAGAACTCATTTCTCATTATCCTATTGTTCTCCTCATACTTCTAGTCTCTTGAAAATGAAATGTTCCTAATTACTCTGTTCTGAAATAAAATCTGCACATTTCAGAGCTCAAAGGCACAATTATCAAAGACATCAGATGCTACTTTGCCCGTGGGATGGGTGAGTTATGGCTTAATATACTCGTCTTAAGCTTTCCTTTTGAAGGTCTTTATTTTGATTGCTTTTTTGTGTCAGACAGCTATACCTGAATAGAATTACGGAATTTTAACTTATGATTCTGTTAAAGCTTCAATATAATATCTCTCTCATTTATTTACTTATTGATATTTTGGCAATTAGAGCATTTGTACTCTTTAGTTCTTTCAATTTCTTGTCCGGTCCTTGAAAGCAGTGTTTTGGACGGCGAAAGGCGACAAGGGTCAGACCGCCGAGGCGCTTGCCCTTTTGAATTGAGGCACCAATTAATACCAAAAACTTAAAATATTTAATTGCATATATAAATAACCAAAATCTCACTAAAAGAAAATTGGATCAGACGCCATTGAAATCGCTATTCATGGACAAATAAATACTGCATTAATTAGTGTAAAATTAAATTGAGTTGGGCAGAAATTAAAATAGAAGGAATAGATTTTTTTTTTTAAAAATAAGCAGAGCAGTATGCAGAAATGAAAAACAGAGGAATGAATAACAGAGTAACAGGAAGCTGTGCACACTGCTAACTGCACAGTGACCTGCCGGAAAGAGGAAGAAAAGAAGAGAAGAAGAAGCAAAAAAAGCTGATTGTGGCTGAAGAGAAGCCACGAAGCAGAGGAGAAAGAAGAAGAAAGAAGAAGAATAGAGAAGAAGACGTACCTGAAGGCTGAAGCTGAGGAGAAGTCGCGTGCTGAAGAGAAAATTGGAGAAGAGAGTCGCTAGTCACATCTGGTTTTAAAAACCCTAATATTGCCTTTTAATAATTAAGTCACGTCTGTTTTTTTGTTTTTTTTTTAAAAAGGCGACAATGGCTTCACATCGCCTCGCCGCGTCCCCACTCTTCTTTTCTTGCCATTGCTCGCCTTTGCGAGGTCGCCATGCCTCGCCAGTAATAGGCGTGAAGACTTTGCCTCGCCTCGCCTCTCGCCAAAGGCGATCCACTTTGAGAACACTGCTTGAATGACTTTGACAACTGAAAGTATATCGCCTAAAGCGACTCATATTTAACCCATCTCCCTCCCGATACTTCCCACAATTGCCTCTGTTATGAGCTCAATTTTTATTTCTTGAAAACACTAATTCTTTCCCCATTCTCTTAACTCCCACCGTGAAGATGACCCTTTTATTCGGGTCATTCAATACCCTCACGTTCCAATTAGGATCCTAACATCCATAAATAATTTTTTTCTTTCCCCAAACTCTCCCGCCCTCCATCAACTCACCCCTCTCCCTCTACTTCTAAATCTTTCATAACCCCCCCCCCAAAAAAAAATAAAAAAATTTGTTCTACTCACTTTCTCAAGCTCATTAGCATCTCTTTCAATGTCATTCAAGAGGCAGGGTTCTGGAAAGATGTCATCATATCTAGACATGGAAGGCTGAATCAATAGTGCACAGAGACCTCTACTCTCCCTCATGGAGGGGAACTTTGTGGAAGGGTATTAGGAAGCTGTGGGACACCTTGATCAGCATGCTCGCTTTGAAGTGGGTAATGGTTTACTCCTAAAATTTTGGACAAGCAAATGGCTTGGCTATACCACTCTTCGGATTTGTTCAGAGTAGCTCAAGATCCCAACTAGGATTTGAGGAAGTGAATGATTTGCTAGATATTTTTGCAAGACTCTAATATTGTCACATAAATCCCCAGGTAGCTGACAAGCTTAAATGGGGTTACCACAAAGAAGGAATCTATACAGTTAAGGGTACCATCAATTATGCTCCAGAAACCCCATGATCCTGGAAGCTCATTTGGAGGACCTAAAGTTGTATGTTTTACTTGGACAACTCTATAGGAGGCATGTCTTACTTAAGATAACCTGAAGAAAAGGAAAATCCAACTTCCAAACAGATGCTATATGTGCAAAAAGGAGGATGAAACCACCAGCCACTCCTTCACTATCATGTGGCCTTAGAAATATGAAAAGTGTTTTTTGTCTCTTTGATCTTAAATGGACCATACCCCTCTCAGTTAAGGATGCTTATGAGAGTTGGAGCCTATGAATAGTTGACAAAGCCATTAAGAAAATCTGGATCATGACCCCTTCTTGTATTTTTGTAGAATCCGTTTGGATTGGCTTAAAAAAAGTAGCTTTTAAGTCAAAAATAAAAAGTCAAACTGAAACGGCTTTTAAGTCAAAAAATAAAAAGTAGGGGGAGACCTACTTTTGGTTTTTGACTTATTTAAAGTCATTTTAAACTTATTTTAACTCATTCTTGACCTTGCCAAACACTTCCTAACTTATTTTAAGTCATTTTTGACTTATTTTAAGTTATTTTTTATATTTGCCAAACAATTCCAGTAGTCAAAAACTGACTTAAAAGTAGGTTTGACCAACTTTTAAGCCAATCCAAACACCCTCTTAGTGTATCTGGTTAGAAAAGAATAAGAGATGTTTTGATGGGGAGTCGATTTCTTTAGGTATTTTGAAGCAAGGTGTTTTGTCAGTTTGTTTAGTTGGTTCAGTCTGTATCCTGTGGTTTATGCATAACAATTTCAGGACTTTATTAGCTCACTAGTTCTGGCTTAGATAGTTTGTACAGTCAGCCAGAGATTTTTTTAAGCTCCAATGCCCCATCTTGTAATTCTTTCATCTTCTTGATGCCTTTTATCAATACCACTTACTTCATCAAAAATAAATGTGGCAAGACAAAGACTCGATAGGAGGGAGACAAAGAATTATAGGAAACAAATAGATAAAGGGAGATGGAAGATTGTCCCTGCATGCATTTGGTGGACAATATGGAGGGAGAGAAATCAGAGATGTTTTGAGAACAAGAGCATCCCTTTCCAAAGCATTAAAATGAATTGTTTAGTGACCTTTTACTTTTGGTGTATCCATACTATTCCCAAGGATCCGGGGGACATCACCCTATTCTTAGATAGTTTATGAGGGAGATAGGTGTTTAGTTTCTTTTTGACAAACCCTCTATACTTTTGATGTAATTACTACAGGAGTTCACTATTGGTGTACTTCTCTGTTTATTATACCAGTTAACTTTCTCAAAAAAAATAAATAGATAAAGGGTGGTTGGTGCAAGATCTGACTCCTTTCCTGTAAACAATAGACGTATCTATCTCATTAAGAAACGTAGATAACTCACTAGAAGAAGAAGATTTAGCTGCGGTAGACTGCATGGTGGCTTCTTATGGTTCTTCCATTCTATTTCTCCTTGAGTAAGTTATCAAATCAGGCCTATCCAAACGCCCAACAGTCTCCCCCTGAATTCGTTCTCCAATTTTACTTTCAACAATGGAATTAGGAAAACTATCTCCTCTTTCTTATAATTCTCCCCCTAAAGAGGTGATGGTGTAATGCTGAAATAGGGCTTATAACTTGAAGGGTAACATCCATGATGACAAAGAATCTCCTAGGAGGGTGATAACATATGTACCCTTTGTGTGTTGGAGAATACCCCATAAAACATTTAAGAGCTCTAGGATCTAGTTTCCCAGAGTTTCTAGTATGAATAAAGCAAACACCCAAAACCTGTCTAGTATGAATAAAGCAAACACCCAAAACCTTTGGAGGAACAGTAAAGCAAACACCCAAAACCTTTGGAGGAACAGTAAAGTCATTCTCACACTTTAAAGTTTCCAAGGGACTCTAAAAATTGAGGATTTTAAGTGGTATTCTATTGATGAGGTAGGCAGCTACTAGAATGGCATACCCCAGTAAGGCTTTGACAGATTCATGGTAAACATAAGGGATCTTGCTACTTCTAACAAATGCCTATATTTTCTTTCAGCAGCCCCATTTTGTGCACTAGTATAAAGACAACTAGTTTGATGGATTATCCCAAAAAACTCTAAGTAAGCTTCAAAAGTCTTATCCATGTATTCTGTGCCATCATCAGTTCGAAAGATCTCATCTTAGTATCAAACTGGGTACAAATCATCTTATGAAATGATTGAAAATAGGAAAAAACTTCACTTTTGGCATGTAACAGATATACCCATGTCATTCTAGTGCAACAATCAATAAAAGTAACAAATTATCGATTACCGGACAAAGAAAGTGGTTTGAGTAGGACCCTATACTCAGAATGAATAGTCAAAAAAGAAATTGTACTTCTTGTATAAATCATGAAGATTTCAAGAAGAAGAAAAAACTTTTTTATATTTCTTGATTAATATATAAACCATGAGAATGATACTCATACAATGAGTCCTAAGACTAAAAGGAAAGACTAATATAATCAATTACATTCAATACAATATCATTCTAATCCTATAAAAGCTATCAATATCAATCAACACAACTACAATTTGATTATTGTAGTTTTCAAATCACGTGTTTGGTATGTTCTAATTATCTATAAGTTGTGCACTTCACTTCAAAGAAGCACACACTTAACTTCTCGCTTTTCACTTCAATTACCATATATAGATCTTGTTACTTTTTTGTGCTTTTGCTTTTAAAAACAGTGATGTTTAGAGTGTTAATATTTGCCTGTAATTTGAGAATGCAGATCGAAGCCAGGGACCCTACAAGTGGTGCTTTATATTATTATAATGGAAGTACTGGGAAAAGTCAGTGGGAAAGACCTATTGAGGCTCCTGCACAAGTTTCTGGGGTGTGTTCGGGACTTCCTGAATATTGGCAGGAGGTTCTTGATGAATCAACTGGTATGCTATGTATCATAACTTTACTAGCTGTTTACTTGCTTCATGTTGTTTGTGAATGGAGAAGATTAAATTAGAACACTCGGAACTTTTAACTCAGAAAGAATTGAGTTTATATAGATTTTTTTTTGAATATTCATTTATTTTCTCCTTTGTAGGCTGATCCTTTTTAATGTGAATCCTGATGTTGCTATTTCTCAAAAGGTTTTGGCTTCCCTTGGATAATTTCTTTTGTCAGGCTAGTTCCATTCTTTAGCTACATAATTTTTAAAAAAAATGTCCTTTTCAATAAGATAAAAAGTAAAAAGGAGAAACTACGTAACCATTCTCAAAAATAGTAAAATAGGGGAGACTATGGTAATGTTTCGTCGTTGATAATTGTAGGACCTTTAAATGTAAAAAGAAAAAGAATAGCAATAAAGAAAGAAGGAGGGTGATTCAGGCTTACAAATAAATGCTAGGGTAATTTTCCTGAACTACCTTTATTTTATACATTGGAAAGTTCTCAACGCACAATGGTTGTGAAAAAGTTGATAATATCAAAGGATCTGAAGAAAGAGAGAGAATCATTTATTGCTACTAAAAAATGAGGCACTGATTGCTGGCAAGTATGCAACTCAAGTGAAGAACTATACAAGAATAGTTCTGGGCCCGAGCCAGGAACAACAATCATTAACTTCTCCCGACCTGCCAGACCCAAGCCAATATCCAAGTGGTCATTCATTTGTAGGTTACAGCAAATGAAATTATTAGTTACTCAATAAAAGTGTCATATTGGTACAGAGAACGATATTTTTAAGTTCGAAGCTCTTTGACATGAATGGAAGGACTTGGAGATATAGCTGAATGATTCTAGACCAATCACAACCCTCTTTTTTTTTTCTTGGGCAAGTAAAGCCAAAAGGTCCTGTAGTGCTTTAATTGTAAATCTAGGGACTAAAGTTGTGATAAACCTTAAACACTTGAATGTGGAGTACAATGTTTCTCAGAGCACGAGACACAGAAAAAAAAATACAAATTGATAAAGTTGGTTCGACCTTTGGTGACCTACTGCCGTCATCTTGATATTCTTCTTTCCTTTTTCCCTTTTTCTAATTTTTTCCCCCCTCATTGGGGTAATTATATCCTGATATATCAAGGTAAAAGCTGTGTTTTATGATTAAAAATAGCGGAAGGTGCAGTAACGCTTGGAATGAGCCCATGCTGATTTTCCAAATCCCTAAATCCATAGGTCCTGTTACATTCCTCCTTTATCATAGTGGGGTTTCTCGATTGTTTAATTGCCAACTAGGCATGCCTTTACTACCACTGGGATCCCTCATCCCTGTGCATCATAGGTTTGACATGTCTCTTTTTCATTCTCCTTTTGAACTGGTGAGGAGTGTAACTAGTAGTACATTGTGTTCCTTTGCTGCTAGACAAATGAACAAAGAGGATATTATCTAAGGTATTAGACTTAGCTGGTCACAGTTTTGATTGTTAGCGGTATCTAATTAACAAAGCAATCCAAGTGCAAATTTTGTTGTTTGAGCTCTTCACATTTTATATCATATTGAGCCTATGTTTTCTATTGTTCAAACTGTTTGCAGGTCAAAAATATTACTATAACTCACAGACTAATGTATCACAATGGGAACATCCTTCTAAACCACAGCAGGTTGCCATTCAGCACCATGATAGAGCAGTCACCAACAATGCAACTAATGTAACTCGGGTAGACCAAGCTTCCACATTCCAGAGATGCATTGAATGTGGTGGATGGGGTGTGGGCCTTGTACAGTCATGGGGTTACTGCAAACATTGCACTCGGTATGTTGTCATTGCATATATTTCTCCTTTTGACATTTTTGTGTTTATTTGTCTGGTCTTTGTTTTCGTGTAATGCTACTGCATATGAGTACTTTTGCTTGAGTAAGATTCCAATGGAACTTAAACTTACAGTGCAACTTTTAGGTTTTCTTGTTTTTGCCCCTTATTTAAATGTTAATTTACTGCACTGTCTATATGCACAGTCCAACATCTACCACATGCAGTTGACTTAGAAGGGTTCTTTGAGTTTAGTGTTTTCGGTTTGATGTAACAATTTGAGTATCCAATCAAAACCTTAAGGGAATGGTGGAGTGGAACAAGACATTACTGAAGCAATGACAGACACGTGTATTTCTAGATCCCTTCCATATGTGTAACTCAGTTCTAGAGTTTACACATGGATTGAAGACTTCTATTTTTGTCTTCTATTTTTTTTTACTATAGAGTTCACCTGATGTAAAGAGAGATCAAACTCATCAGGCTAAAGAATGGGCCTTGAGCTGTGAGAGAAGAGAGAGTTGACTTAATATGCTAAGGACTGGAGCAAAGGTAATGACTCTAGGGTTGAGTTGCTAGTAAAGCATAGAGCAACACAGTTGGCAGAGAGAAGACAGTGCTGCAAATGGGCTCACCAAAGTTTGGCTATGATACCATGTAAAATAGTCTGGGGAGGGTAGAGTGTACGCAGACCTTACCACTACCTCATAGAGATAAAGAGGTTGTTTTCGAAAGACCCTCGGCTCAAGTGTATCAATCCCAGGTAGAGGAAGAAGAAAACAATGAAGAAAGCATAGTCATTAATAAGAAAACCAAAATGCCAAGTCTACAAGAAAGGAATACTAACAAACATCAAAATAGTGTGATAATCGAAAACACAATAAACTACATATGACAAGAACTACAAGGGTACGACTATTATAACTCTACCCTAATACGCCACCTCCACTCCATCCTATCTAGAGCCATGTCCTTGGTGAAGTTGCGCCATGCCTTGTCTAATCACCTCTCCCTAATACTTCTTGGGCCTACCTCTACCCCTCCACGTGCCCTCTACAACCAGCCTCTCACACCTCCTCACTGTGGCGTCAACACACCTTCTTTGCACATGTCCAAATCATCTCAATCTCACTTCCCTCATCTTGTCCGTCATAGAAGCAACTCTCACCTTCTCCCGGATAACCTCATCCTTAATCTTATCGCTACTAGTATGCCCACACATCCATCTCAACATCCGCATATGTGCAACATGCATCTTCTGTATATTCACGTTCTTGACTGGCTAGCACTCCACCCCATACAATGACGGTCTAACGACAACTCTATATAACTTCCCTTTAAGTTTAGGTGGTACCTTCTTATCACATAAGACTCCCGAGGCAAGCCTCCATTTCATCCGTGCAGCCCCAATGCGATGTGTGACATCATCGTCAATGTCTCCACTACTCTGAATTACAAACTTAAGATACTTAAAATTTTCTCTCTTGGGAATAATCTGTGTGGCAAGCCTTATTTCCACATCTGCTTCATACGGCGCAACACTGAATTTGCACTCTGATTTTTTTTTTGGATGACCGTGGTGTCCGGGTCAGTTTTCGCGTACCTCAACTAATTCCACGGGATACCTATCACCTTCCACTAGCAACATGTTCCAGGTATCTCTGTCCACCTAGGTTAGGATGGATGGGAAGAATCACCTAGTGTTTTTTATGTGTCCATTGAGTTTTGAACCTGAGACCTCAGGGTTCTCAACCACTTTATTGACCACTAGGCCACATTCTTAGGTGCAATTTGCACTCTAAATATTCTGTTTTGATCTTGCCCAACATGAACCCTTTGGAATCCAGAGTCTACCTCCAAACCTCCAACCTAGCATTAACTCTGTCCCGTGTCTCATCAATCAGAACTATGTCGTTTGCAAATAGTATACACCATGGATCATTTATTCCTTCACAATTCAATAGCAAAAGATCTTTGAAACATATCTTTCTTGATTTTGACTAAGTTAGATTATGTCATTCAGTATTAAAGATGCATATGAAAGCTGGATTTCATGGAAAGTTGGTAAAGCCATCAAGAAAATCTGAATTATGGTGCCTGCCAGTGTAATGAAAAGCAAAAAGCGCAAAAAAGCTCTGAGTCCGTTGGGTCTTTAAGCGCAAATAAAGCGTGAGCTTTAATGAGAAAAGGTGCCAAGGGAGAAAAAAAATACTAATATATATGTTTTGTCCAAGACTAATAATTATAAGCATGAATGACAAATATATGAACAAAGAAAGGGAAAAAACTGCTATAAAGTGAAATATCAATTGTTTAGTGTCACCTCTGCAAGGAAAAGTATGTCTTAGAACCTTGATGATGACACTGAAATGCACATTTAGCGAGGCGAAGCTCAACACATTTTGAGCCTCACTTCAGAGCTTAAGCGCGCCATTGACAATTGACAACAATGGTGCCTGCAAGTATATTTTTGTGCGTATGGAGATAAAAATTGCAGACGTTTTTGTCATAAAAAATAAAATAAAAATTGCAGACGTTTTTTTTTTATGGAATCTCAACTCCAAACCATTCCTTGAAAGCTAGATGTTTACTTAATTTGTTTAGCTGGTCCAATCTGGCCCTTGTAAAGACTGATCATAGTTTGGATTTTGTCAGCTTCCTTGTTTTAGCATAATCTCTTTTGTATTTAGGGTGTGTTAGGTTTGGAGGTAAATGTTCAGTTTTTTCAAGTTTTGTTGGTCAATGTCTTGGAAAATATTGTCTCTAGGAAAACAAGTTATTTAAAAATGAGGAAAATGACAGTGGAAGTAGGGTAGGGAATGCAGAGGAGCAGAGTATCGTGCACTATGGAGAGAGGTGATAGCGGACACATATGGATTTATGGAAGGGGGTAGGGGTGGGGGTGGGGGTGGAGAGTTAGAAACAGTACTGCTCCTTTTGGGTGCAAGCTGTGGAGAAATATCTTGAGGCTGAGAGGACTTTAGTGATAACATAACTTTCAGGGGAGGGGATGGGAGTAATCTTAGTTTTGGGGCCACAGGTGGTGCGGGAATCACTTTGAGAGCCACATATTCAAACATTCATAGTATTTCATGCCAAAAAGAGATTACAATCCAACATTTAGGGAGATACAAGAAGGAAATGTTCTTTGGGATCTTGAGTTAGGAGAAATTTCATGATTCAGAGATGGTTGAATTGCAAAACTTGCTTGAGATGCCTACAAACAAACTCTCCTTAGAAATTCAGGATTCTTGGAGGTGGGAGACACGAGTTAGGCAATGGTGGTTGTTTCTCAGTAAAGTCTAATTATGCCTAGATTCTCACAGGAGATGAGATGGCGGCATGATGCAGTTTGGATTTGTAGGGCACTAAGAAAGGAATGTTTCTTCGTATGGCTGTCAACTAGAAGAGCAATTTTGACAACCAAGAATCTGAGGAAAAGAAGGTTCACCTATGTTAGTTGGTGCTTTTTGTGCAAAAAATCAGAAGAGGATGTGGATCACCTTCTACTACATTCTCTGATTGCTTCAAGGTTACGGTGGGTGATTCTGAGATGGTTTGAATTCCTGCGGATTATGCTGGGGACGTTAACGTGAACTTTGTTTAGTTGGGCTTTGGCAATTCAATCCTCCCCATCCCCCGACACACCAAATCGGACTCCAACCCCCATATCCCCCACCTCCACCACCCCCACACTCCTACCCCCTACCTCCACCTCCATAGTATTTCCCTAGATTTTATATAAATGCTTTTGAAATAAATATTTTCTGCTTACTTACCAAACACTAGAAATTGAGTAAGAAAATCACTAGTTTCCAAGAATTACTAGAATTAAACCACATTTGAGGGGGCATTTGGTAGATCTTAACTAAATAAATTAAAGTATTCCTTTGCTAATAGCTAAGCATTTGAAGTAGTAGTTTGCTCAACAACAATCATAATTATCTAGGATGCATCATTCGTCTGAACAATGATATCGTTCCGAATACAGAGTTCTCAAGCTTCCTCAAAGCCAGTATGTGTCAGCAAATGTGGAGAGACAACAACAAACTTCTGGGGATGCAGGTGTCACAGAGGACTCTGACAAAAAGTTTCAGAGGCAGAGGTATGCTGTCTATTCACAGATTAAATCTATATAATTTTAAACAGCTTTGCTGGTTCTCTTTGGTGTTGTTTAAAGAGAACCCATGCAGTTCTTGGTTCTGTTTACTGTTATTAGGCCTCTCCTTATCCCTTTTTCTTTCCAACTTGTTTGTTTGAGAGGAACTAAGCCAGAGGATATTAAAGTCACATCCTGATTCTGCACAGTTGGTGTCTCACTAGTTTCTGACAGTCTTCCTGATATAGTCTTCCTTATATGTGTGCATCCCACTATGAATTCAGTCCTTGATGTTGCATTAGTCCTTTTTGTCTATGGAATATGATAATGATGCTTTATTTTTGTCATATGGAATCCATGTGTATGTTAGTTTTGCACTTTAGTAGTGATGCATCATCATGCCAGTTGGTGAATGAATTAAATTCTTTATCCTTCTAAACATTAAATTAATGAATGTTTCTTGAAAAAGTGTCTGCAAACTAGCAGTGTCTCTTGTTTATCATGATGAATTCTCATACTTGTTTTATTACCACTATGGGTAAGCAGTTTGTCAGGTAAATGATGAATAACATAGATGATGTTACCAATGGAGCAAAAAGGTGGAGCTCAGAGGGAGGAGTAAAAAAAAAAGGAATTTTTTTTAAAAAAAAGTATTAATAATTAACTACCACTAAGACTAGCTTAAGGGGAAACTGTTCACTGCACTAATGAAACTAATTGAGAATTCTGTTTAACCAAGTTCATGCATATAGATCAAGGAGGCAAAATGAAAGGAGAATCTTTTTAATTTTCAAAAGTCAATTATCTGATCATTCGGACTGCAGGTCTAATTTCAAACCACCAATGAGTAAAAGCAACAAAAAAGACAAACGGAAACGCACAAATGATGAGGATGATGAATTGGATCCCATGGATCCAAGCTCTTATTCAGATGCTCCTAGGGGTGGTTGGTGCGTATTCCAAGGCTGTTGCCCTCTACTGCTTGTGCCCACTTACATGGTTGTGCATTTTGCAATTTTAGAAGTTCTGAAGTTATTAACTGATAGTTTCTTTTATTGCTGACTCTGTAGGGTTGTAGGTCTCAAAGGAGTGCAACCACGGGCAGCAGATACCACTGCAACGGTATGTTGACAGCTTTTCAAGTTAATCAATAAGGCTTAACTTGTCTTAACTTCTATATATTATGTTCATTTTTAAGAAAAAACATTTTTATTTCATCAGAAGAGATGGTGATACACCCTTTTAATACATCAAAACTTCTAGATGCTCTCAAAAAGAATGTAATCCTGACTTCCACAGAGGAAGTAAAAGGGAAAAAGAAAGACCTACAAGATTGTAGCCTGCAAACAGAAGAATCCCATTATGATACCATATGTACTGGGATACTTCTATCACAACTAATTCTACCATAATTGATCCATTAGTCATGTGCCCATGTTTCTGTTCACCATGGCAAGAGATGTGTCTTGCACATTGTAAGGAAAAAAGCATAAAGAACACTTAATTCAGCTAGTGCTTTAAGCACAAATCCCAATTAAACCATAGATTTAGTAAAGACAGGAGAAAATGAAGATTAGTTTCAGATATATGTGTTGGAAGAAAAATAATTTACTCATAAAAGAACTCAAAAACTACAATAAATGAAATATATGAATTTTAACAATCATATCAATTGAGTTGAAAAATCATTCCAAATTTATGTTTCGATTTTTAAAAGATGCAGTTCAAGCTTCTCATCATAATTAGTGATTAATTAATTCTTTTATGATGAATTTTTTTTTTTTTTCTACTCACTAACTTATTCAATTATAACGCATTTTGTCCATAAATATATTACTTCGCCAACAATAGTTATTGTTTAGTTTCTCTTTCTTCAATACGGGTGGCTTTTGAGACACATGCTGTAATGGTTTGGTCACATTAAAGGGCTGCCTAAACAGCTGCTCTTAGCTTCATGGCTTAAGTACTCCCCAAGCAAACCTATAAAAACACTACCTACCTCATGCCATTATCATCAGTAAAGTGACCATATCGACAAAAGTGAAACTAAGTGCATTTTGATACTTGTAAAAAAAGTGCATTTCTATACGTCATAATTGTTACAGAGAAAAACGACTAGTATATGGGGACACAAGGTATGCTACCTCTACCACTGGTCACCCGTTCTTCCTCCTTTGACCCCTATGCGGCTATACATTTGCATTAAAATAGTATTATATGTTTGCATGTTCAAGACGCTTAGCGCATTCTCTCCTGGTGTTGGAGGTGGTGGTGGGGAGAGAGGAAGACACAGAAAAAAAGAAGAGAAGATGGTGTGATGGTGACAGTGGTGGTGGGGAGAGGGGAGGAGGGAGGAACAAAAGGTGATTGGTGGTAAGAGGTAGTGGTAGTAGCAGGGAGAGAGAAAGGAGGAACCAAAAAAAAAATTAAAAACTCAAAATTAGGGAGAAAGAATCAAATTTGCCCCCAAACTATGTAAAAGGTTCAAAATTTGCCCTCCATTATAAAAAACTAATCCCTATTTGCTGGACACGTGATATCACCATTGCTAAGCTTTTGCATTTTGAAAATAACGGCATATTTAGCCCATTTTAGTAATGGAGAGGGCAAGTTTGACCCCAACTATTAACGAAGGGTAAATCTGTTCCATTTCACACCGTTTAGGGGTAATTTTTTGACTTTTTGCCCTTATATTTATTAAAATTTAAAAGGAAATGATCATAGCATTCTTGGCTTTAGAAAATGGAGGTCAATTAAAAAATAAATATATTTAGAACTAACTAATCTTAAATGAGAAGATTCTTTTTACTTTTTCATATACATTAATAGCATAAATAATGTTTTGTACCATTTATTTGGATCCAACAAGGTTGTTCTATTTTCTTGTAATCATATGGAACCTGTTACGAAAAATTACTTGTTGTAGGAGATCAAATTAGCTTGTTGGTATAAATCTTATCCCAAATTATTTTACTTTTCTCGTCTACGGCTCTACCTGAAAGCAAATAATGTTTGATTGTTCTAGTTATGAGATTTCCTAAAATTTGAGGTCGCAACTATTCCCAAAATTGGTACGGATAGATCAAGTAAAGAATGTTGTTAGAGAACAAAAAAACTTGATTAAGTTAGGGAAAGTTTTATTCCCAGGTGGCATAAAGAAAAAAAGGAGTTCACATGTTCAATTTAAATTGATGTACTTCGGCATGTATTCATCCTCTTTATAGGTTATTCATATATAGTGATTCTTAATTACCTTCTGTTTGATTTAAATGGCCTGTTTGTTAAACAGTAAAAGATCCTGAGCAAAGGAGAATAAAAGGTCGAATCTACCTGTAGACTTTTTGAATGGTCTAAATTTTGTCCTTTAGCTGCTGCTGCTAGCCCACAAGGGAAAAAACAAGCTGCTTTGGTTACAACAGGGGTAGGAACGAGACACTTTTTTAATGGAGGGCAAATTGCTTCATTTCGCATTGTCTAGTGGCATTTTGACCCTTTACCCTAGAAAGGAAAAGTCATCGCAGCCTTTGTTTTGAAATTATTTCAAGTGATACTTATAGAGACTTGCATTTGAAACTTATAAATTTGAATCCTCTGATAAAGTCAAAATTTTCCACTCAAACTAACTCTTTATAATTCAAATCATGTGTGATCTTGTCAATAATGTGATGGTTAAGGGATTGAGCCATACGAGTAAGAACCTTGAGATCCCAGGGTCGAACAGTGACACCACTCGGTGCAAGTCCATTATCTCCCACCTTAGTGTGTGGGTCTACCTGCACCTTTGCTTGTGATTATATCAGGTTGTCTGACAGATTAGTCGATGTTGCACAAGTTGCCTGCGAAACTAACGTCATTGAAAAACCTTCTTCAAACGTTACTATAACAGACATCATACAACAATTTGTTCAAGCATTCCACCCTTTAAGTCCCTACTGGTTAAAATTGGTCAAGTGTTTTGGTTATAGGAGTAGATGCTTTACTGAGCTCATTCTACTGCTTTCTTGCTCTTCAAATAATTGGCAGGTTTCTTTCATTCCAAGTTGAATTTGGTTTACCATATTTCTTGTTACGTTAGCTGGGATTAGGAGCTTCTCTGAAGCATTCATGTGCCATATCCTTGCCTTTTCTTTAAGCATTTGGAATGCTTGACATACATGAGCATGTCTGTCTAATTTTGTGCACATGTTGAGCCAGACAGGTTTTATATAATATTAAGGCTTAAAAACTTTTGATTAGGGATCATATTTTGCTTAGTAATTTTTTAAATTGTTTTGTCAGCACTTAATCGATCAAAGAAAAAGGAATGCAGAAAAAAGATACTCGTAATAGAATTTCTCTGTTTTGTCTGTCCTATTTTGCAATTTCTTGAGAACTTCCTCCATGTGTGTCCATAATAAGTGTTGGATAAGGATACATCTTTGATGTGTGGGGGAGCATGCTATCAGTTGTCATAATAACATTTCATTGTTGAAGTCTTTATATCTTTGAGTGCCATGGGCTAAAATCAAAATCACGTGGAAAATTCTGTTCAAAAGTAAAGTTGACTCATTGACATTGCCATTTGCACTAATCTTGATTTGGTTTTATCTTTATTGCCATGGTATGGAAAACAGTCTTGGCTCTCTTTATAAGGTTTCATCCTTCTGTTGCTGACATCAGTGACTTCCTCATATCCAATTTCCTGCTTTATAAATATGCTTTTATTCCTTGTAAGCCTTTAACTTAAAATGATATCTTACCAATTCTTCAAATTTCAGGGTCCTCTCTTTCAGCAGCGCCCTTACCCATCTCCTGGAGCAGTCTTGCGTAAAAATGCTGAAATTGCTTCTCAAAGGAAAAATACTAAATCAAATCTTACCCCTATATCCAAGAGAGGTGATGGTAGTGATGGACTGGGTGACGCTGATTGAAGAATTTAAGCCATTGTGTTATATTTATTTGCTTAAAGTAAGTTTACCCCCCAACCCGAGAAAAGTCTTGACATTGTCAGCTTGAATTCGGTTGCTGCATATTTTTAACTGTCAAATCATTTTTCTCATTTCAGGGAGGATTCACAGAAAGGGAACTTTTCCCAGTTGAAGTTGCTGCACCCCAAGGCACTAGACATTATCACATTCTAATCGTAGATGCTGCAAGATCTGGGACGTATGAATATTCTTCTCGAAGTTCCTGACATACTGCTGCAAGAGTTTCATCCAAAAATGCAGTAGGCGTGTAGAACATAAAATTTACAGTTGAAATGCTAGCGTCTAAATTCCTTCTTCTTCGTCTTCTTCAGAAAAGACTTCCAAACTTCATAAACAGGGACTGCTGTAGGAACATACGTCAACCGCTGTATAGAAAGATATTTATTGTAATCCTATATATGTTTGGCATACGTTTTTTTGTAACCAGAGTATTGAGTAGTTTTTTTTTTTTGTTGAGAAAGACATGTCATGAAAAGGAAAAATATTGAATTCTCTACAGTACTCTCCACTCTTGCAGGATTAGGAAGTTAGAACACTTGGATCCTACTGAGTGTTGACTTCTCTTATCTAATTCGTTTCACTATCTCATTTAACATTTAGTTTTGAGGCGAGTGTCTCTCGGAAACCACCTCCCTACCTCCCAAGGTAGGAGGTAAGGTCTCCATACATACTACCTCTTCATATTTTACTTGTGGGATCACATTGAGTATGATGTTGTTCATGTAACGTTTTGTTTATATTACTTGACAGTTCATTCTCTTTAAAAATATTTTTGGACAACCACATAGTTTGTAAGCGTAACATATTCCTATATTTGATGGTTTGTATGTTTTAATTGAATCGCTAACCAGAATGAATATTACGGTAAGAGTTGAAAGCTTACTATTTAATATCAAGGGAGGGAGATTGGACTTTCTAGTTTTCGATAAACTTTGCACTATAATAACTTAAAAATACAAAAAGCAAAAGACTAGAAAAATACTTTGAGACATAGAATTGAAAATTTATTTTGGCACCAAAATTGGAGTGGTTAGATGGCCTTCCAAAGTGGTTTTTACTTGTTGAAAATCAAAATAATATAGCACCTCTAGAGGCTAAAAGTAAGTTATTAAAATTTATGTTAAGTATCATTACCCCTCTAACTCCACAAGATAAGAGTAAGATCTATGTACATTCTATTCTTCCCAAATTCACATTGTGAAATTATATTGAATAGTGAATAAGTTATTTTTGTTTTTCTATAGAATGTGTTTTTCAAAAATATTGAACAAACCATCATGAAAAAATTAGAAAATGTTTTTCAAAAAATATAAAATATTTTCCATATTGAATCGTCGAACAAACCCTCAACCCTTAATACTCAATATAGTCATCAAAAAATATTAAGTTTAAAACATGTATATGCAAGGTCATATTCATAGAAGATTTGGTTGTATCATGCCTTGCTTATTCGAACTGTGTCCCAAAGTCTAATGTTGATTATAACGTTTTGTCCTCTTGGAAAAGTTTTATTTGTTCTATTCCAGTTCATTCTTCTTCTCTTTTTTTTTCTTCTTTTTTTAAAATTTTTACTCCGTGTCTGGAATCCACATTGAAGCCTTAATTAAATTCGGATTGCGCACTGCAGGGTTCATTTGGAGGTTGCACTCTCAATCGAATTTTCTCCATATCCAAGGCTCGAACCTGAAATATCCGATTAAGGGTGTGACAGTTCCACCACTGCACTCCAATCCTTGTTGGTTTTTAGTTCATTCTTTGCTCGGTCTTATGTAGTGAAGACATGCATCACGTGTCAAGAGTAAACTTGATCTTCTAAAATGACCAACCGCCACATATTTAAAAGCAATTAATAGTGGTGAAGCTAGAGTTTTCATGAATTCCCCCTTCCCGTCTCCCAACATATTTTAAATTTGGAAAACAACTCATAGTATGTTTTCAACTCATTT
This sequence comes from Solanum appendiculatum, assembly GCA_018342035.1. Lineage (NCBI taxonomy): Eukaryota > Viridiplantae > Streptophyta > Magnoliopsida > Solanales > Solanaceae > Solanum > Solanum appendiculatum. The sequence continues at coordinate 877,571 of JAGDQO010000270.1, read as the reverse complement.
TTCATCTTTAAAGTTGTATTTTAATTTTAATTAGTGCATCATTATTTCAACTATACTTTGGAAAAAACTAGTATAACTAAACATTACTCCAAGTTGTGGAAATTTTCATCTTCGATTCGCACAATTTTCATGATCTTACTTTTTTACTTTTTGTTTCCGATTCAGTGTTTAATAATTACATTGAAATTTGACTAAATTCGAATTCATACAAAGAAATCCCACATTGAGCTAAAGCGCGCTTCTTAACAAAGATATTTCCATATTCAAAGGGTCTCCAACTAGGGGTGTGCATCGTTCGGTTCGGTTCGATTCGATTTTATGTATTATCGGTTCGGTTTTCGGTTTTTAAATATATGCTAACTCAATAACAAACCAATAAGATATTTTTTATTGATTTTCGATTTATCGGGTTTTGGTCGTTATCGATTCGGTTTTCGGTTTACCCAATAAGAAAATGTCCATAAAATAATATGACTTCTCACTTCTCTAAATGCTTTGATATAGTGAAAAAAAAAGATAATGAGAAATTGCATCAATAAGAGCAAATGTAGTACGAATGCTACAATTACATGTTACCGCCAAAACATAATATGAAATTCTAATGTTAATTAAATAACAGACCTTTACAAACTTGCAAAAGCTACAGCCTACCGTTACAAACTAAAACTAAAATCAAATAGTCCAACAAGACTAAAACTAAAAATCAAATAGTCTAACAAGACTAAAACTAAAACTAAAATCAAATAGCTACAATTGCAAACCCTTACTTTAGTCTTTAGGTTTTGAGTAAACAGTAAAGACTAAAGCGGCTAGTATGAAGTGGGTAGAGTACTGATAATTTAATATAGTTATAGTGTTTAGTTATATATTAAATTATTAATCATATCATATATCATATCATATCATCATATCATATCATATATATATATATATAAAAGAGAACCCTAGGTCTGCCTACGTGACGCCACCACAAACCAGGATTCCCTTTTAATTTATTTATTTCCAAAACTAGCCTTTCATGAAAAGTTGTGACTTTTATGAAAAGTTGCGACTTTTATGAAGAGTTGCGATTTTTATGAAAAGTTATGACTTTTATAAAGGTTGTGACCTTTCCCATAAGGCACAATAAGCATTTGTTCACACTACCCTTTGTTGTCTATAAATAGAGGGATTTCCTCTCATTTTAAAACAACGAAAATTCTGAACTTCTTCTTCTGCACAATTAAATATTCGTGTACTTTGCTCCTGTTGAGTGGCTCACTGACACCATTATTTTTGTATCAATACACTGATGAATAGAATCGTTCTATCTTGAGAGGATCTATTCCTTTAAACCTCGGGTACTAGAGGGGAATAATTTTCTTAATTAAAGGGACACTATGCATTCAGGGACCTCGATTTTTTCCTTTCTGTTTCATTCTATTGTTACAGATCCTGGTATGTTTTTTTTACAATCAATAATTTATGCTTATGTTATTAATTGTTGTTTTTAAGTACATGCTTTAAACTTTATTGTTTATGTTTCTGTAAAGTTATTGTTATAAGAATTTGTTAGTACAAATTAAATAACACACGTTAATTGAGTGTTCATGCAAGTTTTCTCTATTGAAGTTGTTGAAGGTACAATAAAAATTCCTTAAAGATCTATACTACCATCTTTTGAAGAGAAAATTCAAATTTGGTATGCCATTGTAAGGACATAAAGACCTTAAAAACCTTATCGTACCTTGATGTGCAAAGTGAATCATGAAAAGAAGAATTAATAAACTTTTGACATGGCTTTAAGGATGTTCTGCCGGATGACCTATAGAGGAATATGACTAGCCTGGAGCCTCTTTTAATCCCAAAAACATAGATAGCTACACAATAAAATCCTGATCTATGAGGGAGCTACATAGGCGGGTCTAAGATTCTCTTATATATATATATATATAAGATGTTTGTTACTACGCAATCTTGCATGTAAGATAATATAGTGTTTTAGTTTTAATGATTGATAGGTTTTAAGTATTACTTTATAAATCTCGTGATATTAGATCCCCGCGCGAGGCGCGGGTAATTTTACTAGTATATATAAAAGAGAACCCTAGGCCCGCCTACGTGGCGCCACCACAAACCAGAATTCTCTTTTAATTTATTTATTTCCAAAACTAGCCTTTCATGAAAAGTTGTGACTTTTATGAAAAGTTGCGACTTTTATGAAGAGTTGTAACTTTTCCAAAGAGTGGTGACCTTTCCCATAAGGCACAATAAACATTTGTTAACACTACCCTTTGTTGTCTATAAATAGAGATTTTCTCTCATTTTAAAATAACGAAAATTCTGAACTTTTTCTTCTTCTGCACAATTAAATATTCGCGTACTTTGCTCCTGTTAAGTGGCTCAATGACACCATTATTTTTGTATCAATACACTGGTGAATAGAATCGTTCTATCTTGAGAGGATCTATTCCTTTAAAACTCGGGTACTAGAGGGCAATAATTTTCTGAATTAAGGGGACACTATGCATTCAGTGACCTCGATTTTTTCCTTTCCGTTTCATTCTATTGTTACAGATCCTGGTATGTTTTTTTTACAATAAATATTTTATGCTTATGTTATTAATTATTGTTTTTGAGTACATGATTTAAACTTTGTTGTTTATGGTTCTGCAAAGTTATTGTTATAAGTATTTGTTAGTACAAATTAAATAACACACGTTAATTGAGTATTCATGCAAGTTTTCTCTACTGATGTTGATGAATGTACAATAAAAATTCCTTAAAGATCTATACTACCATCTCTCAAAGAGAAAATTCAAATTTGGTATGCCATTGTAAGGACATAAAGACCTTAAAAATCTTATCGTACCTTGATGTGCAAAGTGAACCAAGAAAAGAAGACAAGAATTAATAAACTTTTGACATGGCTTCAAGGATGTTGTGCCGGATGACCTACAGAGGAATATGACTAGACTGGAGCCTCTTTTAATCCCAAAAACATATATAACTACACAATAAAATTCTTATATTTGAGGGAGCCACATAGGCGGGTCTAAGATTCTCTTTTATATTATATATATATATATATAAGATGTTTGTTACTACGCAATCTTGTATGTAAGATAATATAGTGTTTTAGTTTTAATGATTGATAGGTTTTAAGTATTACTTTATAAATTTCGTGATATTAGATCCCCGCGCGAGGCGCGGAAATTTTACTAGTATTTAATATTTAAGAATAGTAAATTATTACCATCTTATTGGGTTATTAGTTTATCCAATAACCCAATAGTAAAAATCGAAATCGAACCAATAACCCAATAACTTTTTTTGTAAACCCATTAAAAACCTAATAACATTTTTTGGGTTCAATTTATTGATGGGTTAGACTTTTGTGCAGTCCTCTCCAACTGAGATGAAAAAACAGTTATCACTCCTCTTGCAGTTGTTAATTTTCATCGTCTTGCACCGGTAGCACTCTTTCAAATACCATCTAATTTCATCACATTTACCATTCTCCCTCTTTTCCCGCTTCCATATACACTATAAAGCTCCAAACTCCATTCTCAACACTTCACATTGAAGCTTGAAATTCTTGAAGATTAGAGTAGTAATTCACATATAAGCACGAACTCAAAATCTGGGTATTGTTGAAATGATCCTTTGTTTGTTGTTGAGAGAAGCAACACAATAAGAATTTCGACTTCAAGAAATAGATACGAAGAATCTTGAAATTCAAGTTTGGATTATACCCAGATATGGAGAAATCAAAGTTATTGATTTGTTGTAGTGATTTGCTGGTAAAGAATTGGAGTTTAGTAGTTAGTTTTCCCCCTGAATGGTAGTATGGCAGCTTATTGTCCCTGCAAGTTTGGTATGAGTCGGATTGGGGCATTTCATCTTCAAGATTGTCAGCTAAGATGTGGAAACATTTCAAGGTTTGGAATTGGGTCATTATATTCATATGGGTCTGTGTTGCGGAGGAGCCTCAATTGGGTTGAAAGGCGAAGAATGAAGCTTGTTGTTAATGCTGATCTCTCCAATGCGTTCTGTGCTAACATTGGCTTGGATTCTCAGGTTGGTGTTCCTGTTTTTGCTTTAATTGATCAATGCCTATAAAATTGTGGAGAGAATTGATTGTGAAAACAGAAATGTAGTCCACTCCCACTTATTTTCCCCTGTAATTCAAGTTTGATTTCTGTCGTTCAAAGCTTTGGATATTTGCCCTGTTATTTTGTGAATTAGCTGGTTGCGAGGATATGACTCTTGATAATATGATTCTTGATAGGAGGGTGTGGAGGTTGGGTATTCGGGTAGAAGGCTAGTATTAAATAGTTTTGCATCTGGTATCTCCGGCTAGAACTGTTATATTTCTCACTCTTAGTTTTCTATTACTACTTTTGTCTTGTATGCCTCTATTTTCTTGCTATTGTTACTGCTTAGGTATATATCTTGTGTTTTACACTGTACCCTCCTTCCCCAGACCCTACTTGTGGGACGATATTGGGTATGTTGTTGTTGTTAGCTGGCTGCACTGACGGTGACAGAAAGGGATGGTATTGGAAGCTTACCTTTGATCTTGCTTGAAATGTACTAGTCACTTTACAGGCCAATGAGTCTTCAAATGAGTAGACTTGAGATTGTGTTTCAGTTCGCTTCATGTAAGATATGCCAAGGTTGAACCTTAATGTGTCCTCGAATAGGAAGTAAAAGAAGAGAGAGATGAACTCTAAGCAGAAGTCGGAACATGTGTATTATATATGTGTTCCTTTCTATCTTTATTGAATCCAATTACCGACCAATGCTCTTTTTCCTTGGATTGCACATATAGTGGATGGAACACAACAATGATAGGCTTGGGTCTCTAGCTATCAGATCTGCTTCTAGCTATTTTGTTTCCCCCCACAATAATGTGGCATATTGCCTGTTTCAGTATTTTGGTGTCTCTCGTATAGACTGCTATAAAAGCCAAGTGTTTCTTGTTTGAAGCAACCTAGTTGGTTAATTTATTTCTTAAGCAAAACCAACGTTAGCACACAAATCTTTCAACTATGTTATCTTTTTGTTTCTAATTAGTTCAGTATTTTTATGTTTTGCCTTCTTTTTATCATTGTTTATTTACTTGATTGGGGATGGTTTATTTGTTATCTTTTTTTGATAAGTTGTGATCCAGGATGGTCTCTGCTCAAAATTTTTATTTTTATTTTTATTTTTATTTTGCGATATAAGTAATCCAATTGACAAAAGAAGGGACTACCCCGTATACTAGGGGTATCATAAAGTTCTAAATAGTTTCCGTCCACTTGAATAGTTATTGGTTTGAACTTCATGAGTTAGCTGACTGTTTTCCTGAAATTTGTACTCCCCAGCCCCGTGGTATATCGAAGTTACCCTGGATTGGCCCTCTACCTGGGGACATTGCTGAGATAGAGGCATATTGTAGAATCTTTCGAGCTGCCGAAAAACTTCATAACACATTGAAGGACACACTATGCAATCCAGTGACTGGAGAATGTTGTATCTCATATGATGTGCCCTCAGAAGATAAACATTTACTGGAGTACAAAATAATTTCTGTTCTAGGATGCATGGAATGTCTTCTAAACAAAGGGAGGGAGGATGTCCTATCAGGGAGCTCCTTGATAATCAACACATGTAGTGATTTTGATGAGCATGAAATGGATGATAAGCTTCCTCCACTAGCTTTTTTCAGAGGTGAAATGAAGAGGTATTGTGAGAGCTTGCATGTTGCTTTTGAAAACTTTTTAACACCTGATGATCCTAGGAACATTGATGTATGGAGAAAGCTGCAAAGGCTGAAGAATGTATGTTATGATTCTGGATTTTACCGTGGAGATGATCATCCCTGCCATACATTGTTTGCTAACTGGAATCCTGTTCATTTTTCATCCGAAGAAGAGACAGAGTCTGCAAGTTCTGAGGTTGCTTTTTGGAGAGGTGGCCAGGTAACTGAAGAAGGTCTTAGATGGCTGTTGAAGAGAGGGTTCAAAACTATTATAGATCTCAGAGCTGAGACTATAAAGGACAACTTCTATGAAAACGTTCTGGATGAAGCCATTTTTTTCGGAGATATTGAAGTTCTTAAACTTCCTGTTGAAGTCGGCACAACACCTTCAGAGCAGCAGGTTGAGAAGTTCGCAGCAATGGTCTCTGATGTATACAGAAAACCCATTTATCTCCACAGCAGGGAAGGAGTTTGGAGGACATCAGTTATGGTCTCTCGATGGAGACAATACATGACTCGTTACACACCAAACTTTGTGCCCAATGCCAATAAGGATGTCCCCTCCAGTGGGAATCCATTGTGTGGTAGTAGTGAAACGCAGGAGGTAGGCTCTCAACCTAACTCAGAAGAAAATGAAACTCTTACTTATGAAGGTGTTTCTGCCACTGATCATGAAAGGACACTACCTACAAGATCAAACAACAGAACTTCTGCTGGGGAACTTCTTAGGCAAATTCCTGAAGCTAGGGAGAACATTGAGGCCCCCAAACCTTCAGTTGATGCTAACATGGAGCTGATGGAAGGAAATATGTGCGTGTCCTCAACTGGTGTCGTAAGAGTGCAGTCCAGAAAGAAGGCAGAGATGTTCTTGGTTCGAAAAGACAGGTTTTCGCACAACAGAGAAAAGGTAGCAGAATCTTCCTTGGCCTTCACTCATCCAAGCACCCAGCAGCAGATGCTTTTATGGAAATCCACGCCAAAGACCGTTCTCCTTCTAAAGAAGGTGGGACAAGAACTTTTGGAAGAAGCCAAAGAGGTGCTTAACTGCTTACCAGTTATCATTAATTGATCTTGGACTCTGTTTGACTACTCTGTTAATGCTGGGTATGCTCTCCCTGTTTATTTTTTCTGAGGATGCATACAGTTATCAGTAGGTTAAATAGAGCTGCTAATTTACTCTTGCAAGGCTCACATTTGTGTTTTCTACAATTGAAAGGAAGACCCTCAAATTTTCCTTGAGAGTAAGACATCTATTTTGGCTCATGTGAAACTTCTGTGCTACACAATCAGCTTATCTACTTTCTAAACTCTATGTATATATCTTGAAAATTCCAGGTTGAGAGATCAAATAGGCCTACTTGCTCCTGTTTATTCTTTATCAACAATTAGAATAAAAAGAATATGTTCGACATATGTTCATTTGTCATACTAGCCCATCAGCATATACAAACACATTACAGAACCTGCCATTAATTTGTGAATGAACATTTAGTGACTGTCAATCATCTGTAATATGAGTCCATCTACTTTCTGTCCAATTTTGTATCCGCCAACCAAATTGAGAAAGGAATATATGACCATTAATTTTCTCTAATCATTTTGGATCTTCTTGTCCACTGATTTCATCCCTCCTACATCATGAATTTGAGTGTATCATGCAAGTCACTTCTTAATTTTGCCCAATTGAATCTTGGTTAGCTTAGGCCATGGAGATTTTCCTCCATTTGTTTCATTTTGAGAACATTTAATTTCAACTTGTTGTGCCTAGCTCTATGATTCATGTATGGAACTTATCTTTGAAGGTTCCATATTTCAGAAAATATGCATTTCTAGCAGATCCACTATTTTCTTTTTCAGCATGCTTATACAGTGGAAACTATGTCCTTATCGTTCTTTAATACTTGGTTTTACATTTATTTTAGATAAGCATCTCAGGCAAGTAGTTTACTGTCTCATAGTTTTAACTCATTTGCTTTTCTATTTTCATTCTTCTTTGAAGGTTGCTTTTTTCTTGTATAACCAAGAGAAAATGAATGTTCTTGTTGAACCGGAGGTGCATGATATATTTGCTCGAATTCCAGGCTTCGGGTTTGTTCAGACCTTTAATAGTCAAGATACCAGGTGGGATGACTCATAAACTGTATGTGCAGATGGCATTTTTTTTTGTCTCGGTTCACTTCTTTTACTTCACAAAAAGATGCTAACCTTGCCTGATGTACCTAATGCAGTGATCTTCATGAAAGGGTTGATTTTGTTGCCTGCCTAGGAGGAGATGGAGTTATACTCCATGCTTCAAAGTTATTTCGAGGTGCTATCCCACCTGTTGTGTCATTTAATCTAGGATCCCTTGGATTTCTCACTTCCCATACTGTATGCTTCCTGACTGACAATGTTATGATTTAGTTCTTAATTCACTTGGAAAGTCTCTCCTCTTACTATTTCTTATTAATCTATACAGTTCAAGGATTATAAGAAGGATCTAAGACAAGTCATTCATGGGAACAGAACTCTGGGTGGTGTCTATATAACTCTGCGAATGCGTCTTCGATGTGAAATATTCAGAAATGGGAAAGCAATGCCTGGAAAGGTGTTTGATGTCCTAAATGAAGTTGTAGTTGATCGTGGTTCTAATCCATATCTCTCCAAAATTGAGTGTTATGAAAATGACCGCCTCATTACAAAGGTAATTTTGGTAAAGCACTCCCAGCCACCCATTGCCCTTTCAGAAGAACAAAAGAATCCCACTTTTCATATTTCAGGCTTTATAGATCTTCCAAGACAACTTTTTTATTTCAACAAGCATCCACTTGATTAGGGAGCTAGAGAATATGGAGATACCTGACGCCAGTTTATGTTATATGACAGGTGCAAGCTGATGGGGTCATAGTAGCCACACCAACTGGAAGTACAGCTTATTCTACGGCTGCTGGAGGTTCCATGGTACCTATTATCTCTGAAAGATGTGAACCTTTTTAATTTACATGAATAATTGAGCATAGTGTAATGAGTTGTATCCAAAGCAATATTAAGTTGTCTCCAAAGCAAAGAATAAGTTAAAGCTGAATTACAGAACTAGTGTAAGTTGTGAGAGGTTCACAGCTTGAGCACTTTGTTGTGGCAATAATGAACTACTGAAAAAGAACAATAGAGAAGCAGTACACTACCCATTCCCTTCTCGAGAAGAAATAGGAGAAGAAGAGATAAGGGAAAGAAAGAAGACTGCATCATTCACTTAATAGTAAAGATATAGAAGTTTCATGATATATTTTAAGAGCTATTGGTAGAAGCAGTGATTCCTCCTGTCAATAGTTAAATCTTGATGTGGAAATGGGGGGATGCAACAGACACTGAAGTTGAAATAGATAAAAAGATCACTTTGAAGATGTGGGAGAAAGCTGCTAAGTTAGTCGCAGTTGGTCTCTTGAATAAAAACCTACTATTGATTTTTCTGGAAAAGGTTGAAAACCTATCATTGATTACCAAAAAAAAACTGATGGCAAGCTTCTTTGTGTGGTTCTGTATTCAGTGGTATTGATGCTTATGGTTCCTAGCTCCTTGCTTAATCTAACATTGATCAAGTGGTTTACTTCTTTCCACTTCCTATTTATTATTCATGATAAAGCAATAAATGCATAATCTTGTTTCCGGTTCCTATTTATTATACTGATAGAGAATAGTGGAGATCATAAAATTATTTCATAAAATGTCAATCTTAGTGTCAATGTGTGCAATAAGTCCGTAACTTGCAGCACGTTGTCAGCAGTATGAACTGTTTTTTGGCATCAAAAGCAAATTGGCGGAACTATGTTAAACAAATGAGTTTTCAGTGTACTGCTAAGAAGTTTTAGCTATGTGAAGACTTCCCTCTGATTCTTTCATTCCACTCACTCAATCTTGAAATTGCATATTGTAGTAAGATGGTTTTGCTATAAGATTAATTTGTAAATTTTGGAAGTCGTATGTTTATCGTTCATTTAATTGATGATGAAAGCATCCTTCAAAACTGTGCTCCTTCTGGTCAATGTAGTTGATTGTTTCGTCTCTGACTAAGTGGTTGCTAGAATAGAATATCACAAGGAAATTTATGTCATGCAGGTGCACCCAAATGTTCCTTGCATGCTCTTCACACCAATCTGCCCACACACGCTCTCATCCAGACCTGTCATTTTTCCCGACTCTGCAAGGCTGGAATTTAAGGTGACTTTCTCAGTTAATATCTTAATGGTCATTAAATAAGTTCTCTTAATTACTGGTGCTAGTAGCTTGATGTTCGTTAATACTTTCTGGGAAGTGATACTTAATGGACCTAATTTCCTAACTAGAAGCCCTATACTGAATACTTTAACTGAATTGGAAAGTATTAGAAAAAAATTTGGGAAGAATAATAACTAAAAAAAATATTTGAGAAGAATATAGGAGCATTGTTGTATCTTGGTCATTCATGATCTCTTAACACAGGATCCCAGAGTTGTATGCTTTAGGAGGATGTCTTGAACTATGCGATAACCAATCCATGAAAGTGGGATGGTTCTTCTTTATTCAACTTTTAGTTGTCAATGTCTTTTGTTTGCCTCCTGGTCATTGGTTCAATGTCTAAGGTAGTAAAACATGGAATGTGTTCTAGCCGCTTGTCACGAGTTTGAATCCTTACTAGTGAACCAAGTGGGGGTATTTAAGCAGGAAAGAGTTGAGGGATGGACCCATTGAAAGAAAGAAACGGATTGATCAGTTGTGAAAATAATTTAAAGTTATTTTAACTCTTATTGCCATTGGCAAGAGTATCTATCAAATAAAAATAGACAACTTATTTTAAGGATGGCATTCATTGGTTTCAAACGAATGAATGATGAGGAATAATAAAAGAGGAAGCAAACTAGAAGTAGACGGATGTCATGGGGGGGGGAGGGGGGGATGAGGAAGATGAAAGTGAAGAGAGTTAGTTATGATGGAATAGTCTGTTTTTCAAATCAAGGTTGGATGTCGACACTAAGTCCATTTCTGAAAGCACAATGATTTGACGATGACATGATATTGCTTGTAGTTGGTGTACAGATACCAGAGTAAAAAAAGACAATTGCTCACGTACATAATATACACAATGGAGAAACTCTTTGGGGCTTGAGGCTCCTACAGAACTGGGAAGGATGAATTCCAGAACCTTATCACTTTATTTTATAAATGGATATCTCACAAATGGACCAAGATACACTGAGATAGAAAGAAGAAAAAATAATGGTGCTTGTTTGATACAATCGTTTAGGAGAAAGGGAAGTGCATTTCCATATTCTTAACTATTGAATTTTATAACTTTGACAAAATATTTCTTTTTCACTTGGCAAGTAACTAAGGGCTATTCTTACAGCTGCAATTTGAGAAAGAATATAACATATGTTAGGTGGTGTTACATGTGTAATTTGTAAATGTTGGACCACCTATGCTTGCATGGGAAAGTAGAGAGCCAGTCAAGGTGGATTATGGTGGATAATGCTGAATTTGTTCTGCATACATTGAGAAAAGTCTGCCACGATAAGGCCACTATTTGTTCAGCTAGACTTTCCCAATGATGAGAAGAAGAGGCAGAGTATTGAATGTAGCATCATTGGCCCTTATGTAAGTAGTTTGGACAGAGAAATAGAATAGTTTTGAAGGGATAGAATATACTTTAGTATAAATGAGGACTAGTCTTCTGCATGCCACTCGATGTCTTTTGTAGAGAACCATATTCGTGTATAGGTTCTTTACTTGTACAATGGGATATTCTCTCACAACTTCAACAATTTTTTTCTTCTTCTAGAATGTGTGTCCTTTCTTCTGCTGCTTCTGATCTTGGACTTCTCGTCTACTCCGTGGGGAAGTTACTAATACAATTAAATATGATATTTAATTTCTTATTGCTGTTGAAATTACATTTCAATGATGTTTAATTTGAGTTGTTTGATTATTATTGTCAATAGTGTATGATGGATGTTGAAATTAGTAATTTCAATTGCAATATGATGCTTTATGTTGTAGTTTGTTTGTGCTAGATATTTTAAGTAATTCGTTAATTGAGTGCTTCACTTTGAGGAAGTGTGTGTTTTGCTTGCCAGTTTTCACTTAAAGCCCCATAGGTGCTGTCTCTTTTTGCATTTTTGTTGTAGAAATACACCTTCCAGTTCACATATCTGAAGCACCATATGCAACTACTAATACTTTGAGACTGAAAAGACAAACAGAAGCTACAACCTCGCCCTTTATTTCTTTAAATGCTTCTGAATCTGTGCTTGATTTTAATAGGCCATCTTAGAATATGTACTAGTCTATACTCTTAAATGGAGATTGACATGATTCCTGAGTTACTTTAAGTTTCTTAGGATGCTTTAATTTTTTGTCCGAATTGAGTACTATTGGTGCAAAAGCATGTATACAACTATCTTATTTGACAATCGGCACCCCGATGAATGTGCATGTCCAATTTATTGATGCACATTGTTATATCTTGTTTGACGATTGACACCTTGATGAATGCATCTATTGATGTCACACCATGAAATCTGTGTGATTTCAGCGAGTTGTGTCTAGTAGGAATCCAAGGCCCAACTTCTTTTTTCTGAACTGTTTGTTCTGTTCTGGATGTCATTTCTTACTATTTGGTTAGAACCTCAAGTTATTTGCGTGTAATAAACAGATTCCAGAGGATGCACGCAACACTGCTTGGGTCTCCTTTGATGGGAAGAGACGACAAGAACTGTCGAGAGGAGATTCTGTTCGAATATGTGTGAGCCCGCATCCACTTCCTACTGTCAATAAGTCTGACCAAACAAGTGATTGGTTCTCTAGCTTGACTCGTTGCCTGAATTGGAACGAAAGACTAGACCAGAAAGCACTCTGAAGCTAACTTGAACTATTTTTTTTTGGTAACACTGTTAATATTACCATAGACAACTTGAACTATTCATCCCCACATTCATGTAAAAAAATTGTACAGTCATATAGGATTAATTGAATTACAGAATATCCACTTTACAGAGTAGAAAATTCATTTTTCCCCATTCTCCTGTATATGGATCTCTTTGATAAAAGTGTGGCAGCTTCCTGTTGTTAAAGCATTGATCACCTATTTTACATTGAGCAGATAATGCCACACTGCATCATGAAATATTTCATTGAGGAGTTATCTTCTGTTATTACATCATACTTTTTTCTTGAGCCTCTTTTTATTAAATGGAAATGTTGATTCACCCTGTCAAAAGAGTGAACCCCTATAACCTCATCAATAAGTATTATAGGGGTGGACATGGTACGGTATTAAAAACTTTGGTTCAGTAATTTTGTTTTTTGATTTTTAAAAATACTATCACTTCTAGAAACAAAGGTTTGTTACACCGCGAATCAGTTGGAAATTTGTGCTATAGAACATGATTTTTCTACTCATTTTCCAAACCAGCTCATTGGAAAAATGTTTGGTGGAAAACAAATTCTCGTTGTAACAGTGGGAAGTTTTCTAATTTTTTCATATGAAACAATTATTTATCTTATTCTTTTCATATCGATTCATTCAAAATATCTATGAGAAATAGTCATTGAATAGTTTTCAATGGGAAAATAGTGGTGTTTTAATAGTGTATACCTATTATTATACCAAATTAACATAGTATGATTTGATATTTTTAGTTTGGTTTCAATATTTTGTAGTACGGTAAATCGGTAATCATGATTTGTTCAACTTTGTCTTACATATAATCATATCATTAAGAATCATAACTTCAGCTTTTCTAAAAACTTTTCAATTATATCATACTCACACCTTAACATATAGAAATATTCAAAAAAAAAAAAAAGTACAAGCATTTCAATCAAGATAGGATAATTCAAGTTTCATGTGTAAACAATTAATTTTGTACTAATACTAATTTGTAAATTTGTTAGTATCACAATAACATACTAATGGTATTCGATATTTTGACATTTTTTTTTATAAATACTGAATATTGTATCGAAAACAAAAGAAATTAAAATGTATACCATTATCATAATATCTAAAATCACAGTATCAAAATTTTTTAATTTAAAATATAATATTAATTCAATATCTATTGTTCCCTTATCTATCTCTAGCTAGGATAATGAAGAAGTTAATGGACATAACCTCATCAACCAATATTGTTCAAGACTCAACATGACATCAGGCTTAAGTGGCATAGCCATATATAGTTTAGGGTGGTCAGTCGGACACCTTTCATTAAAAAATTATAATATATATAGAGAGAGAGAAAATTGTATGAAGTATATAGGTTAAAAGTTATTTTTCATACATATATATTAAATCTTGAAGACCCTTAATAAAAATTTTGACTTCGCCACTGTACCCTGCTTAATGTCTATAGAGTATTATGATTTGAAGAAAAAGTATCATTAAGGACCTAATTAATATGTTGGGTTATGTATGTTAATTCACATATACATATATTACTACAACCAAACATATTATGTCATTGATGATACTATATTATTAAGACAACTTATAGTTAATTTAATGAAGTTACTATCACATTAATTAAGGGTGGACTTTTGATTTCTAAGTTAACTATAGTTGGTTCCATCACAAGTCTCTGACTTTGAACTGTTAATTATTGGAGTTGACCTTACCTCCATCTCAATCTAACAGTTGACTTCTGATTTCCTAGTTAATTTCTCGATTCGATTTATTTTAGTTGTCGTGCTTTCTAAATATAATTGGTTCAAAAAAAATTATTTGTTTAGAAAATGAAGATATGATTAATTTTTAGTTTTATCTTTAGTTTACTCAATAAATGTGGAAAAAGATTAATATAGTGAGGGGAAAAAAGTAGTATTAAAATGTGATCAAAGAATAAATAAGAATGATTTAGTTAATGTCTCGTAAGGGATGTGCGAAAAGAAAATTAATTTGTCATGGTGGAGAATTTTAGTAGCTTAATTAATTCGGACATAAACTTTCACGTTATTGATAATGATTTAAGTACCTACCTTGTAATTAATTTCCTTTCCTATTTTCCTATTTATTCCCTACCCCCAATTCTTTCTTTTTTCAAAAAAAAAAGAGATAGGAAAGTATATTTGTTAATTATAGTTAGGTGATTGAAGTTTATGTGAAAATATATGGTATGAATTTAATGATTTATTAATAAGCATCGAGTATAAGTAAATTTTTTATAAAAAATATATTGCAGGAGGGAGTATACATAATCGAAGAAAATCAAAAAATCAAAGAAGTTGAATGATAATATTCGTGACTCACAATGATATGATGTAGATCACATTATATATCGAGCATCATAACCTAAAATCAGATATAAGCTAACATCATAATATACTTTAATTGGTTTCTGAATTTTATCTATTCGATGATAATTATTGATCTACACTCGATGTTTTTATCAAATTATATAAGTGATTAAATGATGCAAATATTAATTATCATAGTTAGGTGAAATATTAATTTAGTGTAAAAAAACAAAGACAATTATTTAACTACCTAAATTAGATGGTAGGAGGGAAGTATATTATTATTATATCGAATAAAAATGGAAAGATACAAGAAATTAAAAAGGCAAAAAGTAGAAAAATATTATTTCTGACTCAGAATAGTATCATCTAGATCATAATATAGTACAAAAGAATTAATAATAACCTATAATCAGATCTCATGTATTGTATTTTAGAAAAATACATAATCAAATTATGTATGTATATAATAATAATATTATTATTATATTATCTTAACCTAACATATTTATAGTATTTCAGTTTGTTTCTGAGGCTTATCTATATTGGACAAATTAGTTGGCCGTAATATTATTTTATTATTTTCAACATATATATTACCAAACTTATATTATCTCATTTCTATTATTACAAAATGATACAATAGACAGAGGAGGACCATGCCGTACTTTCTTGTTTGAATGGTTGTTACCGCTTTGTATTGTGTTGTGTTGTTATTTTAAATACAATGTTTATTTTAATTGTTACTTAAATTTTATATCGTATTGGTTAAATTCATCGTTAGGTAACGACGAAAAGACCTATTTTATGCAACGATCGATTTGGTGTGATCGCGTTGTTATCTTAATATTTTCTTTTCATTTTGTCTTTATTTATTATCTAATAATTATATTTCATCTTTTACCCTACATTTTCATAGTAGCTCTAGCTCGTACCCTACTTTTTGAACGATACAATCAATCCAAACATTATATTTATTAAAATAATACAGTATAATACAATACAACGCAATATAATATGACACATTATGAAACAATACGTAACAATCATCCACAATCAAACTTGTCTAGACTTATCCTTCGTATCAAAATCATAGTTGGTATAATTGCCCTAATATATACTTATAATTAGTCCATGACATGCATTGAGTACGTAAAGTCCCACTAAAAGATATCCAACATGTCTTTATGTGTTTGTTAATACCACAACTTGGACAGGAATTAATTAAATAATTAAAGAATCTTATTAATGCTTAATTTGGACCATGGTCCCATTTAATTGAACCACAATTGTTAGACAAAAAATTACGCAATCTTTTGGGGCTTTAATTTAATTTGCATTATTTTGCCAATTTGGACGGAATGAGTCTGGTTTGTTTTTATTTAATAAAGATTTGACTATGAATTATTAGTATTTTGATTTTATTGAACTTAGTTTTTTTTCCTTTTATAATCACTTTTTTTTTATGAATTTGAATCATTCAAATCGTATATAAAATCTTAAATAATTTTCTCTAAATTTGATTATTTTTTTTTTATCACTTCCATGTATTCATCACAAGTTCACTACACTCAACCACTACCACCAATAATCTTCAATGCAAAATTACCACTATCATCACTATCACCTACCACCTTCATTGCCAACCACCAAGAAAAAACGCTACGACGCATGACCACTATCAATTAGTACGTATCAATCATCTCCATTGCCACCTGTTCATTCCACAGCCATCATTATTGTCAGTTATCATTGATCAGTTCATTTGCAATCCAAACTTCGCCTCTCACACTCATTACCGCACATTACCACCAAGTACCAATCATCTCCATCACCACCTTATTCATTGCGCAACCATTATTGACAAGACGACAACTATCACTATTGTCAGTTATCACCACCACCTACCTCCACCACAATTATCAGCCGGCACAACCAACCACCTCTACAACCATCCATCACCACTGTCTGCCTCCACTATTAGCCATTTCCACCAATACCATTGTCAATCACCTTCACCATTATCATTCTCCACCACCTTACAACCAACCACCACCACAAATCATCACCTGATCTCACATAACCACCGACTATAATAGCCACCTCGCATCCAAGTGTACTCAACAAACAAATAATTCTTACATCACCACATAAATTAAGATTTTCTAAATATTTTTGTTGAGTACATAATATTTAATTATTTTTCAAGTTCTCTATTTATTAGTTCTTATATGAAGATAAACTATACAAATTAAATGCACCATGTTAATTATGAATCATGATGAAACCGTATTGCATGGTTTTACTATATAGTGACCTTGTCAAGTAATCTCAACGAATGGTGGATCTGCACCTATAACTTTAATAATATAAAATCAAATTCATTAAATTTAAATTCTAAATCTGCTTCGGATACGCAAGAGACTTAAAGTTGACTGAATGAGGGGACAATGGAGGGTGCAAATCCAGTAGTACATCTGTTTTGCCTAGTTTACGTTGGTCTGCTCGATCTGTTATATTTATTTCTTTATTAGACAAAATTAATTACTGTACTATATGGTCTTGGATCAATCATGAGTTCGGATTTGTACTACGCTCACTGTACTTCACAGTTCACACCGTTTTTTTAATGTATAATTATGCATTAATTATTATTAAGACATGTTGCTATTTTAATTAACAGAGAGATCAGAATGTGCCTAATCTTTTTATTTTGGTCAACAACTTCATTTATTCTTCATTAAGCTAAGATTCAACTCGGTTAACTTTAATATTATAATTTTTTTCAAGGCTCAACATACTAAAAGTCCGTTTGATTTAGCTAAAAATCATATATATAATGCTAATAAGTTTAACTTTATGAGTTGGAAAAAATATCTTTTAAGTGATAAAATTATTTTTATAAATAAATAGTTATGTGTTTGGATAGATAGAGAACTGGACATAGATTCGGAGAGAGTAATTATTATTTGCAATAAAAGAAAAGAAAACACACATAAACAGAAAATATTACTAGTAATATCAACTTTAAGTGTAGAAGAATTGAAGATTCAACATTAATTAAAATAAACGTTTAACTCAAGAATTGAAGATTCAACATTATAACTATGAGAACAAACATCAATAAGCTTAAGTTCAGTGTCAGTCAAACTTTTGACTATTTATACTCTATCTATTACTCACAATTAGATGGGAAAAAAAAAGCATGACAAACAATTACAAAAAATAGAAAAAAAAAGATGGCTAACAATAATTTATATATTATAAGAACACACATGCGTCCATTATACATATTCGTAATTTACAAAGATAGAAATAATATCTAGATACATATATCGCAAAAGCGAAAATACAAAATATTACAAGAAATCATGCATAACTTTGTGCACTGTCAAGTAATACAAACAATTCCCCACAAACCAAATAAAGAAGAAAAAAACTAGACTTCACACATTACAACAAAAAAAAAAAAAAGTACAAAATAAGTTATAATAAAATGGAGGAATTATAAAATGTCTCCTTATTGACCATCAATCATCACATGGCTCTAACAGCTTGGAATCTTGGCTCTTTAGGTGAGAACTTTTGTTCACTATAAACATTCATATAATCACCAAACTTAAAAGCTGGATAATTACTAATTAATTCCACCTTATTATTATTATTATTATCATTATCATTAACATATATTAGCTGAGGTGCAGGAGCAATCGTTGCTTTTAAAGACGGATTATAAAAAGACGCAATTGACCTTCTATTCCCATTTTCCTTAGCCAAAACGCGATGCCAAACACTCTTGTATTTCCCGTTACTAAGGACCTCAATTTGGTCACCCGTGTTGATAACGATGGCGTTCTGGATCGGCTGAACGTCGATCCATTCGCCATCTTTGAGGATTTGGAGACCGTCTACTTGATCATCTTGAAAAAGCAAAATTACACCACCAGCATCGGTGTGTGCTCGTAGACCATTCACCATTTCGGGATTTGGGCACGGTGGATAATGACTTACTTTAGTCCCGAAAAACGCATTTTCGGAACCTTCTTCCCCGTTATTAAAGGCTTTGTTGATATAACCTTTTGGTAGACCTAAGTTTTCGTCCATTATTTCCATCACTTGTTTTGCTAGATTCTTCAATTCTGATCGATACTCTTTCATTATTTCCCTGTTTGATAAATTCAAATGTATAGTATCATGTTAGTGTAAATTAAATGATATATAAAAGCATATTCTATAATTTAGTTGATTTTTTTTGTCTTATATTAGTTGATGGTTAATATTGATAATGTGAATGACAAATCCTAATAACATAATATTTCATGACAAATCCTAACAACATAATATTTCCTTTTTACAAAAAAATAATTGAATGTCACTGTATTTTAATATGTTGTAATAAATAATATGCTTATTTGTCAGGTTACTAATTGAATCTTTATGTGATCTAATTGTGTAAAAAGAATTAATACCGTCGATTCTACTCTTTTCTCCACCTAAATGATGCAATGTTTGCAAGTTGCAACTTGTTGGATGCAAGATTTTAAAGTAATGATTATCTCCATGTTTATTTAGAAATTAAGAGAAAAGGTAAAAATATATTAAAACAAGAAAAGAAGTTGTTGTATACTTCATTCGTTCCTTTTTACTTGTTATAGTTACCTTTTTTAAGAGTTTAATTGACTCTTGAAATGCACAACGTGACAACTAAAAGTTATACCTGAATTGAGGAATATTGGAAGGCCATTCATTATCATCAGTGAGAAGGAATACATCTTCCCAATCTACATTTTCACCTTTGTCATTATTGCTCTTATTTTTCTCCAGCTCATTCAACAAGTTTATTGCTGTTGACTTGTTGAAATTCTCTTCTCTTTCCTTCTTAAAACTTTCTGAAGAAACTCTCTTCACTTTTTCAAGAAGCTCCACAGGAATCCCATGATTCACCAACTATACAAAAATTTGATTAGGCATGAAATTTAAGAAACATACGACAGAAGACTAGGTAGCTTTGAAATTTATTTTTTTAAATATGTCATAACATAATATCTATGTGACTATAGTGTCATTACGCATGCACTAAAGCTTTTATTCTTTTCAGGACCTACGAACTAATAAGAAAATAGTGTCATTTTCTAGTACTGTCGTGATGACGACTAAATAAGAGAAAATTACCTGGAAAAATCCCCATTCTTCACAACAAGTGGCAATTTGAGCCAAAGTGTTGGCTCTTTCCTCTCCATTAAGCTTTGAAAAATCAATTACTGGGATAGCCATTGATGAAATTATAACAAGAAGTATCCAAAAAGAGAGTAAATTAATATAAGTAATAGAGAAAATAATTATTTCTTTCTTTTTTTAGGCTGGGACTGTTGTGTTGTGGTATAGGAAAAGATTAACATAGTCCTATTTATAGCCAAAATAATTTCATGATGTCAACTCTAGTCTAAATAATTTATTAATTTATTTTTTCTTATTTAATCTATATTATTTTAAGAAATTAACAAATTAAGAAAGTGTAGCCGTTGGAGTAGGGTAATTTGGACGGTGACATAATGGTATTAATTAAAGGGAAAATGGTCAAAAATGCCCTTAAACTATGCGAAAGGAACAAAAATGCTCTCAGTTTGTAGTTTGGTCCAAAAATGCCTTTATTGTTATTTTAATGGGTCAAAAATGCCCATTTTCCAAATAAATATATTATTTATTTTCTTTTTAACACACTCTTTTTCTAATAATATTTTTTTAAAATTAGCAAATGTTTATCCTACTTCAATTTTAAAAAAATAAAAAATAAAAATTTTCTGATTTTATTATAATTACTTTTTTATCGTTATATAAATAAACTTAATGATGGATATAGTATGATCTTATATATATGACATATATTATCGGTCGAAAGGATACATGAAGTTATTTTATTTTATTTGATAAAGTGAGATTAAGAAGAAAAAAATTATTTTCTACATTTTTATTTGATAAAGTGATTTTAAAAGAAAGAAAAACAAGTATAGGATTTTTAAATAAGATTTTAATTAGGAAGAAGATGTGTTCAAAAAGAAAATAAATAATATATTTATTCGGAAAAGGGCATTTTTGACCCATTTAGTAACTATAGGGGCATTTCTGGACTAAAATATTAACTACAAGGGCATTTTTGAACCAAAGTATTGATACCAAGGACATTTGTTAACCAAATTACAAACGGAAGACATTTTTATTCCTTTCACATAGTTTAAGGGCATTTTTTACCCTTTTCCCTTAATTAAATTAAGAAACAAGGTCAATGCTTTTTTGAGTCATTGCCTACCCCAAATAGAAACATTTTCGTCATCACATAATAATTAATGCTGCATTTCCATCTCATAATAATAATAATCAAATAAGTTGTTAAGGACATAATTAATAGTAGTATTAGTACTGGTTAATCCTTTAAATATTACATGAGCCTTCATTTGACCAATTTCTTCAAAACAGAAGTTTTTATTCTTTTTTTTTTAAGAAAATACTTGTTTTGGAAAGTTAACTGGATTTTATAGTAAAACTTGAGCATTTTTTGAATAATATGGTGGAAATAGTAACTTTTGTTGCGGGGAGAAATTGAAATTAGAAAAAAAAAAAACTTTGCCTAGAAAAAAGACTTGATTTAATTTAGAGCGGGAATCTTCTTACAAGTGAACATCAAATCGAATGTATTCAAAAAAAGTTATATCTTTGCCTAAATAAAGAGGACTTTAAGGCAGCCTTGTAAGATACATTGAATGTAACCAGCCTTCAGAGACGAAAAAGTAAATGGCAATTTTCGATTCAAATTAGAAAAATGCTTAGTTTTATAATTCGCTTCAATTCATTAAAGTAGAATTAATTGTTGAATGCAAAGGTGGTTTTTAAAGTTTTGTATGACTAGAGATGCCTCTAGCTAGTAAACTTTAATTTTGCCAAATTATCCTAATAATAATACAAATAAGAACTAACTTTATGCATTACCAACAATAAATTAATGACCAAAGTCTCATAAACAATAAAAAAAAAAACTTGATTAAACTCTCCCAACATAAATATTTTCTACATTTAAATGATACTAATTGTAAGTGAATCCTTATTAGTTATTATACAAGTTCTTTTTTTGGTAATTTAGTGTTCGAAATTACTATTGAAAGATTGGTCAAATATAAATTGCTTCTCAAATACTAACAAATATGTTTTTATTTAAACTATTATTATTCAAAAGAACTTTTCAGAATAACAGATTTTGAAGGCTTGGACAAATAGTCTATAACTCAAAATTGTTAACTTCTTTTTTTATTTTTTTGAAGAGTTCCAATTTGAATAATCATAACAAAAATGTAATTGCTTCATAAATTGTTAATTACTTGAATATGGCTGCCGACTAGCACCGTTGACCATACACGTATTTTGCCTTTGACTTTCATAAAGCATGACATGTATTATTTTTAATGTAAAGGGATCAGTTAATTTAATTTAATCTGCACTATTTTTTAGACATAGTTTAAGGTCTAAGAAAGATGGTAACTTTAATTTAAGATTCTTTAAATCTAATACTAAAATTTGTCAACGCCTTATAAATTAGTTAATTTAAGCAACGAATGGGGTCTGAACTGAAACAATTAATTAATTTAAAATTAAAATTAACTTTCTGGTAACATGTTAGAGGTCTTGAAGATAATATAAATTTGTACCTTGAGCCAGCTTCGTTTAATACTTTGTTAATTGTAGACCATTGATTTTATTCTGAATGTTCGAATATTGGGGTTCATCATTAATGGATACAGCTAATATTGACCGTCTGATCAACAACATACGTTTTGACCATGAAAGAATACGGTGTAGTAAATGGGGTTGCTTTTGCCTTAGTCGGTCTCGAATTCGAGTTATAGATATGGAAAAATCTTTAGCAGGAAGCATATTCCTACAAATGGGATCCTACGTAGTGCAAATTCGAATTAGTCGGATTTCAATGCGAATACCGAATGCCGAATAAAAAAATAAAAACATATATTTTGGATTTTTATTAATCATTGATGGTACGTACTTTTATTAGTACTTCTCACCCATCTGTCTTCTTATTTATTTATTTATTTATTACTCCCTCCGTCTTAATTTATGTGACATCTTTCGAATTTCGAGATTTAAGTAAGTTTATTTTTTATCATAATTTTTTCATATATATCTTTTAAATATTTTGAATTGTCAATTGTTGTGACTTATAGTACTTTTACGTAGTTTACAAATATATAAATTTCATTTCAAAAAAATTAAAGATTTCATGAGCAAATTCCAATCAAACTTAAACTGTTTGACTCTCGAAAAATGAAAAATATCACATAAATTGAGACAAAGGGAGTAGTATTAATTCAGGTCGGGAGAAGAGGAAATAGAAAAGAATTACAAGACGGGGAATTAAGCATTATTAATAGAAGATGGAAATTCAAATAGTCAACCAATTAGTACCAACTCACGAGCGATTTGAATCCCCGTCCATCTGGATCTTTAGGTTACATGATATTTCCTTCATCCATCTTTACTTGTCCATTAAATTAAAAATAGATGTTCATTTTTACTTGTTCTATTTGAAAAATCAAGAAATAATTCTTAGTTATTATTTCCTATTGTTTTACCTTTACTACTAACTATAGTCATTTTCCTCCTATACAATTTTCAAAATACTGAATTTAATATATTCAAAAGATGTTATAATAAAATTAATATTTGATTTATTACACTTTTTAAAAAATTTGCTAAATTAATACTGAACAAGTAAATATAAACAAAGAGAGTATCAAATAATTGTTGACTTGTTTATTCCCTATTTTGTTTGTTTATATTGATAGATGTTGTTGAATCAAATAATTATTGACTTGTTTATTCACCATTTTGTTTATATTATTGATGATATATAGATGTTGTTGAAGCAGTGGCTTGACTCATGATGTCGTGATAAAATTCCAGGCATATCTATGATTATGTGAGTACAGAAGTATCAATTGACCTAATTTATGAGAAGATCATATTTGATTATTTTATCATTTATTTATGCAGGAAATTTATAATTATATGGGAGAGATAATAAATCAAGAAAATGAAGAATTTCAGAAGAATTGCTATAGGAAGAAAATAT
Organism: Solanum appendiculatum; assembly: GCA_018342035.1. Taxonomy (NCBI): domain Eukaryota; kingdom Viridiplantae; phylum Streptophyta; class Magnoliopsida; order Solanales; family Solanaceae; genus Solanum; species Solanum appendiculatum. Next base: position 853,461 of record JAGDQO010000270.1, on the reverse strand, counting down.
TTACAAAAAAGTGACTCTCTTTTTGCTTGTTCTTTTTAACTTGTTATTTTTGACAAATCAAGAAAAAATAATATTTTTTACCTATTATACTCTCAATTTATTTAGAGAGTTAATATTTTTGAAAAAGGTACGTAGAACCTCTTTAATGAATAAATTGATTTTGGAATTCTATCAATTAATATGGGTAAAATGATAAACACACTATGTCAATTATTATTTTCTTAATAGTTGTGTCAAGTAAATAGGGACAGAGGGAGTACATGCCACAGTGAGAATACATTTGCATAATTGTATAATATTATAAAGGGTTATTTGGTTCGAATACAAGTTATGTAGGGATTAGTTATGTCAGAATAAATTATGCTGGGAATAATTTTTAAAATGTACTAAAAACTTATCCCAAGATTATCTTCTCTTATTCATCACACCAAACAGCCCCTAATTGTTGTCCCGAAAATTGTTACTATCATTATGCCGCTCCATTTCAATTTGTTGTCATGTTTCTTTTTAGTCCGTTAAAGAATTATATTTTTTAGAAACTGTAATGACCCTAAAGGTCATTTTTGGTAATTTTTGCAAAATGACCGTTTTGCCCCTCCCGAGAGTTGCCCTGAGTCATGTTTGAAGTATTTTCGAAGTTGGTTTTGTGAAAGTTTGAGTTAAAATGAAGTTTTTGAAATTGATTTGTAATGGCTTAAGTTGCCAATTTGTGATTTTAGAGGTCATTTGGAGTTTCGGGACTCGGATGAGAATTTTGTTGATTCCATCAGTTCCGAAATGTGGATTTTGGTCTAGGAGAGTTAACGGGGTCAGTTTTGGGGCTGTATCGTGGATTTGAGGTCCTAAGTTGGAAAATTTTGGAAATTTGATCACATGGTTGACTTTGGTCAACATTCAGAGATCCGATGCTCGGATATCGATTCCGACAACTCTGTTGGATTCGGGGGATGATTTTAGGCCTAGAGTTGGCCTTGGTTGAATCTTTAGAGGTCCCTGAGCTTGGTTTGAGTTGTTGAGGCTTGAGTTAGTTTTGAGGAGCTTTATCCGGTTTCAGGTTGAGGAGACCTCGAATCCGAAATCTGATGGTTCCATTGAGTCCGAAACGTTGATTTTAGTGGGGTTGCATATCTGGTTTGTGTGCACGGGGTTCCGAACGAATCCCGAGGGGCCATTCAGAGACTTGTGAAATTGCTGTTTTTCTGTACCTAGTGCCAACTGATTTGACCTCCGCGTTCGCGGAGGGTTGTTGCCCGCGTTTGCAGAGGGTTGTTGCCCGCGTTTGCGGAGGGTTAGGCTTGTGACCTCCGCATTCGCGGAGTAGGGCCGTGTTCGCGGAGGGTCTAGCGTGTTGTTCTCCGCGTTTGCGAAGTGGGACCCACGTTCGCGGAGTAGTGGGTCCTTGGTCTCCATGTTCGCAGGCTAAGTTAGCTGCGTTCGCGGAGGGTTAGATTATGCCTGGCAGTGTAAAAATTGGAAAATGTCCCATTTTCATCATTTTGGAGCTCTCTTGGGCGATTTTTGAAGAGGAGTTTATTGGGAATCAGTGTGGGTAAGTAATTTTAACCCTTGACCTTGATTACCCAATGTTTATATCATGATTTTGAATTGGAATTTGGGATTTTAAGTGTGTTTTTGGAGGTTTTGATGGAACTCCGAAAATTTGAGGAAAATGGAAATTGAGGGTTGTTTGAGCTTCCTTTTCAAATGGGTTTTTCACTTTTATATTGAGGATGAGTTCCATTGATATTGAGGATGAGTTTTATGAAAGAAATTTCAGATTCTAGTTCCGTCTTCGAAATCGGAGTTTGGGGTTGTTTCATCTTTTCCTTCCGAATTTTGTGTTTTTGGCATTGATAGACCCGAATTGTGATTGAGTTTTTATATTTGAATAGTTTGTGTTGCTTTGGATTGCTCACAAAAGGGAAAAACTTCGATTGTTGATTGATTCCGATTCGATTAAGGCAAGTGAATTCTTAAAACCTTGTAAATCTCCCAGAATCTCGATTTCCTTACTTGATTGTGTTGGGGAGTAATGGGATTGAGGTGTTGGGTGAGTTTTTGCATGAATCAATCTAATAATAACCGGTAGGGTTAATAAAATAGCTTGTGTGCTACGTGAAAGGCCAATGTGTGATTGGGCCATAGACTTGATATTGTTGAAAGATTGATGTGTTGCCATGATAGTCTCGATGTGATTATAATTGTGTTGAACATGTCTTTTGCTCATTGTTGATTATGGGACTAGACTTGAGGCTTATGCTTATCTATTGACCCTACTTGTGATGAAAGGGATAGAGAAATGGAGATTAGGCAATTGACATCATTGATATATTGAGTATATTGAGTTTTTGACTGTTGTTGTTGATATATTGATGATAGTGTGACGTGATTTGCATTGATATGAATTGCGTTGTGATTGTGAACACTATCCTTCTCTCATTATTTGTGTGAGCATGCTGTTGTGCATTGGTTCTGAGACATTATGATGAGACTCTCTAATGAGATATAGTCCATGTGAGGCCAATGATGATTATGCCGAGGTTTCTGCCGGCGATGTTGTATGCTGAGGTTTCTGTCGGCGATGTGTTATGCCGAGGTTTCTGCCGGTGATATGAGGTGCCAAGGTCTTTTCCGGCGGATACATGGTCCGTGTGTGGCCCCCATGGGTTCCGGTCTGAGATTCAGCGAATGTGTATCATATGACAGACATGCATTCATGATATGGCATTGCATTGCATTGTATTGTCTGATCCTTGCTATCGCGGTGCTAGGTTGTGCATTATGATTCTAAGATGACTTGTTGATATCTGAGTTGAACTTCCTTGTTGATTTGTTAGTGGACTGCTATTGAACTGTTGTGGAACCGTATTTTGATATGTTACTGATTTGTTGAGGATCTATTGTTGATTTGTATCATTTGATCTATGACTTGGAAATCGTTAGGTTGGCTGAATTTCTGTGCAAGTTGTAGTTATTGGAGGTTCGGTTGGAAGTCGAGGTTTCATGATTCTTTTAGCTTTGCTTCGTTTTATTTGTTGATTTGTTGTGTACCGTGTTGTTTTGTACTCACCCTTGCTTCTATACTTGTGTAGGACCCGAGACAGGACCGTGATCTAGCTTCTCTACCTTTCTCCGTGGCTCGTTGAGGATACTTGAGAGGTAGCTGTTGATGCCGACAATCCCTCTCTCGCCCTTTTAAATATGTTTGTTCTATTTGAGACACAGACATTGAGACTTGAAGTTTTGTTTCGAATTCTTTAATTGAGGCTAGTACATGTGACAACCAGTCTTGGGTTTGGTTTAATAGATGAAGTCTTCCGCCTTTCAGTTATTTCTTTCGTATTTCTGTTACTTTCTTCTGCTTGTTGGGTTTTAGGCTGACTTGTCCTCGTGGGATAGGATAAGTGCCATCACACCCAGTTTTGGGTCGTGACAAATGGTATCAAAGCTCAGGTTTTCATAGGTCTCACGTGTACAAGTCAAGTCTAAGTAGAGTCTCGAGGATCGGTACAGAGACGTCTGTACTTATCTTCGAGAGGCTATGAAGACTGTTAGGAAACTTCTTTCATTCATTTTCTCTTATCATGCGTGGTTCTATCGCTTGTGCTTGGTGTCGCGTGTTGTTTTGGCGGATGCCGAGGACCAGAGCTTCAGTTTCGAGCGATGGAGGGGAGGCAGTCCTCGAGGCAGCAGTTGAGGCCCCAGTCAGAGGTCGGGGTAGAGCCCGAGTTGGGGGTCGTGCTCGTGGTGCAGCACGTGGTAGAGGTAGTGCCCGAGGAGCGGCACCTGCTAGAGGCCGTGATCGAGAGGCTTTTCCAGAGCCACAGGTTGAGGTTTGCCAGGATCAGGCTCCTCTAGGTTTCTCAGCACTGTTCTTTCAAGAGACCTTATTGAGGATGTTGGGAGTGATTGAGAGTTTTACTAAGGGTGCTGCAGGCACGCCTCAGGGTTCACAGACCAGAGCAGGGGCACAGACCCCAGAGCAGCATCAGGTTCCAGTTGTTCAGGATCCGGTGGGTAAGCTGCCTTTGGTTCTAGTGCCGGTTGTTGGTACACAGGAGGATTCAGATATGGTTTTGATAGTGGAAAAGGCAGAAATGTTATGAGAGGTTTCAGAAGATGAGACCACCCATGTTTCATGGTGGTAAGAGTGATGATGCTCATGAGTTTCTGACCTTGTGCCGCGAGATGCTTGGGGAAGTGAGGATGGTTAATGCGAGGGGTGTCCATTTTGTTGCTCTTCAGCTTCGTGGGCCAGCATGGAGTGGTAGAGGTCTTGGGAGAAGTCTCTGTCGGTGGGGTCTCCTCCGGTTGAGTGTGATGCTTTCGCTAGTGCTTTTTGTGATCATTTCATACCTTGGAGTGTGCGTGATGAGAGCAGCTGAGATTTGAGAGCTTGACTCAGGGCAGCATGTCAGTTGCCTAGTATGAGGCGCGTTTCTGTCAGATGTCTCGTCATGCTGCGTCTGCGATTCCTGATGAGGAGGAGAGGGTCCGCAGGTTTATGAGGGGTTTGAATTTCTCCCTCAGATCATATGTGTTTAGATCATCCCGTGAGGGTGCTTCCTTCTAGTCCATCGTGAGTATCGCCAGGGAGGCAGAGTTGATGGTTCGAAAGGAGTTTGGAGACTCCAAGAGGGGTCGTTCTAGTGGTCAGTTTTCTGGTGCCTCGTCTGAAGGCAAGGGCTCTCAGAGAGGGGGCACTTACTTTCAGCGTCAGAGGCCGGTTCATGCTTCCATGCCAGCGGCCGAGGGGGGACAGGTGTCCCGTGGTTCTCATGGTTTTGGCCAGGGTGGTCGTGGTACTTCATCTGGATCATTACAGAAGATCATGGTTCCGAGGTCTTATTTTACTTGTGGGGATCCGGTTCATTTGATGCCATAGTGTCCTCTTCAGACTCATTCAGGCCCCAGCGTACTTATTCTGCAGCTCTAGAGAGAGATTCAATGCCTCCGGCTAGAGGTCGGGGCAGGGGTCAGTCAGCTGGTAGGGGTGGTAGAGCGTCAGGTGGTGGAGTTGTGGTAGAAGGGCTCAGTGTTATGTTTTTCCGGGGAAACCCGAGGCTGAGTCTTCTGATGCAGTCATCACAGGTATTGTTTCAGTCTGCCATCGGGATGCTTTTGTATTATTTGATCCAGGGTCTACTTTCTCCTATGTTTCTGCCTACTTTGCATCTGAGTTTGATTTGGTATGTGATCTTATGCTTGTGCCAGTGCATGTTTCTACACCTGTGGGTGAGCCCTTAGTGGTGGATCGAGTGTATCGATCCTGTCCAGTTTCTTTGGCTGGGTATGACACTTGGGTAGACTTGATTATCCTGGAGATGGTAGATTTTGATGTGATTTTGGGTATGGATTGGCTTTCTCCTTATCATGCGATTCTGGATTGTCATGCTAAGACAGTCACCCTAGCGATGCCTGGTGTTCTGAGGGTTAAGTGGAAGGGTACTAGTGGTTCTTACCATAGTAAGGTGATTTCCTACATCCGAGCCTAGAGATTGATTGATAGAGGGTGTTTGTCCTATTTGGCCTTCATTCGGGATACTAGTGTTGAGCCACCTCCCATGGAGTCCATTCATGTGGTTCAGGAGTTTGTTGATGTGTTTCCTACGGATCTTCCTGGTGTTCCTCCGGATAGAGACATCAATTTTGCTATTGACTTTGAGCCGGGCACTAAGCCCATTTCTATTGCCCCGTATCGTATGGCTCCGATTGAGTTGAAAGAGTTGAAAGATCAGTTGCAGGATTTGTTGAGTAAGGGGTTTATTCGCCCTAGTGTGTCACCTTGGGGTGCACCGGTTCTATTTGTTAAGAAGAAAGATGGTTCCATGAGGATGTGTATTTATTATAGACAGCTGAACAAGGTAACTGTCAAGAACAAGTATCATCTTCCTCGCATTGATGATTTATTTGATCAGCTTCAGGGTGCGGCGTTGTTCTATAAGATTGATTTGAGGTCCGACTATCACCAGCTGAAGATTAGGCCATCTGATATTCCTAAGATAGCTTTCCAGACTCGTTATGGCCACTATGAGTTCTTGGTGATGTCGTTCGGGTTGACTAACGCCCCTACAACATTTATGGAGTTGATGAATAGAGTGTTTCGTCCGTATTTGGACTCCTTCATGATTGTGTTCATTGATGATATCCTGATATATTCCCGGACCGAGGAAGATCACGTCCGTCATCTGAGATCGGTACTTCAGACCTTGAGGGAGCACAAGTTGTACGCCAAGTTCTCCAAGTGCGAGTTTTGGCTCAAGTCTGTGGCTTTCTTGGGACACGTGGTTTCCAAGGAGGGCGTTCGGGTTGATCCAGCCAAGATTAAAGCAGTGAAGAGTTGGACGAGGCCTACTACTCCTTCTGAGATTCAGAGTTTCGTGGGGGTAGCAGGCTACTATCGGCGGTTTGTGCAGGGTTTCTCCACCATTGCAGCGCCATTGACTAGATTGACTCAGAAGATTGTAGATTTTCATTGGTCCGATGAGTATGAGGCGAGCTTTCAAAAGCTCAAGGCTTTGTTGACTTCTGCTCTTGTATTGACCTTGCCCGAGAAGGGTATGGGTTTTACCATATATTGTGATGCCTCCGGAGTTAGTTTGGGAGGTGTGTTGATGTAAAAGGGGAAAGTTATTGCCTATGCTTCTAGACAGTTGAAGGCTCACGAGAAGAACTACCCTACTCATGATTTAGAGCTTGCCGCGGTGGTGTTGTGCTTACGTTGTGGTGGCATTACTTGTATGGGGTTCATTGTGAGGTCTTCACCGATCATCGGAGTCTTCAGTACAATTTTAGTTAGAGGGATATGAACTCGAGACAACGCAGGTGGCTTGAGTTATTGAAGGACTACGATATGACCATTCTGTACCATCTTGGGAAGGCCAATGTGGTGGCCGATGCTTTGAGTAGGAAGACTCCTAGTATGGGGAGTCTCGCCACGATCAGTGTTAATATGAGGCCCTTGGCTAGGGATGTTCAGAGGTTAGCCAACAGTTTTGTCAGGTTGCAAGTTTCTGAGGAGAGCGGTGGTTTGATTGCATTCATTGAGCCCGTTCTTCCTTAGTTGAGCAAATTCGTGAGCACCAGTTCGAGGATGAGAAGTTATGTCTCATTTGATATAAGGTGAGGAGAGGTGAAGCCAAGAAGGTTGCACTTGATTTCGATGGAGTTTTGAGAATCGGAGGTCGAATTTGTGTGCCCAAGGTGGGCGAGTTTATTAGACTAACTCTAGAGGAGGCTCATTGCTTTAGATATTTTATCCATCCGGGGACAGCGAAGATGTATCATGATCTGAGTCAGCATTACTGGTGGTGTGGTATGAAGAGAGATACTGCAGATTTTGTATCTAGATGTTTGACCTGTCAACAGGTCAAGTGTGAGCACCAGCGACCAGGAGGTCTGTCCCAGAAGATGCCCATTCCTACTTGGAAGTTGGAGCGGATCACTATGGACTTTGTTGTGGGTTTGCCTACCACCGTGGGTGGTTATGATTCTATTTGGGTGGTTTTTGATAGGCTGACTAAGTCCGCTCATTTCATTCCAGTTCGGGTGAAGTATACAGCAGAGAAGTTAGCCCAACTCTATATCAGTCACATTGTTAGACTTTGATCTGAGGCCAAAAATATATTTTCTTATCATTAATTGCCTCATATTTATTATTTATATTTGTCCTTTTTGAGCATGAATTTTATGGATTGTACTAAATAGTGTATTTTATTTATAGGATTAAATTGGTGTGAAGTTGAAGAAATTTGGAGCTAAAACGAATTAAATATGGAAGATTATAGAAGGAAAATCAAGCAGGCAGCTTAATGGATTAAATTGAATATAATAATATATAAATGTATAAAGTGCAGCCGGCCAACTTCAATTGAAGTAGCACATTGGACACGTGGCAACTCCTGAAGCCATCTGCCAATTGATGAAAGACGGTGCCAGAAGAAAATTGTTGAGGCGGTTACTGTTCACGTAGGAATCCAATTCCGTTTTGGTTTTGGGTTCCTAATTTATTTTGGACTTAATTATTTTATTCAGCGTTTTCTACATCTATAAATAGTCCATAGAAATAATTATTTAGGGAGCTATTTTTTGGTGATCAAGAGCAAGGGATTACAATTCATCTTTGGTTTCAAATATCTACTCTTTCTTTAGGTTTGAATTTTATGAAACTTATTATTTTTGAGTTTATGAATATTATGTGTGGCTAAACGCTCTTGTTCTGGGGCTGTAGCTACGGGTTATTGTTGAACATCGAATTGCTTTGAATTGATTATTGGTTATCATATACATTACTTTTACATTCTTGTTTTAGTATTTCATGCTAGGCCACCATAGAAATAAATCTATTGTCTATTCTTGGACTCGAGAGATGAAGAGATAGATAGACCAGAGAATGTAAAGAGTTTGTTCTAACTTTGATTAGATTCGTGTTTAGGAGTGACGCCCAGACGAACACCTAGTTTGGTTACGAAACATGATGAAATATAAATGCGCGCCAATTAGGACTGTCTATCCCCGCTCAACGATGTAGTTAGACAGCTAGTTAGAGTAGGCGATTAGAGGTCGAGAGATCATGATCATAATATTAACCCTGTAAATCAATAATGTGATAACTAAAATTGATTCTTTGCATGAGATGTGATACATGAAACCCAAGTCATGCTGCAGTCCTAGAATTGTCCCTTAGTTGATTAAAACACCAAAATTATAGTTATCTTTGTTAGTTAGTTTATTAATTAAATTGTTCTTAGTAGTAGTAGTAATCAAAACCATATCGTTAATACGTTCTTTAAATTATAGACTTAATTGAATTGATATACATTGATCATAAGTCCCTTAGGTATGACAACTCGGTTCTAAAAGAGCCATTTATTACTTCTGAGACCACGTACACTTGCGTGTGCATTTGGGAGCAACAAGTTTTTTGGAGTGCCGGTATCTATAGTCTCGGATCAGGGTTCTTTGTTCACGTCGCATTTCTGGAGAGCTTTACAGCATGGTTTGGGTACTCGGCTAGATATAAGCACAACCTTTCACCCTCAGACTGATGGGATCAGCATTTTCATCTAGCGGAGTTTGCCTATAACAACAATTATCACTCCTGCATTCAGATGGCTCCATTTGAGGCTTTGTATGGCAGACGGTGTAGATCACCGATTGGGTGGTTAGATTCGGCGGAGATGGATTCCTTAGACACTGACTTGCTTAGAGATGCCATGGATCAGGTTCGTGTGATTCAGAGTAGGTTGTTGACTACTCAGAGTCGGCAAAAGAGTTATGTCGATCGGAGAGTTCGTGATCTTGTGTTCATGTAGGGAGACCATGTTTGGCTCCGAGTATCACCCATGAAGGGTGTTATGCGATTCGGGAAGAAGGGCAAGCTTAGCCCTAGGTTCGTTGGCCCGTTTGAGATCTTGGACTGGGTGGGTGAGGTGGCTTATAGGTTGGCCCTACCACCTAGCTTGTCAGTGGTGCATCCCGTGTTCCATGTCTCTATGCTACGGAAGTATATCCCGGATGAGTCGCATGTGATTGCTCTCGATTCGGTGGAGTTGGGTCCTGATTTGACTTTTGAGGAGGAGCCTACAACTATTCTTGATAGGCAGGTCCGTAAGCTTAGGACCAAGGAGATTGCTTCAGTGAAGGTGAAGTGGGGTCACCGTTCAGCTGGAGAGGCTACTTGGGAGTCCGAGTCTGACATGCGTGCCAGATGCCCTCAGCTCCAGGTACTTTCTTTAACTTTATGTTCGAGGACGAACATGGTTTTTAGTGGTGGATAATGTAATGACCCTGAAGGTCATTTTTTGTAATTCTTGCAAAATAACCATTTTTCCCCTCCCGAGAGTTGCCCCCAGTCATGTTTGAAATATTTCCGAAGTTAGTTTTGTGAAAGTTTGAGTTAAAATGAAGTTTTTGAAAATTTTTGATTTGTAATGGCTTAAGTTGCCAATTTGTGGTTTTAGAGGTCATTCGGAGTTTCGGGACTCGGATGAGAATTCTGTCGATTCCATCAGTTCCGGAATGTGAATTTTGGCCAGGAGAGTTAATTGGGTCAGTTTTGGGGCTATTTCGTGGATTTGAGGTCCTAAGTTGGAAAATTTTAGAAATGTGATCATATGGTTGACTTTGGTCAACATTCGAAGATCCGATGCTCAGATGTCAATTCCGACAACTCTGTTGGATTCGGGGGATGATTTTAGGCCTAGGGTTGGCCTTGGTTGAATATTTAGAGGTCCCCGAGCTTGTTTTGAGTTGTTGAGGAGCTTTATTCGGTTTCGGATTGAGGAGACCTCGAATCCAAAATCCGATGGTTCCATTGAGTCCGGAACGTTGATTTTAGTGGGGTTGCATATCTGGTTTGTGTGCATGGGGTTCCGAACGAATCCCGAGGGGCCATTCGGAGACTTGTGAAATTGCTGTTTTTCTGTACCTGGTGCCCGCTGATTTGACCTCCGCGTTCGCGGAGGGTTGTTGCCCGCGTTTGCGTAGGGTTGGCTTGTGGGGCCGCATTCGCGGAGGGTCCAGCGTGTTGTTCTCTGCGTTTGCGGAGTGGGACCCTAGTTCATGGAGTAGTGGGACCTTGATCTCCGCATTCGCGGGCTAAGTTAGCTGCATTCGCGGAGGGTTAGATTATGCCTTGCAGTGTAAAAATAGGGAAATGTCTCATTTTCATCATTTTGGAGCTCTCTTGGGCGATTTTTGAAGAGGAGTTTATTGGGAATCAGTGTGGGTAAGTAATTTTAACCTTTGGTCTGGATTACCCAATGTTTATATCATGATTTTGAATAGGAATTTGGGATTTTAAGTGTTTTGGAGGTTTTGATGGAACTCCAAAAATTTGAGGAAAATGGAAATTGAGGGCTGTTTGAGCTTCCTTTTCAAATGGGTTTTTCACCTTTGAGTTCCTATGATATTGAGGATGAGTTTTATGAAAGAAATTTCGGATTCTAGTTCCGTCTTCGAAATCGGAGTTTGGGGTTGTTTCATCTTCTCTTTCCAATTTTGTGTTTTTGGCATTGATAGACCCGAATTTTGATTGGGTTTTTATATTTGAATAGATTGTGTTGCTTTGGATTGCTCACAGAAGGGAAAAACTCCGATTGTTGATTGATTCCGATTCGATTAAGGCAAGTGAACTCTTAAAACCTTGTAAATTTCCTAGAATCTCGATTTCATTACTTGATCGTGTTGGGGAGTAATGGGATTGAGGTGTTGGGTGAGTTCTTGCATGAATCAATTTAATAATAACCGGCGGGGTTAATAAAATGGATTGTGTGCTATGTGAAAAGCCAATGTGTGATTGGGCCATAGACTTGATATTGTTGAAAGATTGATGTGTTGCCATGATAGTCTCGATGTGATTATAATTGTGTTGAACATGTCTTTTGCTCATTGTTGATTATGGGACTAGACTTGAGGCTTATGCTTATCTATTGACCCTACTTGTGATGAAAGGGATAGAGAAATGGAGATTAGGCAATTGACATCATTGATATATTGAGTATATTGAGTTTTTGACTGTTGTTGTTGATATATTGATGATAGTGTGACGTGATTTGCATTGATATGAATTGCGTTGTGATTGTGAACACTATCCTTCTCTCATTATTTGTGTGAGCATGCTGTTGTGCATTGGTTCTGAGACACTATGATGAGACTCTCTAATGAGATATAGTCCATGTGAGGCCAATGATGATTATGCCGAGGTTTCTGCCGGCGATGTTGTATGTCGAGATTTCTGCCGGTGATGTGTTATGCCGATGTTTCTGCCGGCGATGTGTTATGCCGATGTTTCTGCCGGCGATATGAGGTGCCGAGGTCTTTTCCGACGGATACATGGTCCGTGTGTGGCCCCCATCGGTTATTTCTTTCGTATTTCTGTTACTTTCTTCCGCTTGTTGGGTTTTAGGCTGACTTGTCCTGGTGGGATAGGATAAGTGCCATCACACCCGATTTTGGGTCGTGACAGAAACTCTTTAATTTCAATTTTCTAAATGGCATGACATGTTGTCATGTTTAAGATCATAAGATTAGAGGTCATTTTGATATGCTTGACCAAGGTCGAAGCTAGAGGATAACGAGAGATTCACCCGAACCTCCTTGGTAAGAAATTATACGATACATAAGGTGTTTTAAATTATTTTTATTTATTTATGTATTTATATAGATTTTGAACTTTTTAAACATAAGATTAGAAGTTGACTTAGTGGTTGAGGAGTTTAAGTTTTACCTTTTTATTTTTCAAATTTTCCTTAGTGAAAAACCTATATAAGAAATTACTAAAAATAGCATCGAGAAACCCAAAATCAATCCAACAGAAATTTTCGGTTTTCAATTTATTACATTGATTCACGGTTAAATTTTAGGATAATTATGCTCGAGAAAAATCCTTATGTTACGTAGCCTATTACAAAATATCATATTCAATTTAATCCATATTTATGTATAAGTATATTTTATATACATATTATTATATATATTTTTATATAAGGTTCAAATATTATGTATAATGCTTTCCCAGTTATAAATATTGTATGATATTATATAATGTTATATAATATTATTTATTAGGCTATGAGACATTTTATTTTATGTTTGGTTGTATATTTATGAAAATTTTCCTTAAAATTTTTGAATTTCAATTCAACCATGGTTTTATAAGTATGACTTATTTTTTTACCCACAGAGATTGAGTGAGTGGTTTTTTACATGAGAGATTTGAGATCAATTTTCAATAGTATAGTCAGAATTTCATGAAAGGTGTCCTAACTTTGGATAGTAAATTCAACAACAACAAAAAAGCACCTATATATGATTCAATCTTGCATATCTTGCATACTTTTGCACCCAATTGCCACTGAACTACTGCTCACTTCACATCAAAATTTTAAAAAAACAAAATGTGGACGACTAGGAATCAAATCTGGGCGCCATGTATGTTTCGTGCATACCCTTGCTACTACACTACGGTTCTCCACTGGTTCCAAGGGTGTTCAAAATACTATATATACCAATATAAAGTAAGATTTGACTTTTATATATATATGAATGATGTTCAATTGGTCACTCTGACACCACCGTAGTTCTGGCCCTGTCGGTTCCCCTCACCAACAACCTTCTTAGTCAGAGTTTATCGCATCAAGACAACCTAATGCGATTTATACTTCTTGTATAATTTATGAGCTATTACATAAGAATGAATTTATCGAATACACATTCGGAGAATAACCATTTGCAAATTTTTCCAAAGATTCCAAAAAAATGAAGTTTGATTTATTGATTAACCTTTTAAAAGGTCAAGTTTAAAACCTTAGATTAGGGGTGTACATGACCAGGTTGATTCGGGTTTTTCAAATATCAAATCAAACCATTTGTGTCAAAATTTTAAATTTATAAACCAAATCAAACTAATAAAACTTGGGTTTTTTCAGATTGGTTCGGGTTTTTCAAATACCAAACCAAACCATTTGTGTTGAATTTTTTCGGTAAAGTATTTATACAAACATATAATTAACTTGTGCTCCAAATACTTCTTTAGTCTAATCAAAATACAACTATCTAAGGTGTTTCTCAAGAAAATAACACAAAATATGAGATGCGTGATGACACTAAAATATTCAATAAAAATTAATAATGAAATCGAATAAAATAAATATTGCAAATTGATAAGTCATAATGAAAATGATCATAATTTAAAAGTATTAAATCATGCTAAAATAAGTCTAATAAGTATTAATTACACGATTAAATATTAAAGAAAAATTAAAATTAGGTTATGTATTTTAAATGTTTAAACCAATGTAAAACTAAAGAACAAATATTCAACATTATTGTCAGTTTTAGTGTTGAATTAATTTATTTTGTTAGCATTAGTATTTGATTTGAATTTGAATTGAGCTTTATTAGAGTTATAAATATCTATAGATTATAACCTTTATTGGATCATTCAAAATTCTAAGTCTCAAAAATTTTGAAAAAATATATTAAAAAATAAAAATTATGAAAACGTATAAGTAATATTTAGAAATTACAACAAAGTAAATACTTCTATGTATAAAATAAATTTTAAAAATTATATATCTAATGTCGGGTTGTTTTGGTCTCGGGTTGACTTATTTTAGTTAAAACCAAACCAACCTAAGTATAGTCGGGTTTTTTTTCCAATACCAAACTAAGTCAAATCAAATCATTAGTCGGATTTTTTTCTCGATTTGACTTAGTTTATGATTTGGTTCGATTTTCGATTCGATTTTGTACACCCTTGTCTTAGATAATGAGCTTAGCATTAGTTCTTTGGCCCAAAACTAATTTCTATTCTGAAAAAGCCCAGTCCAATACTTTCCAAGTTTCCTTCATTGGCACAAATATTTCTATTTGGGGTGATATTTAATTTTTGTCTTTAAATATGATAATCTTTAGTTTTTGTCCTAAAGTATTTTAAGAAAGCAAGGAATTATTTGATAGAATATATAAAAATAATATTGAATATGATGTATTAGTAATGTTAAATTAGATCAGGTTAAAAGAGGTATACGAGTAAATTGTTATATTTAAGGAAAATAAGAATTTAGGTCAGAATCATCCAATTCAGGTGTATATTTGTTAAGTTTAGTAACAATAGTAATATAATTAGCAAGATAGTATAATGAAGAACAAACTTAACTAATAAATGAAATTATTAGAATAATTTTAACCCTTTTTCCTATATTTTATTTCAGATGAACTTGAGGCGACCTCCTTATCATTTGCCTTGCCCTATTAATTTTTAAAAATAAAATTTTTGATCCACCCCACCCTGTTCTATCTTGATCCTATGCCGTTTAGCCTTGTTGCGCCACGCCCTCCCTGGCTCGCCCCATCCCGCACTTGTTTCATAACTCAAAGTCGTTTGGTTGAAAATAAGTTATTCGTATCATTATGCTATAAATAGTGGGATGATTACCAAATGACTTGAGTTTTATCACCTGACTTGTTTTTAAATTAACTTCACCCATTTCCCCTCTTTTAAGTGTGCTCACCTTCACAGTAACACACACCAAACAAACTCACTTCACAACACTACACGATCACACAACTCCATTGCCGGTCGAGGTTCCAAGTGGCGCTCAGGTAAGGTCTCTTCTCTCTCTCTCCCATACTTCCTTTCTATTACATAGTTTTTCTTTTTCTTTTCTGTCCATGTGAATCTTTTGTTGTGGAGTTAGAGAGCACAAATTGTGCAATTTTGCTATTGTTGGTTGATTGTGATGTATTTGGGCTGCATTGAACTATAATTCCCAGTAAATGGGAGGGTAAATCAATCACTGAGTCAGGGCTAAAAGTTGGGTTAAAGTACTGCCGGCAATGTGTTTGATAAATTGTCTGAGAGACGATTTTGTTTACCGGTGAAGTCTGATTAACTGAGCGACGTTAGGAGATGCGTATAAGTGCCTAGTTCGGGTTGGTTTTAAAGGGTTTTATTCAGATTTGATCAATTTGTAAGGAAGTGGATATTGGGGAGTGGGAAACTGTTACATGGAGCAGTATGCTAATCTATAGCCATGAAGTTTGAACTGCTGAAATGGGTTCTTTTATTCGTTTGCTTGAGTTGAGCCTTTGTTAAAACTGATCTCCATTTTATTGTCTGCTCAATGAATTCGCCGATGAAGTCTGATTACCTGAGCACTATTAGGAGTTGGTTTTGAGTAAAATTGGGGTAGTTAGGTAGGTCTTGGACTGCTTGGTCGAATCGCTTGAGTTGAAAATTATGCACACCTAAATGATCCTTCGAAGTACAATTTGTGACATTCTATGTTCTTGTGCGTCTGGAGTCGAATATTTTCTTTTTAGGCTCATTTTTTTGTTACATGCTGTTGGGTTACAGTTACACTGCTAAATGGAGGAATTGTTGCTTGCTTATTGTGATGTTAAAATTCTGTCTTATGAACTAATACAGCCAATTCTCATTCATGAGGAGACTAGAAGCTCTCTTAGACTTTTCCTTAATGCAGACATCTTGTGAAAGTAACAATGAATATCTTCAGCTGAACAGCACTATTAATCTAATCAAATTAAGTTTTCTGTCCATTATATACACCTAAAGAAAAAATTAGCTGGATAATTCGTCTAGGAGTTTCAAGTGGGTAGATTGGGTCAAATTTATATAGATCAAAGCAGGTTATGTTAATATACGAGTTATGATCTAATCCGTGTAAGAACCTATTTTGATAAATGAATTAAGTCAATATAGATTGAATTTTGGGTCGTGACTCATGACCCAATCCGCCCAACATAAAATTATTTTATAGATTTAGATAAAGTTTATTTAATTGACAATCTTTTCGAGAAACTGGTATCCATCTATATGCTGAGTTTAGGAGCTACAGAAAGGAAAGGACGAGCTCAAAAGCAAAAACTAGGAGTCAAGCTTAAAAGTATAGTTTGATTGTGTTGATATTAATAAGTTTGTAGTAGAGGATGATCGGTAAAGCAATGAAATTTCACCAATATGTTGCAAGAAAATAGAGTCTAATAAACCTACCAACAAGTTGATTTTTGTGATGTGAAACAAAATAATATCGACTTACCCCATTAAAATTTGATAAATTGAACAGGTTACATTTATATGGGTCAAATTTGATATTTCTAAATGTGGCTATATCTAATTATGAAAATGCATAACATGAAAGGGCAATATTCTTGCGCTGAATTTTACTTTACAAAAATACAAACAATCGTCTTTTAGCTTTTGAAAAAAGATATATCTATTGACAGAGTAGACCAAGATGTTTGTGAACTCCTTTGAAAGCTCTTACACAACTCCAGTAAAATAAATATCTGAACAATAAGTTAATACGTGAATGAAATAGATGCAACTAAGGCTTGAATAATAGCAAAAAGTAAACAATTGGCAAGTAATAACACTGCCTTTCCCTAATATCCTTAAGCAAAGATCAGTATTGAAATTGATTAAGATTAGGGACTACTAGAAGCTCGTTCACTGTGCCTTATTTATGTGTGCGTCCCTGCTCCCATCCGACGTGTTAGGCTCGACCTTGTCTTGTTACATCACCTTTAATTATTCATTCTCACGTATTGAGATTTGTAACTTGTTTTCTATCATACTTGTGGGAGATTTATGCTATAACCTTTTGAAGCAAAAATGCCTGAAAAATACAGACAATAGTTCGAAAATCAAAGGTAGGTTCTTGGTTTAGCTGCAACGATGTTTGGATTGAACAAAACAAAGAACACTCTTCTTCTCACCTTCTCTCATATAGAACTGTTGTTTCTACTTAACAAAGAAGAGAAGGAATGAACATTTCATATACTAAATTGTGGACAAAACCAATGTTAGAAAATAGGGGTAGTATGGGGGAGGACCAAAAGTGCTCTAATATTGCAAATATGAGGGACTATTAGTGCTTCATGTGAAAGAACAAGGATGATTTTGAGTCTCAGCCCAAAGATAAGGCACTATTTTGGGATTTTACTCCTCCTTCACAGCTCTTCTGTTCACTGACCTCAGGAACACTGGCAGAAGTGACCCCCTGTCTACGATTGTCGGAGAGCATTCCCTTAGATAAGTGATCGATCACTATCTTGAGATCTATCAAGAAACGTCTTTTATTTTTTGGTATGCTCTGAGAAACCTTCTGCTTCACCTATTTCTCTTTCATCTACCCCAAATTTTCCGGAATTCAGTTGTTGCATTCACTTAAAATTATTATAAACTATTTGAGTAAATCGGTTAGTGCGGTAAAGTTTGTTCAAAGTTTTGTAATCCAAGTTTTATTTGATCAACTACACTATAATCATGTATGGTCTAAACACGAGGCTTACTATATATGCTTTTCTTCAAGGGTTAAGCATTTCAAATTATTCTCTTAAAAAATGGGTATTGGTAGATCCTAGCGACTCTCTTCCAAGCTTGCAACTTCTTTTCCTTTCCATTTATCTGGATTAACTCGGGCAATTTCGTCTAGTTAAGTAGCTTGCACTGTAATAGTCAATTCGCTATATGACATTTTCCTCCAACAATTCTTGAGAGTTTGTGTCTGAGGAGTTTTACATAGAAGAACAAGATAGGAAAGTTTTCTTTTGTGGGTTTAATTTGTTTCTCAGTTAACTTTAACAGATTTATTTTGGGAAACCGTTAGTTTTAAGGTTTAGTACTAAAATGTGTCTATTTCTTGCATACAATGAGGACTATATCTGTTACGTAGCATCTATTAAGGACCAAAATAGTCCGACCCCCATACAATAAAGACCATTTTGATCATTTTCTCTCTTTTTCCACTTTAGCAAAGCGTCTCCTTCTTGTAAAGATTCAGTGACCCTTATTCCTTTGTATACTATTTTTCTCCAACTAATTGAACTTTGAGGTAGAGACACTGATGGAAGCAAGAAGGCTTGCCGTCAATAGATTGGTATACGATCTCAAGCAATTTAAGTCCTTAATTTCACAGTAGCATGCCTTGCTTTTTGTTGTGCAGTATCCTGTCTCTAATAGCTGAAATTTGATGGAATTCTCAATTCAATGTTGCAGGAGTTTTCTTACAGGAGGGGAAGTTAGATATGTCCAGGTTCCGCTCACTATTGCAAGCATCGTTGAATGCTACAAGAAGAGGTTTTTCACCATTGTCGACGTGATTATTCTGGAATTTTGTCATCCAAATCCCTATGCTGCTTCCGTTTCTATTTTAGCGGATACTTTTCATTTCTATTTCCTGTTACCAAATACTACTAGGATATGACGTTCGACCCATTTTTTGATCCTCTTAGCTGACATGAGACAGAATATATATTAATTCCAGCTTGTGATGCAAAAGTGCAGAATCGCAAGTGAAAAAGCTCACAATAATACCAAAAGCAATGAGAATTTCATAATGACTAAGCTATGAACTAACAAATGAGCAAAGGAAATCTAAATTGGCAGCCAAAGAATGAGTTTTATTGATGTGAAATGGTATTATACAACAGATGAGAGCAACTAAGAATCAAGATTGACATCTACACTTAGTTACAAATGAAATCCCAACTAAATCCTAACCAATTCTCCATCCAAGTTCACCTAACTTCCACTAACAAACCTTATGTGTGCTGCACTGAAGATACATCTTTGTTAATTGCATTCACTATCTTATTTTGGTGCATCAGCTTGTTTGCCTTTCAGATTCTGATTGTTAAGTTATTTTAATAAGTTAATGTTTTTGGAAGCCATTTTAGTTTTAGCTAGTTAGGACCCTTTGAAATATATGGGAGTTTTGCTTCATAAGTCCTTTCTTGGCAGTCATACTTTCTTTTCGTTTACCATTTCTCACAGATCAGTTAAAATAAATTGTTAAAATGGCTGGGTGATCTGCGAGAATTCCTGTCATCTTTAGAAACTTAGAGATGTCTCTGCTTTGGTGTCCTTTCACGTCTATTGTGGAGAGGCTTGTATGTTTGAAAGGAGTTGAGTGTTTTAAAGATAAAAATGATTGACCCAGACCCCAGGAGTTCTTTACAGCATTTATGCAAATAATGTAAAAGAAAGAAGAACAAGAGCATAGATAACCTTTTTGATCTGCACATCTCCTTTGACGTGCTTAGCTGTTAATATTAATTAACTTCTTTGTCATGTTCTTGTTGTTTTCCCTCATACTTTTTGCTTCATTAGTTTGTGATGGGTGTAGGTATTATCTTATGGGTTTGTGGTTATCCCTATCTAGCTTCCTCAAGTTGACAAGTAGTTGACCAGTCTTTCGCGAAGTATGTAACAGACTAACAGTGTATTCTTCATTGAATCAGCATGCGAGTAAAATGGTGCTCTTTATTTGTTACTTGTGTTTCTATCAATTATAGCAACTTTCAATTCGTAATAACTTTTTTCACCTGTAGCACTCGCGTGGAACATTGAAGACCTAGTTCCACCCAGTGAAAGATACATTTTCAACTTTAGTTCAAAGGATGAGCTCAAGAATTGGCATTTATACTCAGATTCAGAATATGGAGGTATACAAACGTACATACTTCTCTTACATGTAATACAAGTACTTGGTAACAGCCAAACAAGAACTTTTTTGGGTATTTCCAACCTGCTATTTTTGTGGAATCAGTTTTCCTTATTTATTCTCCTTTAGTTATAGACTTCCATAGCCTTATTCTGCACAGGGTTCTTAGTGGAGGTGGACTCTCAGCTTTACAGAACACATTGTTTTTCATTTGAGATGAATTTATTCTTTTGATTACTCCAACTTAAAAAAAAGACCAAAAATTATGAAAAAATATTCTATTTTTGTGAGCATCTAATTACAAAGCCTAGATTCTTTGGTTTTACAAAAGACACTTGTCTTTTCATAACTGCATCTATTATGTGAGGTGCTCGTAATTGTTAATTTTAGAAATCAGAATGATGGTACTTTAGGAGAGTGCCCAAGAAATGGAGCAGTTACAAAGTTAATCAATGACTAGAGTCTCCAAGAATCATGCAAGGCATCTATAGACTGAGGGCTTTCTTTTGTCCAAGTGTTCACCAAATCAAAGATTAAGTTAGTGACTAATAAATATCCTGATGATAATATCTCAGGTCTATCCTCAGCAGCTTTGGAGATTAAGGACACTGGAAATGGGTCAACTAGTGTTGGTAAATTATTTTGAGCGTGCATACTGTTCTTTGTTTCCTTTTTGTTCTTTTTCTGTTGATCTTCCCTTTTCCTTTTTAATTGTTCTTAGTCACTTATAAAGTCTTTATGTGTTATACTTCTCTTATCCAACCTCAACTGCTAATGGTTATTTCTCACTTTTATCTTGGATTATTGACTGCATGTGCTAGATAGATGCCCTCTAGAAACCATATAGCTCTTTGGTGTAGAACTTTTGTTTTCCCCTGAAAACAGTACAAACAATTATTTTTACAGTTCAGATAACTTTGTTAACTCATACAACAACAACAACAACAACACCATACCCATTGAAATCCCACTTAGTGGGGTCTGGGGAGGGTAGAGTGTAGGCAGGCCTTACCATTACCTCGTGGAGGTAGAGAGGCTGTATTACAATCTCAAATTCCTCGCTGGTAAGAAACTATGGATGCACTGCTTGCAAGCATTTTGAAGTTTGTCTCAGTAAGCTAAAGCCTTGACCTTCTATCTTAGATTTAATTAAAGTATTGAGACACAGTAACTTCTCTACATGTTTGAATTTCTTTTGGTTAGATTCTACATCAAACGTATCTAAGTTTATTTTTATTTTGTATCGCCTCTTTGTGGACTTCAAATATTGAGCTTTAATTGCTCCTATGACATTGAAAATATTTAATGTGTAATTTGTTGGAATGATATTGTTGCATTTGGCTTTAGTGTCTGGTTGTGGAAATTCCTCTCCTTGGAAGCAAACTGACTGAATTAGCTAGGGTGTGCAAAGAATTAACTGGTGAAAAATAGTTAAACCATGATCTCTTCTATTTCTCAACCTATACTTGCAGAGCATAGGCGATCTCAAGTCCTGGATAAGGGAAGATCGTTGTATTAGATTGACAGGCAGTGTAAAAATAGTCAAATTCCAACAATTCATATATCTGACCCAACTTTGTTTGTGATCAAAGAAAAATTGATTGATCGCTTCTATGTGGCTGCTGTAAAAGCACTATAATTGGAGTAACATTATTTGGGGCCTTCAGTGTTGTATGTGGAGAAAGCCATTGACCTCCGAGAATACCACCGAGACTAAAATTCCAATTACTTAATTTCTTTGTTCTGCCTCGCCTATGTCCCTTCTTCAATCTTGTCTATTGTAGTCAAGTTTCTTGGTGATAATCGTGAAAGTATGTCTAAAGATGTTACTCCTTCTGTCCCATTTTATGTGGCACCCTTTCCGTTTTAGTTTGTCTCAAAAAGAATGTCACCTTTTTATAATTAGAAACAATTTAACTTTAAAATTCCCCTTTTATCCTTAATGAAATGAATCTCAACTACACAAATATCTAAGGATTGTTTTAGACTACAAGTTTCAAAAGTCTTCCTTTTTTTCTTAAACACCGTGCCAAGTCAAAGGGTGCCGCATAAAATGGGACTAAGGGAGTACAATAATTGGTGTTACTTTTCTCATTGAATATAGACAGATATCTGGTGCTTTTGACAGGTCTTTTCTCTGGAAACCTCTCTTTGGATGTTATGGAAGGATCAAAGTGGAATATGACTCGAAGTGGCTTTTGTGGAATGCGGTCTAAAAAGGTGTGCTACTCAACCATCCTAATAAATGCTTCGTGTCCTTTTCTTGTTTGATAATGATAAGTAACAGATTGAAGATAAAAAATCGAAGGAAGAGATGACAAAGCCCTAGAACACCAAGACAATAGGACTTACTGGGAAAACCAAAATGAAAAAAAAAAATACATGGTAACTGAATATAAGTAGATAAATAATGGACGGATCAGCATCTCGGTCAGCTTGGGCCTTGGGCCATCTGCACATCTTGGAGTTAGGTCGTCTCTAACAGATATTGTATGTTTTTGTTTCCTTTGTGACTGTTGATAGCCCTTATATTCAAAAGTTCAGATCTGTCAAGTTGGCTGGGTTAACCCATGAACCAGCCCATTTGACCTCTTAAAACAGGTCCCCTACCTCCAGGCTCCAACTCTTGATTTGGCTGACCTTTAACTTAGGGGGGCATGGTCCGGGTCCATTACTTAGACCCCCTGACTGGACCCAGCTATTGGTTTATGGCCCACAGACCAACCCAGAAGAGCCCTGCTTGGTAAGACAGCTTTTTAAAAAATAAGTTGAAAACACCCACGAGAATTAATCAAATTTATTTGTATACTCAAACACGCATGATCTGGATGTGAATGAGTCAAATGATCTATATGGTGAACTATCTCCTCGGACTCGGGGGATAGTGATAGATGTTAGGTCTTTCCCCTCATTTTCTGCTCTCCTTGTTTTAACTAAAGAACTATCTTTATATTTGCAAGTCGTACTTCAATAAAGTTTGTGATGCTTCATTTGCATGTGAGACAGTCTTCTTCTTCTTTTTTTTTTCTTTTTTTTCGCATTTCAAATTTTCAATTAGTCAATTAGTAAGAATGTATTTCATTATTCAAACTTTGCATTTGAAAATTAATAAAGTAAAATTTTTTGCTTTCATTTGCTATGAAACATTTATAATATCATTAGTTGGCTTTATTAAAAGTGTGACTCTCATATAGCAGGCACTAGTGGTGAAACTTCAAAAAAAAACTTGCCTTAATGTCTTTGGTATAGTTCACATGTAATTTTTGACTGCCCCTTACACTATTATGATATAGAGGAATGTTTTGTTTTATCTATCAGTAGCGTGGCTTCTCCATCTAATTATTTTTTCTTGCAGTTTGATGGCTTCATTGATTTGGATGGATATGACACAATAGCTCTTAAACTTAAAGGGGACGGAAGATGCTATATTTCTACAGTAAGTTCCTGTATCTTGTCTTTATTTGGATGCTTACATGCTTCAGATGCTCATGTTTTCAATGAACTGCTGCTACTGATCTGTGAGAGTAATCATTTCTCACTCAAAGCCTTACTGCAGATATACACAGAAAATTGGGTCAATAGTCCAGGACAAGATGAAGATAATTCATGGCAAGCATTTGTTTTTGTGCCAAAAGATAACTGGTATATTGCAAAGGTAAGTTCTTCATTTCTTTCATCCTTCATGTGCTGTGGAAGCTATATCACATCGCAGAAGGTTCAAATGAACTACTTGTTCAATTTGCGGGGAAGAGAAGATAAAAAAATTTCTTTTACTGGCTGTGTAGATCCCACTTACTCGTTATGCACCTACATGGAGAGGGAACATAATAAATGCAAGGATGGAGATGAATCCAGCTCGAATCGTTGGTATGTCTTTATCTGTCAACGCAGAAGGTGGAGTTCCAGATGCGAAGTCTGGGCCTGGTGATTTTGGAGTTGAAGTTGATTGGATCAAAGCCTTGCGGATGCAGTAAACAAAAGTGGAACATCATAAAGAATGATTGTGAAAGACCACGACGTTTGGGGCATCCATGCTTATCGGTTGGGCAAGATTAAGAAATGCTAGCTACAGAGTTGGTATTTTTGAAGTCATCAATCAGAGATGGGAGATCGGAGATGTAGGAGATACAGGTTCTTTTTCTATGTACCTCAGGAAAGGAGTAAAATCTTACAATTCACTTTGCTTAAATGCAGTGGACTCTACAACATTCTACATCATCAAAGTCTAAATTATCAGATTCTTTTATCTTGTAATAAATGGGGCTCTTCATTTTGATTATATCCTTGTCTTTTACAAGGTCTGGCAATTAAATATTTCAATAATGTGCTAGTAATCAGTAAAAAAATTTCAAGTTTTTATGTCAATTAACAATGTTACTATCACTGTAAATTACTAGCTAGTGGCATGGCAATGACATTCACTACACAAAAAACATGTCTGCAAAATTTCCAGCCTGAGAATGATGATCCACTTGAAGTGTTAACACCTCAGAAATTTTCAGTCATTTCGTAGTGTTGAACATCTGGACATTCCATAAAGAGTGAATATGGTCGTGGTATGGTTGTCGTCAACTTTTCAAGGTCTCAAACAAGACAAAAATATTTTTTGTACTTGCAATTCCATTCACATCTTAAATATTCACATGGATATGATATTTTTTGACGAAGTGTTTATTTTGATATATATTTTTAGCGAGAGTTTATTTTGATACGTTGTGTCAAAATAATTGTCATTTTGACGTTGTGCCGAGTGTTGGCCGAAGTGCATAGATAGTCATTTTTTGGACTGTAATTTAATCTTTGATAAGGGTTTGCAAATTATTTAAAATATGGCAATGCCCACTTCTCCCTTTCTTCTTTAATCCACATCAACAAGGACTTTCATTTCATAGATCAAACATATAACTCCTAGATTTTATCTTATTCTTAAAAGAGCACTAATCAAAGCTTAAATTGAAGAATACAAAATTCTATAATTGCTAAATCAGTTAGAGGCTAAGCTATGTTAACACACAAAAGTCATCACTAAAAAAAAAGCAACATCAAATCTGACTTTGATGTTGAAGGTTAGCTACAAGTCTGAATTGAAAAGAACTTTGAACTCCAGATGGCTATCTCCTTAGCTTCATCCAACAAAAATAATCTTTCTCTTTAAGGTTCAAAATGAAATCAGAAGAAGAAAATGTAGAGATAGTAAGGAAGAGACAAAAATAACCTTTCTCAGCTCTCTCACTCGCCTCTCTCGCTTTTTATACAAACACAAATGTATAAATTGTGTTTGTGTTTGTGTTTGTATAAAGCAAGAGAGAACTGTATATACAAATACAAATACAAATACATATTTTTTCTTTCTATACACTTATAATTATACAATTACAGATCTCCCCCTGCCCAATTCTCTTTTGCCTTTCTCTCTTTATACAAACATAAATTATACAAATTACAATGCATAATTTGTGTTGTATAAAGCGAGCGAGAGAGAGATTTGATATACAAATGTTTTAATTCGATTCAATTGTACAGAGATTCAAATTTTATGCAGATATACAAATACAATCACTGGTACATATACATAGTAGTTACATATATACAATTATCTAACCGATATACACATACAATCGCTAGACTTTTATACAAATGAGATGCCTGCCTGCGATTTATACAACTGAGAGTATGCTATGAAGTGCAAATAGCAAAACTGTAGCTATATAACGCTAATATAATTTTTATGTTTGCTAAACCTAAAATTTACTCTTCTTTTTTTCAAGTGTTCTTAATTGGGCCTGAGATTTCATTACACAAAAAGGCCCACTTAGCCTTGGCCCATCTTATAAATACACCTTTCTACCTTCTCACCTACATACAATAGCTTAACTGCCACATTTTCCATCAACACTCTCAAACACACAGCATCAGAAAACCTAACTACGAAATATGAGGCAATTCGATCCATGGCCTGTTTTCTTCCGTCGTGAATGGAGCCGTAACTGGCCATTCCTCGTTGGTTTCGCCGTCACCGGCGCCATCATCACCAAGCTCTCCCTCGGTTTCACTGGTGAGCACGTCGTGTAATATTAATTTCCATATGTATGTTGTTTTTCTAGTGATCGAATCTGATTTTGATCTACGTAATGGTTGATTTTTGTAGAGGAGGACAGGAAGAACTCTCGATTTGCACAGAGGCACAAGAAGTAAGTTTAGTCATTGGTTGAAATTTGATTTTCTAGATCTAGGCTCTTATTCCATATTGATTTGACACTTGGATTGTGGATCGATGAATAGTCTATTAGGATTAAATTGCTTGCTAGCCTCATTAAATTGCTTGTGTGTTTTTTTATTTGTTAATGAATGGTCAACGTACTTTGTTTGAGATTAGTCTGTTGTTCATATCACTCTAGTATGTGCACAAGAGAATAGTGAAGGATGAAATGCTTATGGAGCTAGATTAGAGCTGTATTTCAATAGGTTATTTGTACATTAAGAGGGATAAACTGTTTAAGAAACTGTGCTTCTATAAGTTTTTTCTATAAAAAAGGTGGGTGATTTGGTTAGGTTTTGCAACCTTCTGACTGTCAATACGACAAAGAGACAGATAATACAACAAAGTGATCCTAAGTTTTAGGTGTAGGATTCTGTAGTGAATTGGGACTCGATGGTCAAAGAGGATTTTCTACCTTTCGGAATAGTAGAAAAGAATATGTAGGAAGAAAAAGGATTACATTATGAGATCTAGGTATGAAAATTTGAAGGAATCTGTGTAGAAATTGGGGATTATTGGGATAACAATGAGGAGGTGGTTAAAGAACTGATGTTGAGAATTGAATGAGGATAGTGTTGTAACAGAAATTTTCTACCATGCATTCAACAATATGACTGTAAATATTGCAGGTTCCAGTAATTTGAAATATCAATAGACCTCTAGTGCAATGAGATGGAAACCTTAGGATGAATTGACTAACACAATAGATGAATAAATTTAGCTGTTAGTATCAATCATATTTTTCAAGGGTTTAAACCACTCTGAGAGATGGGGTGGATTGTGTTACATGCCATGCTTCCTTTTTTTCTTTCTTTCTTTCTATCTTTTTTTGTGCACTCCATGCAAACTTTCACTCGAACGATTGTTTGAACAATAAACTCTTAGCAACATCTGTTTAGGAATCTGAGTATTATGCTCCATCATTAGATTATCCAGAGGATAAAATAGGTTGTTGTACAACTGATCCAAATGCTCCACCAACAGAGAATCAAAAGGCTCTATCAATAATATTGTAGTTGAACCTCATCAAATATTTAATGTTCATTATAACTTTGCTTTGACCATTTCGTTCTCCTTGAACTGTCTTGCTCAAAAAGATTGAATTGATACTTACAGACATCTTACAGTAATTGGAAAATATGATTTTATGTAGCTGAATGACCTAAGTAATGGATTCAATTGCTCTCCTTAAGGTCTGTACCAATCTGAATTTTGTGGATGTGAAAATATTTTTTCTGCTAACTGTAGCGGCGGATCCAGATTTTATAACTTGATGGGTTCAAGCTGGCACTTAAATCACAATAGTTTTAAGATTATTGAAATTTTGTTGTTTTCCACTTATATATCTATTCTCTGTGCATTCGATTTTACCTGTAGCACTAAGGCTACATCTGCCACTAGTTGACTGTAGATGGGTGGATAATTTCTAGTGGATGTTTTGTGGCATTACCATTTATTTTTCTGTTCTCTTCCTAATTTGTGAAAGAATTTACATCCACATTTATGTTCTGTATATGAGATACGTCTCATTTGAGTTATGTATTTCTAGGTTGCGTTGAAGTCAGTTTTATTTGTACTCATTAGTTTTGTCATTGAACTCATTAGTCTACTCATCTTTGCATGTCAAGTCTATGAAAATCTAAGCTGTGGTTTCTTCTTTCTTGCAGTTGACTCTGTACATGCTCAGTCTTCTTGCTAAATGGAGGCTACTTTTAACATAGACGTCTCTTTTCACTATTTCTATGTACTTTGTTTTCTAAACTGTCAAAGATTGATACATGTTGCATAAAATCCCTCATTTTGGGATAAATTCGGAAGCTGTCTATGAACCGTATTTGTTTGCGGGGTGGGACTGCTAATCTTGCGTTAATAGTTAGATGGCTCCTCTTAAATGTAAAATTTACCTGATTTTTGAAGCTTTCTGAATTTTTCATCCCAATAAAGATCTTATTTTCGTTCAATATTTCCTAGTATTAAAGCCACACGTTAGGTCTTAGTAAACCGCTCGTGTTGGTCATTCTTGGTTTTCTATCAATCCTTTAATTGGATGCCTGGGCAAGTTGGGTGCTGGCGGTACCATCTGCTGTTGCTACTGCTTAAAAGACCTTGTCAAGAAAGGATACCAATAATTTTAACAATCTCAAGCAGAAATGTTTACAGCAGACTTTTGTTGCTTGGTTCTTTTATGTTGTTACTGCCAAATACTAACAAAAATAACATCTTCCTGCTAAATCATTTTTTTTTTACTTTTAGATAATGCTCGTTCCTGCTAAATCAAATTCTGAATGTGTTTTTGAAAATATTGGAAAAAAATGTTTTGAAAAAAAAAAAACTTGTTAGTTTAAAGTTTTTGGAAAGAAATAATCATCTGTCAAGAATAAACAATTATAAAGAATGACATCAATAAGAGAATGACATCTCTTTTGATTAAAACTAAAGGCGCTCCATTTTAGCAAATTTAATGGATTAATTATGCTTGAAATTTTATTTAAGAGACTAAAGATGTTCGAGGTTATATTTAATGGATAAAAATAGTCCTACTCCAATCAATAAGAGAAAACTAGGCTAAAAACTCTTAGTCATACTTGCAAAACCATCATGTAATTGAATTTATGTGTAGTTATATAACTTTAACATATTTGTAATTACTTGGTCAAGGTGTAACTGGGAGAGAGATTATATTTTCCAATTTATTTATTTTGTTATTTATTTTGGGTTGGAGATGATATTTGTTGGTAATTATAATTTTTTTTATTTTTTTATATTATTTATCTTTCATTTCTCAATCTTTACTTCGTTTTTATTCCTTATAATTGTTCATTTTTTATTACCTTCATTTAGTGTAACTGTATTATTGCTCTAATTTTTGGAACTACAACTCTTAACATCAGAAAAGTCATTAACAAATTTGACATATAATGAGTAATGTTAATGAATTATAATTTCGTTATTGAATGAGGTTATAAATATATGTTTTTCTTTTCTCTTAAATTATTTTTACTTAAATTTTATTGGAACCTATTTTATGTTATGCTGAAATTTGACATAAGAGAATTATGTTATTATTTTTTGGAATTTATGTTATATTTTTTATTTCAACTTATTTGCTTTAACAGTATTGATTTATTATTTTACATTGCATGTCATTCATAATAACATGTGTTGATGATAGTTTTACAAAATGTGTACTTTTAATTTTTTATAATTAATTAAATTAAAATATTAGGAGTACTTAATTTGGAAAAAAGTATATATTATTAGGGCAATGAATTAAAGGTAACAAAAAAGAGTGACTCAAGTTTTAATTATTAAGTGTAGGTGACAAACTTGTAATCAACTTTTAAAAATAATAGACTTTTTTTTAATAGGTCCTTAAGTTTTTATTTTAACACTTTCACCCAAATTTTAATTAAAACCCTAATTTCTAAAAGAGGAAAATCCATATCAGTCTTTTTGTCTTCTCTTAACCTCCCGCTCAAAGCTGTATTTTCACACACATTTTTTTTTTTCTTCTTTTGTTGGTGTTGCAGCTTATTTTAGATTTCTTATTTGAAGAATTTGAGAAGGAAAAATCTCAAATTTTAGACAAACATGTGATTTGAAAAAGTCTAAGCTTTAGAAATTACTTAACAGGTAATTTTCAATCATTTTATTAAGTGAATAGTATTGTTTTGTGTGTATTATTCATTTAAAAATTTGATTTTTGTATTATTGTTCTTGCCACTGATGTATAATAATTTTCTGCAATTGCTATAGCTATTTCAGCAATTTACAACAATTGTTGAATAATTTGCTGAAATAGATGATGTTGTTGAGTTAAATTTCAGCAACTGCTATATCTATCTCAGCAGGTGCTGAATAACTTACAACAATTGTGATTTTTTAATACAGCTTTTTTTTTATGATCAATTTTTTTGTTCTAAGTTATAATACTTTCAGGTATCTTCAACATCATTAATGGGAGATGGAATAGCAGTAGGGTTAATTTTCATGGTGAATGAGTTGAGTCCAACAATCGTTATATTAGGCGTTGAAAGAGTAAATAAATGGCCTCGACGATTGCGATGATTGTGCATCGAGATATCGCATATGATGATTTTGCGAATAAAATCATTACTTGTTGTAAATTAAATTGTGAGTTGAAAGACATTATCATCACTTACATGCACAGTTTTGGTGGAAAGCAGAAGACGGCTCCTTTTAAGATAAAATGATCAACTTAGTTTGAGTACTTATTTGGAAGATGAACCCAAAGCAGTTTTAAGGATCTACATGGTTGAAAGATTGGTGAAGAATCATAATTTATGTGATGATCAACAAATGTTGAACGATGAATATGGTAGGATGAATATGGATATTCCAGATAAAGAGAGTGAAGGTCAACATATTCTTTCTTCTGAAGTTCGGAGTAGTACCTTGAGAGCTAGATTGCCCATTATTGCTAAAGCTGCTGATAGGCAAGTGCTCTGAACTCATAAATTTACTTATTTTTAAAGTTTCATCCTCTTTGTACACTTAATTAGTTTTTGCTTTAGCTGACAATTAATTAACTTAATGTAATCATGGTCAAGATGATGAAACAGGTTTTTGCAAAGATATGTCGTTTAAGAATAAGCAAGAATTATATATTGCACTGAAAATTTTTTGTGTGAAAAAAGATTTTAGATTGAAGAAGATGAAAAATTCGCGTTCAATATATTGTGTCAAATGTAAGCATCCTGAGTGCAAGTGGTGGCTACGAGCGGTAAATGTTGAAAATTCTGATAGATTTTATATTAAAAAGTATGAAAAGATGCATACATGTGGCTTGGAACATCTTACGAGTCATAATCCACATGCCACAACAAAAGTCATTGGAGCATACTTCAAAGATAGATATCCCGAAGGTAAAGGTCCATCTACAAAAGATTTGAAAAACTCTATCCGTATTGAATTGGGATGCAAGGTTAGTTATTGGATGGTTTGGAGGGGTAGCGAGATTGTAAAGTTTTTGGTAAGAGGGACACATGAGCACGGATATGGATTGATTGATGCGTATACTCATATGCTTAGGACATCAAATCCGGAAAGTAAAACGGCGTTGAAGATTGATGAAAATGGTAGGTTTAAGTACTTTTTTGTGGCATATGGATCTTAGGTTCTTGATTTTGCACAAATGAGAAAAGTCATAGCTGTTGATGGGACATTTTTGAAGAGTAGATATGGTAGTGTGTTGACAGTCTGTTGTTGCACATGATGCAGAGAATCATATTTTTTTCGGTGTCATTTTGCGTAGTAGACTTTGAATGTGATGCTTCCTACAAATATTTTTTCGAGCAATTGAGAAGTTTTGTACTTGATACTCCTGAGTTTGGCATAATCTTTGATAGACATCCAAGTATTGAAAAGATGGTTTCAATTGTATTTCCTTCAGCTCATTATGGTTGTTGCATGAGGCACCTAGGAGAAAATATTCGAAATAATTTTCACAATACGAGTGTTGTCCATCACTTTTATAAGGAGGCAAAAGCATATAATGTTGATGTATTCAGTGATCATTTCAATCGGATAAGAGATTTAGTTCCACAGGTCGCCATACATCTTGAATGCGTTGAATTTCACTGATGGAGCAGGGCATTCTTTTTCGAAAATAGGTATAATTTATTATTGGTAGTTGGTATAACTACTGCAGTTTTTTATATCAACTGTTGCAATTTTTTACATCAATTGATGCAATTTTTTATAGCAATTGCTACATTTATTTCAGAAACTGCTGACAAATGCAACAATTGTTATAAATAACTACATATTTATATTATGTAACAGTAAAACATGCAAAATATTATAACAGTTACGACATTCATGTGGAGTTGCTGAAATAAATTGCAGTTGGTACAATTGTTGTAATCTTCTGTAGCAATTGTTGTATTTATTTTAGCAACTGACGAGAAATATACAATAGTTGCTGTAAATAACTGTATATCAAAAACACATACTTATACTACAACTTAATCACGACCGGTGACAATATACTTGTAGTTAGTAGTTTGATGGACCAATTGCTTGTTCCTAAGATTAATATTTTTTGAAATTTCATTTTCTATCGAAGGGACAAAGATGGTTGGTGGATTAATGAATTTCATACGCCTCTCATGAAATTTTTCTGCAAATCGCCTATTTATTGCGTCAAATAGAGCAGTAATGAGATATTCTCTTTCATCAGGAAACATTGAGTTAATCGACTCAGCAATATTTGTTGTCATAAGATTGTACCTGTAACACATAAGTATCCGATCATATATTATAAGTATGTGTTTTTGATATGCAGTAATAACTGCTCTATATTTTTCGTCAGTTGCTAAAATAAATATAGCAGTTGCTATAGAAGATTACAACAATTGTACCAACTAGGGGGTGGGCATTCGGTTCTTCGGTTCGGTTTATTTAAATTTCGATTCGGTGTTTCGGTTTTGAAAATGTGTGCACCAAATACCAAACCAAAATATTTCGGTTCGGTTCGATTTTTTAAACTTTGGTTCGGTTTAATTCGGTGTTTTTAAAACGGTTTTTCAGTGCAAGCAAATAA
Source organism: Solanum appendiculatum (assembly GCA_018342035.1). NCBI lineage: Eukaryota > Viridiplantae > Streptophyta > Magnoliopsida > Solanales > Solanaceae > Solanum > Solanum appendiculatum. Next base: position 820,664 of record JAGDQO010000270.1, on the reverse strand, counting down.
AAAATAAAATGAAAATTAAATTATCAAAATGTTTAACTAAAGATAAAAGTTGAAAACTCGAAATAATCAATTAACATATTTAATAGTTAAAGTTTCCAACAAAGAACTAAAGAAGTTTTTTTTTCTCTTTCCGATTTTTTGTTTCCAACAAACACTCTTTGTAATAGCAGCCAACAATTTAAACCAAGAATTCAACACTTGAAACTTAAAAGCTAAAACAATACAAAGTTAAAAATGCCTTAATATTCAACTTCATTCAAATATAAAACAATAGGAGTCTCAACTCACAAACACAAGTTACCAAGTATATAATTAATAAATTTAAAATATTATTTTAAATTTAGTTAATAAAATTTCAATTTTTCGGTGAACCGAATTTTTCTTACCCTTACACCGAATACTGAACCAAAAAATTGAAATTCCAAAAAAAAAACACCAAAATCGAACTGAAAAATCGAAGTAGTTTAGTTCGATTCAATTTTTCGATTTTCTATATTAATGCCCACCCCTAGTACCAACTGCAATTTATTTCAGCAACTTCACATGAATGACGTAGTTGATGTAATATTCTGCATGTTTTACTGTTGCAGAATATAAATATGTAGTTATTTATAGCAATTGTTGCATCTGTCAGCAGTTGCTGAAATAAATACAACAGTTGCTGTAAAAAATTGCAACAATTGCTATAAAAATTTGTTAAAAATTTGTTGCAGTTGATATAAAAAACTGAAGTAGTTATACCAACTACCAATAATAAATTATACCTATTTCTGGGAAAGAATGCCCTGCTCCATCGGTGAAATTCAACGCGTTCAAGATGTGTGGCGAACTGTGGAACTAAATCTCTTATCCGATTGAAATGATCACTGAATATATCAATATTATATGCTTTTGGCGCCTTATAAAAGTGATGGACAACACTCGCATTGTGAAAATTATTTCGAATATTTTTTCCTAGGTGCCTCATGCAACAACCATAATGAGCTGAAGGAAATACAAGTGAAACCATCTTTTCAATACTTGGATGTCTATCAGAGATTATGCACAACTCAGGAGTATCAAGTACAAAACTTTTCAAATGCTCGAAAAAATATTTGTAGGAAGCATCACATTCAGAGCCTACTACGCAGAATGCCACCGGAAAAATATGATTCTCCGCATTCTGTGCAACAACAGAAAACAACACACCACCATATCTACTCTTCAAAAATGTCCCATCAGCAGCTATGACTTTTCTCATTTGTGCAAAACCAAGAACCCAAGCTTCATATGCCACAAAAAAGTACTTAAATCTACCATTTTCATCACCCTTCAACGCCGTTTTACTTCCCGAATTTGATGTCCTAAGCATATGAGTATACGCATCAATCACTCCATATCCGTGCTCATGCGTCCCTCTTACCAAAGACTTTGCAATCTCGCTACCCCTCCAAACCTTCCAATAACTAACCTTGCATCCTAATTCAATACGGGTAGAGTTTTTCAAATCTTTTGTAGATGAACCTTTACCTTCGGGATATCTATCTAAGAAGTATGCTCCAATGACTTTTGTTGTGGCATGTGGATTATGACTCGTAAGATGTTCCGAGCCACATGTAAGCATCTTTTCATACTTTTTAATATAAAATCTATCAGGATTTTCAACATTCACCGCTCTTAGCCACCACTTGCACTCAAGATGCTCACATTTGACACAATACACTGAACGCGAATTTTTAACCTTCTTCAATCTTTCTTTTTTTTTCACACAAGCAATTTTCAATGCAATGTCTAATTCTTGCTTATTATTAAACGACATATCTTTGTAAAAATCTATTCCATCGTCTTGACCATGACTACATTAAGTTAATTAATTGTCAGCTAAAGCAAAAATTAATTAAGTATACAAAGAGGATAAAACTTTAGAAATAAGTAAATTTATGAGTTCAGAGCATTTGCCTATCAGCAGCTTCAACAATAATGGGCAATCTAGCTCTCAAGATACTACTCCGAACTTCAGGATAAAGAATATGTTGATCTTCACTCTCTTCATCTGGAATATATATATATATTCATCCTACCACAACTATCGTTCAACATTTGTTGATCATCACATAAATTATGATTCTCCACCAATCTTTCAACCATGTAGATCCTTAAAAAGGCTTTGGGTTCATCTTCCAAATAAGTATTCAAACTAAGTTGATCATTTATCTTAAGAGAAGCCGTCTTTTACTTTCCATTACAACAGTGCATGTAAGTGATGACAATGTCTTCCAACTCACAATTTAATTTATAGCAAGTAATGATTTTATTCGCAAAATCATTATATGTGATATCTCGATGCATAATCATCACAATCGTCGAGGCCATTTCTTTACTCTTTCAACGTCAAATATAACGTTGTTGGACTCTAACACATTAACCAGGACAATCAACCCCTACTGCTATTCGTATCGAGCTGTTGCAGAAATTAGAAACTTCCCAGGTATACCTCATCGTTTTGATCTTTTTGTTGTCCACTAAAATGGCGGCAGAGTCAACTCTGGAGCTGGAGCTACCGGAATGTCCAGTTTGTCTCCAACAATACGGCGACGTTTCAACCATCCCACGAGTCCTCCCCTGCGGCCACTCCGCCTGTGAAGACTGCTTGGCACAGCTACAAAACCCCTTTCCTGGTACAATCCGCTGTCCAGCTTGTACTCAGCTTGTTAAACTCCCCAACCCCATTTCTTCTCTCCCCAAGAACATTGATCTATTACGTTTCTTTACTCTTCCACACCACAACAACGACAACTCAAAGGGTTCTCATGTTTCAACCCAAAAATATGATAAAGATCCTATTTTTATCAAACCCCCTTTATGGTCTCATGAGTTTTACTCAAATTGGAAAACATGGGTCCTACCGGAGGACACTATAATCATCGAATCAAATGCTTCTGTGTGTTATGGGAAGGTTTTGAAGGTTTCCAGCAGTGTTTCTTCTATGGGGTGCGCTTTGAAAGAAGGTGAAAAGGTTAGTCTTCTTGAAATTGGATATTTTGCTGGCTTGAATAAGGGTTCTTCTTCTTTTTCTAAGTTTGAATATAGTTATGAAGTGAAACTTATGACTGTATTGTATGGATTGAGTGAAGGGGAGAAGAGTGAGTTGGAGTCAATTATAAAAGCAAGTTTAACTCTTCATGTAATGTGTAAGGTTTATGGGTTTTGGTACGATATGGATAATCATTGTGTGTACATGGTTTCGGAGACATTTAGTGGGAGTTTGTTAGGGAAGATGGGTGTGTTAAGGAATGCAGTTCTTGAGAAAAATGCTGAGGAAAAAATCAGTAATGCAGCTGAGTTCGTGATAGTTGGTTTGGATATATGTCAAACGGTGAATGATTTGCATTTAAGAGGATTGGTTCTGGGTTATTTGGGACTTTTTTGTTTTGGTTTTGACAAGCTTGGCCGTGTTTATGTTGATATTAGTGAAGTTTTGGCAACAGGAAGGAGAGTTCGCAAGATATTCACAGAGGTTGTTGTTGGCAAGAGTGGAATTGCTAGTGAAGATTTGGTGGTGAGATTAAAAAATAACATGGTGGAAGATTGTGTTTTTGTTAGTCCAGAGGTATTTTTTGAGTTATCGAAACTGGGTGGCATTGTGATAGATTTAGGCAGCTCAAGGCATCATGTTGGATATGGTTCTGATATTTGGTCATTAGCTTGTGTAATTATTTCACTTCTAGTTGGTAAATCATTCGCTGAAGAGATGCATAATTATTTCAGTTATCTGGTTACTGCAGTAAGAGATGAAAAATGTCTTGACATTGTTAGATGGTACGTGGAGTGGAGGAAAAAGATTATAACTCTAATTGAATGCAGATTGGGGTCAGAGTTTGCTAATTTGAAGGAGATTCTCATCAAATGCTTGGAATACAATCCAGAAAATCGGCCACTTATATCTGAACTGTGGAAAATTTTAAAGGTTCTTGTGATCAAATCTGAACTTGATGATGTAAAAGACTTAGAGCAGGAAATAAGAAAGGAAAACATGTGTAATTGCTTAATTCTTGGAGACTTTTGTCAGTCAATCAATAAGGTTAGCAAACAATTGCCGCAGTGCCTTGATGATACTTCTGTGGTGGAAAATGCAAACGCAGAGGAGGCTGACGGGGTTGAAAATTTCGGGGCCGATAAGGATGTTGTTGAGGGTCTCTCTTGTGGTCAAGTGAAATGCATTGATCTAAAAGGGCATCGTAATTGTATCACAGGGTTAGCGATTGGAGGTACAAGCACTGCCTGTTTTCTCTTTGGTATCTCAGTATTACAGTCTTTCTTGAGTTACTTGAATGTACCAGATACTTGCAGTTTAATCTTTTTTTGAACTTGATATTTGTGTTGAAGCTTGGTTTTAGATGTTTTTCTTTGCATTGTTGCAATTATTCACGACTTGACGTTTTTAATGCTTATTTTATGTGCATTTTCTCTGCATAAAGCTTACAGAAAATACAGACAATTTCAATGCTTTTATAAATATTGATGTTGGCTTTTGCTCTTCTGTGTCTTTCAGGTGGCTTTCTGTTCAGCTCGTCATTTGACAAAATGGTTAATGTATGGTCTTTGCAGGTAACTTGTTAAAGCTAGTATTTGTATGAATTGGTCCATCATTTGGCATAGGATTTGGACTATGTCATTGTTGGACCCTCTTTGTGGAATTACCGTATGACTTTAGGAATTGGAAATGAAGAGATTGCAAAAGGTCTTGCAAAAATGACATACTTAGGTTTAGACAAATGAATAAGAAAAGTTTAGGAGCTATTCTGGAGGAACTGTGTTAGACTAATTGACATATAAGTGCTAATTGTTGAATCTTCCTATTATTTATAACAGCTTAAGATACAGATTTGCTGTAAATATACGTTATTGGAAATAGGAGCTATTACCCCAAGGTTTCCTTAAGTGGTCTCTGTGGCAGGATGTAATTTAAAATGTCTCAGAATATTAAACTTCTGGTGTCTTTTAATGCATAATTATGATTGTGGGATCTAATATGGTATGTTTTACTTTCAAGCTGATTATGATTCTAGATCAGCAGTTCCATTTTAAACATTAAAGTATTTCACTCTATTCCAGGAATTCCTGAATTAAGATAAACTGCAAAAACTTGGGAAATGATACGAATCTTAAGAACGATATATTATTTATCTCTTTAGGTCTCACAATCTCCATTCTTCAAAAAGTAGCATCATTTTGCCTTCTTGATTTTGCGCTTATCTCTTACTTTGTAGTTTGCTCCAGTATTCTTTTTCCAAATATGGACCCGTAGATAGTTCATGCAATTTTTGGCTCAAAATATTGATGCTTTAGTATTTAGGTGGAACTTAAATTACGATTTATTATGCCCCCAGGGTTTTGGTCTAGTATAAGAGTGCATCACATGATGTGTGGTTAAGGTGCACATCTTGGGTTTGAACACTATTGCAAAGAAAAACCTGGTATTTAAATGGAGAAGGGTAGAGGGGTGGACCCATATCCACGGAGTTCCCTGGCCTCATGGTTTATCCTTTTCTTATATCTGGAATTAAATTTTATTACAGCACGACTTTCACTAGAATACAAATATATCATTCATATTGCATGTATCTTTACTAGATAACTTTTTTCCCTTCTGCTATCTCTTCAAGAGCGTCCTTGAGTTATACAACTATTACAGGACTATTCTCATGTACATTCATTCAAAGGTCATGAGCAAAGAGTTATGGCTGTAGCTTTTGTAGATTATGGAGAACCACTGTGTATTAGTGGTGATAATGGTGGCGCAATTTGCATTTGGCGAGCTAGCACTCCATTAAGTCCAGAACCACTGAAGAAGCTACAGGAGCAACAAGACTGGCGCTATAGTGGTATACATGCCCTTGCTGTCACTGGAAGCCATTATCTATATACTGGCAGTGGTGACAAGTCAATAAAAGCGTGGTCATTGCAGGCAATTTTCTGTTGCTTTCTAGTTGTGATTTAGTTTATTTGAGGCAGAAATTGAAATACTGCTTCCTTCCTCACTTTCCAGGATTACAGTCTATCATGCACTATGAATGGCCATAAATCAGTTGTATCTTCGTTAGCAATATGTGATGAGGTTCTTTACAGTGGTAGTTGGGATGGAACTGTACGGTTATGGTGCCTTAGTGATCATAGTCCATTGGCAGTTTTGGGGGAAGAAGCCCCAGGGAGTGTTTGCTCAGTTTTTTGTCTTGCTGTTGATGAGAATGTACTTGTTGCAGCTTATGAGAGCGGTTTGACAAAGGTACTGTTGTGAATCCAAAGCAGATAAAAAGTTTGTTTGATTAGGTTAGAATATTGAACATCAACCTCAATATATGGGTATTTAGTAAGTATATTTTTCAAGCTAGTAGTAATTGTGAATTAAAAAAAAAATCTTCTGTTTAATTTTCTTAGATACCCTCGTGCTTTAATTGATTCCATTAGATTTGGTTTGACGATATTCTGGTGAAATCTGCTCAAGAACATGACGGTGCCATCTTTTCTGCTTGCAAGAAGGAGAAGTGGATTTTTACAGGTGGTTGGGACAAGACTATAAAAGTAAAGGTATGTGCACACCATTTATATGAAAATAGCAGCTTCTGTGCTGTTCATGTATCATCCAAATGCTCTGAGATTGGAGTTGGTTGATGATTTAAATTTGATCTTTATACTGTAATTCATGGTGCTTGAAGTTGTACTGGCTTAAAAGTTGCTGCTTTATAGGAACTATCGAGAGATGGTGATCAGATAGATGCCGTTCCACTTGGATCTATTACATGTGATTCTGTATTAACAGCTCTACTCCACTGGCAAGGAAGGCTTTTGGTTGGACAAGCTGATGGAGTTATCAAGGTATTGTCACACTAAAGCTCTTTATTGGACAAGCTTTTTTGTTAACACAGTTGGATGCTTCTTTGACAAGCATGAAGTCCTGATGTGTAGCTTATCAAATGTTTTCAGGTGTACTGTTCTGCAGTTAGATGAATCCTTGAAGGCACTTTTTGATAGTTTTATCAATTGTTTCTTTTGAGAAGCATCTTGTCTCAGCAACTGCAAGGAACTGATTGTAGTATTGTACCACGTTCAGGGAGCGTAGTAGGAAACACCCTTCACCTTAAACCAAAGGGTTCGAGTCACTAAGGAAGTAAAGAAGGAATCGGACAACTGTTGGCTCCTGAGAAATTTACGATATCAAGAAAAATACTGTCATTGCTGTTGTAAAAGCATGATAGTCTACATAGTGATTGATGCAGCAACACTGTAAAAAAAAAAACTGACTGAAGAGAAATGTATATGATAAAGAGTACACAGCATAGCATGAAATGTACAGTTTTCAACAGATCTATATGTATAGGTGATCTTTTCAACTTGTCTCTGAGTGAATGATATTCATGTTGAAATTCAACTGTCTTCTAACATCTATAGAGCTTTTGTTAGGCTGAAAGAATATGAAATTCCTTGAATTTGATATTTTTTCAAAACCTTTTTAATTACACTTAAATTTAGCATACACTTCAGGTCAAAAATAATTTAAATGTGCACCAAATGAAATATGTCAAATTTTGGGATATTGAAGTATTCAGCCAAAAACTTTCAACCTTCCAAAATTCAGTTGTCCTTCCTGCATTATACTCCATAGTTTCGCTCAATAAGGAGGAAAATACAATAACATACCCGTGAAATCTCACTAAGTGGAGTCTGAAAAAGGTATAGTGTACGCCTCGTCAATAATTACCAATTTATGATTATAATATATTTATAGCCAGCCAATTACTTTATGGTGGAAGTCAAATTCAGGATCAAATTTAAAATAAAAAAATTTACTGATAAAACAACAAAAATAATTTAAAAACTTTACCTTTGTCCAATTTTAAAAGAGAAAACATTAGCTGCTAAAAGCTCACATATCAGTCGAGAGCCAAAGCATAAACAACAGTGCAACAATGGCCACGGCAGCCTCCAACACCGCCCTGGTGCCGCTGCAATTCCGGCAGCACCGCCGCAATAACCAGCCAACTCTACTCACTCCTCTCTTCTTCAACGAGTCTGCTACATACCCTTTACTTGTTTTTCCTTCTCCTTCCAAGACTCGCCGCCGGGGCACTCTTTCACCAGTCTCTGCTTCTCTCATGGTACAATACTTTAGTAATTTGCTTTTCTCGCAAGAACCAATTTTTTTCACGTTTCATTCAATTCAAATTCTGTTAGCTTCATTTTTCCCAATTTTTTGTTTGTTTTAAAAGGAAACAGCGAATGAAGTGAGAAAATCCTGGGGTGGGTTTAGTAGCTTGAACAACTGGGTTGTAAAAGATTATTACAGGCTGGTGAATTCTGTGAATTCCATGGAGCCCCAAATTCATAATCTTTCTGACGAGCAGGTTAGTTTGTAGTGTCATTTTTGTTAATCTTGTGTTAGTTTTTCTTCTTTTCCCCCCCCCTTTTTAAAACTGTTTTATCTTGTTGGGTATTTTGTTGTCATAGTTGAGAGCAAAAACTCTGGAGTTCCGTCGCCGTTTGAGAGAAGGAGAGACATTAGCTCATATTCAAGCTGGTCTGACAATATGCTTTATCTTTTGGCTCATAAATACTGAGTCTTTTAGTCAAAAGGAATTAAAGTTCTTGTTTTTGATCATGTTCGTTGCCATTTCTATCTCCAGAGGCATTTGCGGTTGTCCGTGAAGCTGCAAAAAGGAAGCTGGGAATGCGCCATTTTGATGTTCAGGTATCTCCCGTGTAATTATTGACCATGTTGATTGTATAGCTATAACGTAGCATCTTCTGATCTCTGAAGGATGTTGATTTGTCTAATTCCATAGTTAATACATATTTCAATTCTCTTACTAATTTTCGTTAAAAGAACACGCATCCATATTCTTATCAGAGTGGTCATACATAAACATATCATACATGGATGTTTGGTATAATCAAATAGATATAAGAATAAACCACTTCGTGTGTAATTCAATATTATTACATATGTGACGTCCTTACTAGTGCAAATTGATCAATATGCTTTAATTGGAAATCGTAGATTATTGGAGGAGCAGTGCTCCATGATGGGGCTATTGCAGAGATGAAGACTGGTGAAGGGAAAACCTTGGTGTCCACGTTAGCGGCATATCTTAATGCCTTAACCGGAGAGGGTGTTCATGGTATGCTGTGTTGAGTGTGTTTATGTATATATATATATATCTACGAATCAATCAATCTATCCATCTACATACACACACATATACATGTAAAAATTTCTCCACCTATTTCTACTTCCTTAGAAAGCACTTTTGTCTGCTATAGCTTCAGGATTACCGACTATAAAAGGTGTTCGTGGATGCTTGTTGAGTAATCTTCAATATTAGCCATTTAGGACATGAGTTGTCTATGCGGGGTTTTACCTCAAATATACATAATTAATCAGAACTGGCAAATATTAGCATGGTTGTAAATGTAGATAATACTTGTTGGTGTTTACTAATTTTTCTTTTGGCATCTCCTTTGACAGTGGTAACAGTGAATGATTACTTAGCTCAACGTGATGCTGAGTGGATGGGACGTGTTCACCGTTTTCTAGGTCTTTCTGTTGGACTTATCCAAGTAATTTTCTATACTCAACTGTCTGTAATTTCAATGTTAAGTTTTTTGATCTAGTAAATATTTTTTCTCAAGTTTATTTTACAAGTAGTTTTTTCCAAGAATTGCACGTAATTCAAGGGTTTGATCTTTTTCTTTTTAGAGACCAACTGTTATAAATCAACCATAGTAACTCTTTCTATGCACAGAGAGGGATGAAGAGCAAGGAGAGGAGATCTAATTACAGTTGTGATATAACGTACACGAATAATTCAGTAAGTTGTAATGAGTTTCATGTTGTTCACTTGCATATATGTTATGTCATGTACCTTTTCTGGTTTATACTTCTTCATTTCTCTTAGTTGCTTGACATGTGAAGCTTTCTGACAGCCTAACGACTACATATCTCCTGCCTCCCTTTCTCCACCTCTTCCCTTTTCTTGTTTTCAATGGCCCAGGAACTTGGTTTTGACTATCTTCGAGATAATCTCGCCACTAGCCATGAGCAACTTGTGATGAGATGGTAAACATTGATATACATTTTTTTCTCTCTCTTGTTAATTTGTGTGATGGTTCATATTTATACCTTGTACAAACAGGCCAAAGCCCTTCCATTTTGCTATAGTTGATGAAGTTGATTCAGTCCTCATCGATGAAGGAAGAAATCCATTGTTGATAAGTGGTGAAGTATGTCTCATTGTTTTCTTATCTTGTCAAAGTACTGTTGATAGAATTATCCAAAAGATATTAAATTTTTCTTTATGTTACCAGAAACTATTGATTGCATGAGTTTTGTTAGCTGGATATCATAATTTTCAGTTTTCCTTGTTTATGGTTGCTTTTTTTTATTTTTTTATATCTGTTTGTCTTTTATTTATTTAATTTTTAAAATTGCTTTTTGCATTCTGTTTCAGGCTAATAAGGACGCTGCTCGTTACCCTGTTGCTGCTAGAGTAGCTGAGTTGCTTATTAAGGGTCTTGTGAGTTCCAAGTTGTTGAGTTATCCCTTTAAAACTTAAGCTCTGAGGCAACATTACATGATAATGATGTTATTTGTAATATCAGCATTATAGCATAGAGCTTAAGGATAATTCTGTGGAGTTAACTGAGGAGGGAATTGCACTCGCTGAGATGGCCCTAGAAACAAGTGACTTGTGGGATGAGAATGATCCATGGGCTAGGTAAACAAGTGACTTGTTGTTCTGTTTGCTTCCTTTGTTTTCCCTTTTTTTCTTTTGTTAGATTGCATAAGGTACTTTTGTTTTAACTATTAAACCAAACACTGCAGATTTGTATTTAATGCTTTAAAAGCCAAGGAGTTCTACAAGCGTGATGTCCAATACATTGTTAGAAATGGGAAGGCTCTTATAATTAATGAGGTACTTGCAGAAGAAGTCTCCTGCATAAGATGTGAATGTGTTCTTGGTCTCTTTTATTGTCACTGATGATTTTATTGTCATTTTGTTCATCACTTGCCTTTCCTTATTCTATTCAGTTTAACCCTTTGGGTGGGACTGTTAGTAGTTTTTCAACCATGAAATGATAATGGTATGGTCAGTATTAAGATAAAGTCATTATCTGCGTATTTTTGTAAAGATTATCATTCGACCAGTAGTTAATAATTTTAAACATTGCGAAACTATTTTATGCATAAATCAAGTCACCACGTTGACAGTGAGCAGGATAAGTAGAGGAGGAAACTTTTATCACTCTGATCAGTGGTCTCTACTAGGGAACTTCGGAGAACTGGAGTCACAACCTTGCAGAGAAAAATCATAAACTCCAAATTTCTATGCGTATGTGAAAGGGGAAAAGGTTTAGTACATTTCCTGCTCGAGTAATGTGGTGAGAATCTCTGCATCCAACTTTTACACCAAAATTCTACCACAACCCAGAGCAACTGAAGAAAGAACTGATTTGTCATATATGAAAATTAAATATATTAATGAATATGTGAAGTTATGGTGGTTGAAGGGGATGCGGTGGTTGAAAATATCCCGACCCACCGCCGGCTTCTTTTTCATTTTTTCCGGCTTCTTCTTCTCAGGGAAGTCAGGGCGGAGGTTGTGGTTGAAAGGAAAAAAGAAGAGAAAAGAAAAATATAAGTCATTCACGCGCTCAAATGTAAGTAATAAACACAGTATTTGCTATGTCAGCATGAGGTGTTTAGGAGCCACATCTGCCAAGAAGAAGTATCTAAATGGTCAGTGGCAAAGTTAAGGTTACAGATTACATACATCAGCTATTGTTATGTGTGTATGTTTGGGAGAAGATGTGGATCACTTCTTATTGTCAGGTAACTACACGACTATGGTGGGAGGTTATGAATTGGTTCAGAATATAGTGGGTTATGCCGAGGACAGTTAGAAGTTATTACATAGTTGGGCTTTCAAAAGAAAAAAGCAAAGATCCAATGCATGGGATATAGTCCTCCTGTCTCTTATGTGAGTAGTATGGAGAGAGAGGAACAAGAGAGCTTTTGAAGTGCTCGAGAATGATTTTGTACATGTGAGGAGTAGCATCATGTCTCTAGTTTCTCTTTGGTGTACCCATGAGGTCTTGTTATTATATAAATGACTGGGTAGCTTTTGTAGAGAACCATATTTTGTTCTATGTTTCTCTACTTTTTGGTATACTACTTGTAAAAGGGTATTCCCCAGCTTCACTAAAATTATTTAATTTATAAAATAAAAAAGGAGTCCACATGACAAGTCATGCCAACTTTGAGGGACTATCTAGGTACTTAGCCTCAGGGGTCTTCTAGTTCAAATACAAGTAATACAGGGATTAGTAATGTAAGGATTGTGATGCAGTGATTATTTGATGTTGAATATTTGGTTTGTTTAATTAAAGAACTTAGAGCCTGTTTGGATTGGCTTTTGATTTTTGACTTATAAGCCAAAAGCCATAAGTTAGAAATTCTAAGTTATGGCTTTTGGCTTATTTTTATCATCTTAGCTTAAAATCAAGTGCTTATAAACACTTTTTAAATTTACCCGAACACTCCAAAAGTGCGTAAAAGTTATTTTTGCTTAAAAACACTTACAATAAGCCAATCCAAACATGCTCTTAGTTCTGAACATCATGAGGGTATTTTTATCATTTCAGTTTGTTTAATCCATGTATTGCTAATACCCCTATTTTAATTCCAGATTCTATTCTGCCTAAAATATTACATAGATTTCCGCATAACTTATGCAAATATTCATTTACGAGGACAACCAAAATAGCTACCAAATAATGTAGAAAAAGAGTTGGATTTTGTAGAATGATTAATTCCCTCCACCAATCAACCAAACAATGCTAAATTATTTGCCATGACTAATTTTCTCGACAAGACAACCATACGGGCCCTTAGATTATATATCAATCTAATTTCAGAAACCAGAATTAAAAGAATAGTAATTTCTTAAGTTAAAGTAAACTTGGAGGGCCTAAAATAGTGAATTACCAACAGTGGGAACACATTTTCCCTAAGTTGAGCTGAATTCAGAAACAAAAACAACTTCGAATTATAAAAAAAATTTAGTTCAGATTTCTAAATTTAGCTTTCAGAATGGTTCTCTATCATTACCACACTGCCAAACCAGTTTGCAGTTTGCGAGGCGATGGTAAATTATGGTAACTATCTATCTTACTATTCTGCTTGAAAGCTACTCTGGTACAACAACTAGAACTGTAACTACGTCTCAAACCCAAGTTGGGGTCGGTTATATGAATTCTCAAGGACCGTGTCATTTTATATAGGCTGAACTCAGTCTAATATTATATAAAAGACTCCTAGCAAACATTGGACCTAATGGGAATGAGCAAACATGCCTAAAACTTAATCCCAACTAATTGGTATTGCCTATATAGATATTTTTCTTCCATTATCTCCTACTTTTTGGTAGGTTTGCATGGATTCCAGCAGATTGCAGGTCTTTCAAAACAACTTCCGTCCATGTGATTTTAGATCTTGAAAGCTACTCTAATCGTCTATTAAATTCTAATCCTTGAGAATGGTTATCTGAAGAGCTCTGGTCATATTTGTTGGATGAGAGATGTTGATTTCCTTTCTTGGTATTAATTTACAGTTGACTGGAAGAGTGGAAGAGAAAAGGCGATGGTCCGACGGAATCCATCAGGCCGTGGAGGCTAAAGAAGGCGTTAAAATCCAGGTACAGTATCTCCCACTGTTGACTTCTCCTTTCTGAAAATTGTTTCATTAGTATCTGCTAATTCATTCCTTATTAAAAGTGCACGATCTATTCATTTTGTAGGCTGATTCTGTTGTCGTGGCACAAATTACATATCAATCTCTATTTAAGCTTTATCCAAGGCTCTCAGGGATGACTGGGACTGCAAAAACTGAGGTGGGGTCACTTTTAAAGTCTCAAATATAGTTTATGCTTTAGTTATGAATTTCATTGTTTATTATACTTATCATCTATATACTGTGCACTGCAGGAAAAAGAATTCTTGAAGATGTTTCAGGTGCCAGTAATTGAGGTGCCGACAAATTTGCCTAACATTCGTAATGATTTACCAATTCAAGCTTTTGCAGTAAGATGTTTATCATACTCAAGTAAGTTTAGTGAGGTTTTGGGAAAAGGAAGGTACCAAGTCTCTGATTTCAATTTGCTTGCTTTCTATTGTTATGCCTTCAGACTGCACGAGGGAAATGGGAGTATGTTCGTGAAGAAGTTGAGTTTATGTTTCAATTGGGTCGTCCAGTTTTAGTGGGGACAACAAGGTACTTCTGTGACAAATGTTTTTGGTTTGATTTACTGCTTTAAAATTAAGAAACTGTTTTTAGTATTGACTCTCGCATATGCTACAATCATTGATTACATCACTGCTTATGAATATATGCAAGCAGACAGATAAACACACATATATCTCTACGTACGTATATATTTTTTCATGGAGCTACTCTGTGAAGCACTTTTAGGTCTGCAGGTCATATATCTCTGTCATCATAATTTGGTAAACACACTGTCATGGTAATATTTTCCCTATATGATGGATGATGTACATACTCATATATGAGCCTGTCTAGCCTAGGTGACCAAGCCTCGATTTTTTTTACCTACCTTACTCGTCTCTTTTTCCATATTCCCTTTTCATTGTTATTAGATGAAATAGACAGTCAGATGTCAATGTGCTTGAGAAAGTGATTAGTTTGTCTTGTTCCTGTGCACAAGCATAACAGAGAGAAATTAGCCAGTTAGAATAATTAGACTATCAGCAAAAGAAAAATCCAATAGAGAGGATATAACATGTAGTTGAGTGGCAAAAAAAAAAAAAGAGAAGGAAAACCCGACAAAGAAGGATGCAGATAGCAACTGTTGAAGTTGACATGCAATTTCTCTGTTTCCGTTTATCCTCCTGTTTTTGTCCTTCTTCTCTATTTTATGATATTTTTTCTTCTGGAGGGCGACATATGGGTTTATATTAGTGAAAATTCTTCTATTAGATTTTTCTACAAAGAAGCATACTTTATTAGGCCTGCTTGTTTCCATACCAGGTACTACTGAGTTTACTCCACAAGTTATGATATTAAGCAATAATGGGGTTATTAACTTCACTCTGTTAGTTGTTTTTGACACATTTGAGATCATTCTTTCCACTACAAGGAAACTAGTATCTGCTTAAATTTGACTTCATTATACGGCTATTTGATAAGAGTATTTGTTGCCTCTTAATTCTGTGCGGGTCTCTCTCTAGTAGCCTATAAAATTTCTCTGAACAGGAATGCTGTTGGACTGCTAGAAATTTTGTATTTGTTTGGTCTCAGTTAGTCATCTAATATTTGAATTTCATTTTTGTTCATCACATTTGCTGGCAATTAATGTGACAATATGTATGTTTTGACTAATACTAATTCTAATGCAGTGTTGAAAATTCTGAATACTTGTCTGACTTGCTGAAGGAAAGAAAAATTCCACACAATGTCCTCAATGCCCGTCCCAAGGTTTTTACAGAACTCTTGAGCTCTACTCTTAACTCATAATTTCAGTTTGGTTTGGTATCTCCTACTTGCACATCTCTACATGTGATATTGGTTTGCTGGCTTTTGATTGATATTATCTCGATTCTTGCAGTATGCTGCTAGGGAGGCTGACACTGTTGCACAAGCGGGGAGAAAATATGCAATCACCATATCCACTAACATGGCAGGAAGGGGCACTGACATAATCCTGGGAGGAAATCCAAAGGCAAGTTATATGTTCTTTGACATTGTACTAAGTCATATTTAGGCCCTAGCACTTGGAATGACATTCATACCTTTTCCATGATAAAGATGCTTGCGAAAGAAATTTTGGAGGAAAGTATACTTCCATTCCTCACACAAGATGTTCCCGAAGTTGATGTTCATGGAGAACCAAATTCTCAAAAGGTTCTTTTGACGTTTCCTTCCTCATAAGATAAATAAGCAAGTCTTGGTCCCCTCCTCCGCTGATAGTATTTTTGTATGTAGGTTCTGTCAAAGATAAAAGTTGGACCGTCATCATTGGCTTTGCTTGCTAAGGCGGCTCTGACGGGTTAGTAATTTTAATCAACTAGCATCTTAAAGTCTAAATCAGTTTAACTGATAGCTTCTGATGAATTATAGTTTAGCATCTTAGTATTGATGTACTGACTTTTTTATCTGATAACTTTCTCTTTGTTGTTTCTGTTTCGTATATTGATTATCTAGCTAAGCACGTTAGCAAAAATGAGAGCAAGAAATGGTCATATCAAGAGGCGAAGTCTATGATATCTGAATCCATTGAGCTGAGTCAGTCTGTGGAGATAAAAGAGCTACAGAAGCAGGCTGATGAGCAGTCAGAATTTTACCCTCTTGGTCCATCCATTGCTCTAACTTATGTATCAGTTCTTGAAGAGTGTGTGTCCCACTGTTTGAATGAAGGGTTAGAAGTGAAAAGGCTCGGGGGGCTTCACGTCATTGGCACTTCTCTGCACGAGTCTAGGAGAATCGATAACCAGGTGAGTTTCAGTTTGGTAGGACTTTCGAGGAGGAAAAACTAGCTTAACACTTTTATCAAGAAAGTATTAATATAAAGTAATGTAAACCTTTGGCCTCTTGAAATGCTTGTTCATGTTGGGAAAAAATGAAAGAATGCTTTGAAAACTTTGTATGCTTATGAGTATAGTAGTTGTTTTGCTTGACTCGCCTAGTCTTATCATTGTTATTAACTAGTTTATGTGTGAGTTCCATAGGAACTATATGTCTTTCCTGGTCTTGTTAACTCCGTTTGTGATTTAGGTGTGGCAATTTTAAACATTTTGGATGAAGTTACATATTCCCCCTTGATTGATCAAGAAGAGAGAAAAGGAGTGATACTGAGAGTTACCCGGTACCTATGTTGGTGGGAGGTAGCAGGTATCCAGTGGAATTAGTTGGAGTGCACACAAACTGGCCCAGACACCATGGTTATCCAAAAACATAAAAAGTTGTGTGTGTGTGTGAGAGAGAGAGAGGGAGGGAGGGAGAGAGAGAGAGATTTATGCATCTACAAATGGCTGAAAATGTTTCTTGACTCTTCTTTTCCTTCTAAATATATGTGAGACAAGATGCAGGTTTGGTTATCTTTGTCACATGGGAATTATCTCCCCACAAACCTTGCATGTGTGAATTTGCTTTATGCATCTCTGTCTTTTTCAGTTTTCTTGAGAATCTTTTTACTGCATAACATGCTTGACAATCAAACAATTCCGCTGAAATACAAATTCTCATCTAAAATTGGTTAAGCACTTATACAATAGATTGTTTGAGGCAAATCTGTCGTTCACCAAGGCCAGTGGTGCGTAATATTTGATGCTACGTCTGTAGTTTTCCTATAGAACGAAAGCTTCCTATTGTGTTCTTGCTTCATTGGTTTTTCTTTCTCTCATTTACTGTTTGCATTTTTTGTTGGCATGTTTGGAGTATGGATAAATGAGGCTAACTTATATAAATGATCCACCTTGCTGTTCTATGATATTTTGAGGGTAGAATAAGACTCTTACAAAGCAACAAGAAAGAATGTTAATTTAGCAGTTGCATTTCCATGACAAATTGTGTTTATAGAGGTGAAATGCTCATTTGATCTTTGCCAAAAAGAAACTAGCACAGGTCATTAGTTTACTGGAAGTTCATCTTAATGACAAGGATTTTTATTTAACTTGTAAAGTTTTTCATTTGCAAATCACTTTTCTTTGTGGTCTATCCTTGCTACTTGATAGTGTACTTATTTGACAATTAATTGAAGTTTCATTTTGTAGTTTGACTTGAACTTTTAAGCTGTAAGATTTTTTCACCTTTGACACATCAAATACCTGTTTTTTGCTTTATTGAAGTTGTTTTGAGACAATAACTGCCGGAGCAGTGATCTAAATCAATTCTAGTATATGGATAAAGAAAAATGGTGATTGCTCACTTAACCTTCAGCCTTGTCTCTGTGCAAGCCAAGTCATGAGCTTGCACATCTCCGTTCAAACATGGTTTTCTTCATAAATGCAACAGGCAAAATACAGACACTAGATGACTGTTAGTTTTCTTTTTTGACTAGGAGTTTAGGTCCACAAATAGATGCTTACCATAGTGTTGATTTTGTAGTCTTTACAAGACGGATATGAAAAAACTTTATACCTGATACAAATGTAATATGAAGACACTAACCTTCAGCCTTGTCTCTGTGCAAGCCAAGTCATGAGCTTGCACATCTCCGTTCAAACATGGTTTTCTTCATAAATGCAACAGGCAAAATACAGACACTAGATGACTGTTAGTTTTCTTTTTTGACTAGGAGTTTAGGTCCACAAATAGATGCTTACCATAGTGTTGATTTTGTAGTCTTTACAAGACGGATATGAAAAAACTTTATACCTGATACAAATGTAATATGAAGACACTAACTGTTGAAAATAGAAGGATAAGACATGATTACAAGGTGGACATATATTTTGTTTCAAGTGTATAATCTTCTGTTTCGAGGACATGACCCTAGATAGGAGGGTGTGGAGGACACGTATTAGGGTAGAAGGGTATTAGGTAGTGTAGTGTAGAAAGGTCTTGCTTTGGGTGGCTAATTGTTTATGAGTGTTTTTTTTAATAATAATCTATCCTAGTATGTTGTTTATGGTATTTCGACTATCACATGATTTTATTGTTGGTTTGGCTACTTTTGCACAGTTCCTTGTTAATTGCTATATTCTCTCCATTGTCCTCTTCTTCTTTTTACCGGAATTTGTTGCACTTGAGCCGAGAGTCTTTCAGAAACAGTCTCTCTACCTCCACAAGGTAGTGGTAAGGCTTGCGTATATTCTACTCTCCCCAGACCTTCGCTGGATATGTTATTGTATAATCTTCTGTTTGGCCTAAATTGATAATTATGTTAGGGCATCTCCAACCCTACCCTCTATTTTACTCTCCAAATATAGAGTTCTCTATTTTTTCAGACAATCAACTCCAACCCAATTCTCTATATTACTCTCTAAAAAAGAACTTTTTTCTCTCTTCAATATTATATTATTATTTCTCTTTCATTTTTATTTTCTTATTTCATAGTATAAATCTTTTCTTTCTTTTTTCCAAATAATCACCCTATATAATTTTCATGTAATACATATAAAATTTTATTTTTTTCAAATTCTTTTTTAATATAAAATTATATTTTATTCTAAATTTCTAAATAACATAAATTGCAAGAAAATATTATATAATATACATATTAATGGACAAATCAAATAAAAGTAAAACCATTAATGAAATACAACTATATAAACATTACATAAATACTCAACTTTCTAGATTATTAAGTTGCTCCCATAAATGCTCTATTAATGCGTGGAGTTCAAAATGAGCATTTTTGTGCATTCTTCATAGTTAAATTTTTTGGATAATTTAAAAATATACCACTTCAAGTGACGATTTTTTTTTAAAATTGAAATATAATTAATCCGGAATGAAAAAAGTATATATTAAATAATATATATTTTTTAAAATGTTATATTATATTAAAAAATAATTACGAATATTAGAGATTTAATCAATGATCTTGTATGATTTATAATATGTTAATTACAAATATTATATAATAGAAATAATAATAAAATAGTCAAAAAGTGAAATAGAGAGTATTAATAGTAGTTCTCCAAATTTCTCCAAATTTGGAGAACTACTATTCAACTCTCTATAAATGGAGAATAAAGAGTGAAATGGAGGGTGGTTGGAGAGCCCATTCTCTATTTTACTCTCCAAATATAGAGAATGGAGAGTAAAATAGAGGTGGGTTGGAGATGGTCTTATACCACTACACTATGATATCCACTTTAGAATTTTGTACTATTGCTTCCTTGTTTAAAGTTGTCTTAATGTGCATGGATGCACTATCAAACATTTTGTATCTTGTCTGGCAAGGACTATTGCAATTCATTTAGCTTTTGAAGTTGGGAAAACTTTCTTATTTTATTTTGTTCTGTTTTTCTCTTGGGGTTTTGGGGTTGGGGTGGGTTGTTTCATCTCTCTTCTTTTTGTTAGACTTCTATCATGTTGACTTCTGTTACAAGCTTGAACTTTCGTAATAGCTAATTCTTACTGTAGAGTGCCAGGGAACTTAGTTCTGCCTTTTTCGATCATACCTGTAGAACTAGTGTAATGTCGGTAATTGGGTGATGCAATTCATAATGGCTTGTTCTTCAAATTCATTTTTATGATGCAACTTTTCCGTATTGCTTTTCCTTTGACATGTTAAGCTGTTAACCATGTATGTTGATCTATAAGTTGTGCATGTAGCTTCGTGGTAGAGCAGGCAGGCAGGGTGATCCTGGATCAACACGATTTATGGTGAGGTAAGATGCCCCATTTAACTTTAATAGTTCCTCTTCAATACTTTAATCATGAAGTAAATAGTACTTACCTGTATCTTTGTTCTATTTTTAAGAAGATACTTATACACACACACACACACATGTACATGTCTGCAATGAGCCAATGACGGACGTACACACATAGTGGCGGGGGTTGCTTAAGCACCCATTCTGTTTGACCCAAGCGCTTACTATAGTGTATTTCTGTATAAATTTATATAATGTATTTCTGTTTTTCATGAAAAGCAGAGGGCATTCTGTGACTGACCCGTTATCCTTAAGATGCCATTCCTGATTCTAGCTACTTCTACTTATTACAGTTTGCAGGATGAGATGTTTCAAAAATTTAACTTTGACACTGAGTGGGCAGTGAAGCTTATATCCAGGATTACAAATAACGAAGATATTCCAATAGAAGGTCATGGAATAGTCAATCAGGTGCAAAATAATTTCTGTTCACTCTGTTTCTATCTCTGTAATTTAATATACTGTGGTATTTCCCATGTTTATGGATTACTCTGGCTTTTCTGTGTTTGGTTTCAGTACTGCTTTTCAAAGATCATATCTCCCTTTTTTCTTTCTATGACATGCTTCTAACAATGATGTTGAAACTTTACTTAACTGTCAGCTTTTGGGTTTACAAATCAATGCTGAGAAATACTTTTTTGGCATACGAAAGAGCCTAGTTGAATTCGATGAAGTTCTTGAGGTATCTACTTCATGTGCTGATACAATTTATGTTGTTTTGATGTCTTTGTTTTTCATTTAGGATATTCTCCCCTATTTTTGACTCATAAATTTGTGCATTTTACAATTTAATCTACTGATTTATTTTTATATAGATTATTCTGCATGACCATATTCTTGCTATATTATATGCTTTACTTTTTCTCCTTCAGGTTCAAAGAAAGCATGTTTACAATCTTCGGCAATTAATTTTAACTGGAGATTTTGAAAGTTGTTCAGAGCAAATTTTCAAGTGAGCCTCTTGATTCTTTTCATTTGAATGCTGGAACCAGCGTCTCTGGATTCTAACACATCTATCTGCACTCATGAAGAGTATCTGAGTTTTCATATTTAGAATACCATCCCATTATTTGTCAATTTCTTTTTCAATTGTCATGATTCTTTTACTCACACATTATGCTATATTTGGAAAATAATAAGACTCTGGATAATATTCCCTTCATCCAAAAGAGTTTTTGTGTTATCTTTTTTTCCGCTCAAAAATGGTATCCTCTTTCCAAAAGAAATTATTTAACACATTTTCATGTTACACAGGAGTACTTTTCCACTCTACACTACAATTTGCATATCTATTTTATCTGCCCAAACTATGGAAGTCAACATATGGTGTCACATGTTTTGTCATTGTTGAGAATTTAAACCCTTGCTTTGATTTTCTTCTTGGATCCTAAGTCTATCAAATTAGAAGGGAGGGAGTAATACTCTTAATGTATTTTATTACTTAGTCATTTTGTTACAAGAACTTACAAAATTCAAAATAACTTTGACCAAGTCAACAAACTATGACATAGGGAGTATAATTCTGCAAAATGCTGATAAGCAAATAACATGATGATCATTATGAAACCTTTTTTGTTAAAATCAATACTTTATGCTAGATTTTGGAGTAAAATAAAATAATGACCTGTTTGGATGCTGATAAGAGACTTGCATTGCACAATAACCTATACCCCTTAATGAAGGTATGGAACAGGGCTACTTAGCAACCTCTTTTTCTTTTATATATATTTGAAGCCCAACTTCCTTAGCCATATCTCTTGCGGGGCTTGGTGATTTGATGATCCTAAAGTTTAGTATGGGATATTAGATTCATGGACCCAATTCTTTCAGCACAAAATGTTGCTAAAATTTCTATCTCAAGGAAAAATGAATTTCAAATAGCCAACTATCGTGTCATCTTATGATACTCTGTGATATTGCTCTAGGATTTAATCAGTTGTGCTTTCAGAGTTGGTTATCCAAGATTAATTTAGTTATAATTCTTTTATGAAGTGAAAAGCCACGCATAGAACATAATGATCGAGTTCTCTTAATCATTTTAAACCTTTAATGCCATGTTTAACTTGGTGCCTGCAGTAAAATATCCAAATGCGCAAAATGATATTTTGAGGTATCTTGAAACATTATTTATGTGAAATTGATGCATCTACTTTCATTAGTTCGAAACAACAACTACTACTATGCTTCAGCTCCAAACAAGTTGGCAAGTTGGGTCGGTTATATGAAACCTCACTGACCATGTTCTACATTTAAATTCATCATAGGCCAACATTTTATAAGATAAAAAAAAAGAGAAGTACTAGAGGTTCTCTATATTTCCTACTGGCATAAGAATCTCTACTAAGGGGCTAAAAGACTCCCAGAAAGCATAGGGACCTAAAGGAGATATATTAACATGACTAAGATAAATTCCCAACTAATTTGTATTCTCATATAATTTTTTTTCTTCCATTGTATCCTATCTTTCGCTATGTCACATTGAAACCAAGAGATTGTTGGTCTTTTGAGACGACTTCCATGTGATTTTAGATCTACCTCGACCCCTTTTGAAATCTTCGCTCACTATGGTTTCACACCTACAGACCAGACGACAAGTGCATCTGGAGGTCGAAAATCCCCTATAAAATCAGGTTTAGATTTTCTGGAAGTTTGTATTTATTCACTCTCAGGGTTCTGTGTGGTTAGTCTTATATTCTTGATCAGTGTTTTCTGGGATCTGTACATGGTGAAATAGTTGAAAACATTAGATATTCTAGCTTATTTCCCTCTGTTAGACCACTGTGATCAGTGTACTTGACTTTTAATGAGAGATCATTGTTCATGGTGAAAATTCATTTCTTTATTGCACATGTTTTGGATTAAGTTTTCATCAGCGGAGTCAATATACTTTTGAGGATCAAGATTTTCTCACCACCATTACAATTCAATGCAGATACATGCAAGCAGTGGTGGATGATGTTATCCTTAGGAATGTTAATCCGCAAAAGGTAGCTAAACCTGTTCTCTGAAGTATGACAAGTTTTTTTTGTGATGCATTGATTGCATTGTCCTTATCTTCTATTTTTCTTCTATATTTTATTTTGCCAAATGTCATAGCACCCAAGTAATTGGTGCTTGGACAAAATCTTAGAGGAGTTCAAAGACGTTGCAGGCGAGATATTGAATGGTAAGAGTGGATTCTGGAATAACTAGTTATGAATTTTGCAAGTTTGCATCATAACATTTGACCAGGAAATTATGTGTAGATTCATTTGCTGGGATTGACGAGGAAGCATTACTTAATTCACTTGTACAACTTCGGAAGTTTCAATCCATATCTATTGACAACTTTTCCCTTCCAAGTTTGCCTCCAACTCCAAATTCTTTTAGAGGTATACGTGGAAAGACCTCTTCTTTCAGACGCTGGCTAGTTATATGCTCTGATGATTCAACCAAGTATGACCAATCTACATCACCGAATTCAATGATTTAAACTTCTTTATTGCAATCTTCTGATTACATATGTCTGATTTTCTGTGCTAGGTATGGGAAGTATAGAGAGATGGTTAATTTCCTCCGGAAGTACCTGGGAGATTTCCTCATTGCCAGCTATTTAGATGTCATACAAGAATCTGGATATGATGCTGTATATGTAAAGGAAATAGAGGTAACGTTACGCTCATTGCCCATGTTCATTGGTATGCTATCATATCAAGTTTCCTGTTCAGATGTGTCATTATCCAAATGTATGTACTTTTTTTTTGAAACTGGTAACTTTGAATATATTGATAGAAACAGATCAGTACATGGGCTGTACTAGGGCCATATTTACATGTAAATCCAGATCCTATGATCCTTGTCTATAATGAATCTAACACATCAATAATAGATACAGGATCATTAGACCAAAAATCTGATTACACCAAAAATATTGAATCAAGATACAATTCAATTTGATCTGTTCTTATACTATTCTCTATGTTCTCAAAACACCTAGCATTTCTCTCCTTCCAAATTGTCCACCATATGCTGGCTGGTATGATTCTCCACCTACTTCTGCTTCTTGCCTGAACCCCAGCTTCTTCCTGGCTTTGAAGGGCCTCTGTAACCTTGCCTGGCATAGACCTGGAGAAACCTTTAAGGTTTATGAATAGCCTTCAAAGCTGACCTGTGATCTTGCAGTGAAGGAACAAATGTCTTACATTTTCTGCTTGTTCTCCACAAAAAACACATGTGGGACATAAAGTTATCCTCCTTTCATCAGATTGTCTTGTGTAAGGATAGCTTCCTTAGGTAGGAGCCAAATAAAACATGCTACCTTGTAGGGTATATCACCTTCCATATAATTTTCCAGGGCCAGTTGACATTCTGTTGGTTGTGATTATTCAACCATCTGTATGCTTTGCCAACCTTGAAGGTTCCTCTGTCACTGCCCTGCCACCAAAGCTCATCTTCCCCTTCTTGTGTTCCTTAAACTGGCCAATAGTGTTAAAGAATTCTGCAACGCTTGTGATTTCTCAGTCATTTACTTGCCTTCTGAAACTGATTTCCCACCCATCAGGTGTCCACATTTCTGCAATTGTTCTTTGCTGATTTAGCATTAAGTTGTGGATGTCTGGATAGATATTCCTCAAAACAATCATCTCATGCCAGTCATCTCCCCAGAAGCTTGTCTTTTCCCCATTCTTAAACCTTTACCTTGGTTTTGTTCTTGAAGTCATCCCACAAGGCCCTTACAGATCTCCACAGATTCACACCATATGGGGAAATAACTTCCCCATAACAGATGATTGTCATTAGCATACTTCCACAACCATTTCATTCTGAGGGCCTTTGCACTCTTATCAGATCTAGCTGTAAGAGTTCGAAGCGTGATGTGTGGTTTGCACCACCAGTTTGAACCCTACGCAAGCTTTGCGTGGTCATCAAGTGGAGAAGAGTAGAGGGCGGGTTCATTATCAACCGAGTTTCGAACCGTGCACCACTAGACCTTGGGGATTTCTCGGTCGTCGCCATCAAAAATTTAAAAAGAAGAGTTAAAAGGATTAAATAAGACCATGCCACTGACCAGAAATCCTTTTGCTTCCTATTGGATTATGATCTCATTTCATCTCTATTTGATTGCATAATAACTGCCTTCCATATGAAGATTAGATTAGCATAGAGGGTTTGGATATGTAATTTGTGCATATGATTAGTTCAAAAAGAATATTATTCTCTATATTGATTCCTTATGTTCTGTGGATTAGAGGGAAGTACTTCTGAAGACATTAGATTGCTTCTGGAGGGATCATCTTATAAACATGAACCGACTAAGTTCAGCGGTATGGTAATTCGCACATCGGTTAAAAATTTATGCTTTCCTTGATTGGGAGTTGTATATTAATTCTCTGAGTTCTTGGAACAGGTGAATGTAAGGAGTTTTGGGCATAGAAATCCACTCGAGGAGTACAAGATTGATGGTTGCAAATTTTTCATCTCAATGCTCAGTGCAACTAGGAGGCTTACTGTGGAGTCTCTCCTGCGCTATTGGTCATCTCCGATGGAATCTCAAGAGTTATATGTTTAATAAGTTGCTGTCTTTTCATATGTGCTGTTGTTGCTTGGGTTCAGGTACACCTCTATTTGTTATAGGTAGGTTAACATGCATGCTCTCCTTTTGCTCCTCGGCTTGGCTGGGACACTCCTATTATTATTATTATTATTATTTATTACTATTATTTTTTTGGGAAATGGAGATGGCAAGAATTGGTTTTTCTGAGTTGCTTATTGTTAGTTGTTACTAAATGGTATGTGTGTTATCACTTATTTGCAGGATCTTGGATTCTCATTATCATCTCCCAGTCTGAGGTATGAATGTTCCCATCTTATTCCAGCTCAACCTAAGATGTACAGATGTCATGATCTGGATGCATAACCTGATATCATTGGCAACTTCTGTTAAGTATCTAAGGTAGCATTTCTTTAGTACCCGAATCTCATCTTCTTTTTTTCCCCTCTTTAATTTCGTTCTGTTTGAGATCTTTAGGCTGGGGAGCTCATGTTAGTGTGTCCTTTGAAGCAGGGATAAATCACCTCTGAACAGTTTTGAGTAGTTTGAACTCTCTGAGGACCACCTCAATACATGATACCAGTCAGCTTAGAAATGGAATGTAGAGCATCCTGTACATGGTAGGACTGTAGGAAAATGACCAAGGAGATTCAAGAAGACAACGTAGGGAAATTCCTTTGTTTCCACTGTCTGGACTTGTTAGAACTGTAGTGGTTGCAAGATTGATGAGGATTGCTGTTGGGTACATCTTGGTCTATCTCAGAGGGTGTTAAAGAGAGGCCTTTTCATATTGTTAAAGGCACTAGAGGTGAATTATTACAGACGGTCTCCACCAAATTGTTGGCAAAGGCTTGCAGAAATTTGAATGGCATGGAGCTGAATATCTATCAGACCATGCATCATTCTCGAGCTTCTCATCTGAAGTGTAGAAATGCAGGATCTTGATCCTTGAGCTCAACCTCTTTGTTTAGTTGTATACAAATGATATTGAGACGAATCTTCTCTTCAAATATCCTGCACAGATTGTATGCACCGTTGGTGGTTGTAACTTAGGAGAGCAAGCTTTGGTGGACAGATTACCTAGTAGTCGTGCTGGTGAATTATAGCAGGCAACCAGTTGTATAGGCAAGGTGTGCTTAAGCTGATCCTGACACCATTGTCATCAAAATATGTTTGTAACATGGAAAAAATGCAGTATGTGAAGCTCCCTTGCTCCTCCCTTCCTGCTGGAAATAATGATTGGAAGCATTTCAGTGTATATTGTGCTAAGAACGTTATGCGTGTGATTGTTACCATATGACAATTAATCTATTGTTTTAGTTATAAACAATGTCTTCACAGTTAAAATACAAACAAAAATCATTTGAGAATTGAAAAAATGGAAGAAAAATAAAACTTAAATTGGGTTTGCTGCTGCTTTATTGTTTGTCAAATTCACCAGTTTGTAGAATGAATAAAAAAGGAACAAGTGTGTGTGTAATGTATATCAACGAAAGTAAGAAGTGATATCATATTCCAATTTTGTTCAAAGTAAAAGAGGATGAGACGTTAATATGAATTGATTACAATTATTTAGGAATTTTTCAATTAATTAATCTGGTAGATATGAAACTATGATATGGACATTCTTGTTCTAAAAAAAGTTGAAAAAGCACACATAATTTTACTAAAAACACTTGTTCTCTCTCTCTCTTCTTTTTTTTTAATCATGCAACTAGTATTTTACATTAATGGCATTTTAAAGATTACAAAAGAACAAATTTAGTAGGTAAACGGATATAATGGTTGACTTTGTGCACATTATAGAGTATTTAAAATAAAAAAATTAGTACCCTAGATAATGATTGAAATTCTAGCGACACACCATAACTAAACTAAGGTCCTATTACCTGCTGAACTTATTTTTTTTGTAATTTTGTACACCTTTTGACTTACATGACACACTCCGTGACTCCACTTCGTCGAAACGTGTAGGAGATGTTTGGAGGCAACAGGCCAATAATAGTACTAAAAATACTTAACACTTAACTCGCAAAGCCAAAAATTAAAAATTAGTACCCCTAGATTATGATTGAAATTCCAGCGACACATCCTAACTAAACTAAGGTCCTATTACTTGCTGAGCTTTTTTTTTTGTAATTTTGTACACCTTTTGACTTACATGGCACACTCCGTGACTCCACTTCATCGAAGCGTGTAGGAGATGTTTGGAGGCAACAGGCCAATAATAGTACTAAAAATACTTAACACTCACCTCACAAAGCCAAAAATTATGTGATAAGTTAATACAAGAAACAAATTAGGTTCCATCATTCACCGTTTTAGTGTTTTACTGTCTCTACTCTTTACTTAGGATTAATAATTACAACAGTAAAGTATAGTCATATAACAATAAATGCAATAGAAAATTAAATGGGTTTTCTAATTTCCGTTTTAGGACTAACATATATATTATGACATAATGCTCACTCTGTCCAATAATAATTGTCCACTATTGATTTGACATTCCCATTAAGAAACAATAAATAATAGGGGTAATATTACCATATTATCCTTTGACTTTATTAAATTTAATGATTTGAGAAATGTGTTAGATGATAAATTGTATTTAATAGCAAAGGTAAAATAGACACAAAAGATAAATTATCTCTTGATTTTTTAAAATGGACAAGTATTGTTGGACAACTATTTTTAGTATGGTGGACAACTATTGTTGGACGGAGGGAGTATTAAATAATACTTTAGCTTTTATAATTAATATTATGTGTTCTTTATTAGTTTATATATATATAGGGTAAAAATGTAAGTATGATAACTCCTAACGGGTTAACAATTTACTAAAAAAAAAATTGAATAATCCACCCCCGTAGTGGCGGATCCAGGATTTCAATTAAGGGGGTTCGAAAAACTTCTAACCTTACCTTTAAGAGTTTCAAAATCAATATATAGACATAAAAAATCTTTAGAATACCTTAAATATACAACATAATTTTTTGTCGAGGGGTTCAGGTCCGCCTCTGCACCCCGCACCAATAAATCATTAGTTATAAAATTTTAATTCATCCATCAATCATTTATTCGATTACCCAAAATCAATAAGCCAATAAATCAACTTTACAATTGGCTTATAGATTACGGTTCGATTTTGAACTCCGCGTATAATACTACAAATATAGTTAGTTGCCTTTACCCAAAATATAAAAAGCAAATAGCGTCCAATTTCCAGACCGAAGTGGAAACTGGAGAGAGCAAAAGACGCATGAAGAAGTTGTACCTTTGGTGAGTTGCAGGTGTACCATAATATACATAGTAGGTTGTGGCATCATCATTTTTTGTACTTCACTTCCATTGAAAGCAAAAAGGAAGAGTTTTGAGACCAGCAATGGTATGGTAACCATGAGGAGCGACAGAGAGGAAGATCGAAATGCTACTGTTGATTCAAGATTCAATCAAACTCTCAGAAATGTTCAAGGGTAATCATTATTCTTATTCAGATCTATACAATTCTCTAAAACCCATCACTTAGATTTTCCAATTTAGGCCCTTTTTATATGTACCATTTTGAGGTAATTCAACTCAATTGGACTTGGGGGGGGGGGGGGGGAGGGTATGATCAGTGATTGAGTATGTGAATTTTGTGATCTCAATGCTGGATTTGTGATTGGAAATATGTTTAATATTTCTCGCTCTTTTAAATGATGTTTTGGTAGTTTATGGAGGTTAAAGTTGAGAAATTTTAGGTTGCAAAGCTTGTTATATTTCCTCTGTGAGTACTATGTTTGTTCAGTTTGATGAATTTTTGTGTTACTACTAGGACAAAATCAACAGGAAGTGAAGAGCTCAATACATTTGTTTGTAAGGTGATATGCTAGAAAAACATAAAAGTTAGATTCCCAAGCCAATCCTATTTCGTCGTCTTTTGGAGTGTTTCAATTTTTCGAAACTTTAAGCAAAACTTAGGTTTTATTTGATCAAAATGGAGTTGGGTGAGGAGACGTTTTTTTGCAGCTGAGGCGTCCTTACATACTGGTAGACTTGAACCTTTGATCACCGGCAGTCTGTGTTGTTTTTTTGATTTGTCTGTTGGTCTTTACATTGGGTAATGCATTTAGTGTTTTTTTCATTTTTTGTGGATTGTAAAGGTTAAAGTTTGGATTTAGGTTGTCAAACTTCCTAGCTTCCTAGGAGCTCTTGTTACTTTTACTTATTTGTTGTGGCAGTGATGTGTGAAATATGGACTTTGGGTTTCTTGAAGTTAATAGTCTCAATGTACAGTGTTGCATTGCAAGAGTCAATCTCTCCATTTTTTGTTTCTCTTCTGTTTTTTAATAGTTGGATTTAGACATTAGAAGTGTTGGGATGTTTTATCCTTGAACATAAAAGAAATGCTAAGGACAAAAGCCAAACTTAGCCTGAATATGAACTACATTACACATATTTGTTGATTGTTGTCCTTTTATTGGACGTTGACAGTATAGTGACTTCTTTGGTTAACATGTGCCGACTTTTTGTCTCTTAAATAGAAGCACCATCTGAAATAATATCCTTATGGATTAAAGAAAAAACCATCCGAAATAACAATATTTTGTATTTAACAGTCAGGGATGTTGGTTATCAAAAATATTTAACAGTCAAGGTTGTTGATTACTTGGTCTTATTCTTTTCCATTCAGAACACCTTCTTTTTTGCTATAACCTTTGATAATCACAAAAACTATGATGTGGTGCAGGTTGCTAAAGGGACGCAGTTTCCCTGGCAAAGTGCTGATTACACGGAGGTCAGACCCACTGGATAACTCAACTGTGAGATCTCCCGATAATCATGGAAGTCTAAGAGATAGTGAGACGGGACCAAGCCAACAGGCAGATGGATCTTTTGAGGTACGAGCAGTGCTGATATCCAGTATATATGGTTATGTGATATATCTATTGCTTAAATTCATCAGCATAAATTAAGCTCTTTTCCTTGACTATTAGGATGAACTGCAAAGTAGAAGCAATCTGAATGCTAGCTCATCTGCTAGCCAGACAAAATCATCAACGTCAAATTCAGAACACACATCCAACGAAGTACAGAAGCCATCAATTGGCTCAAGAGCTACTGATTCGGCTAGGCTAATGAAGTTCACAAAAGAATTGTCTGCGACAACTGTTATTCTAGGTACCAAGATATATATTTTTGGATAAGTAAGGATGAGGTGATATTTACATGGTTATATAGAAACATATATGATTCTTTTCTTTGCATAATTTAGCACATAGTGCTTAGAGCTTATTATTTGGGATCGTATGGGTGCCATGATCCTAGAAGGATGACTATTGAGTATCCTTTACATGCTAAACTCCTGAACTTTTCACTATTTAATTTTTTTGAGAAATTGGGAGAAGAGTTTTGCTTTCTCACCTAGACAGGCAGTCCGTTTAAGGTGATAAACCGTCCTGATCCCCCCTTCTTCTTCTTCGTTTCATTTGTTTTCAAGTATGCTCTGAGTCTGACAGGCCTTGACATAGGTTTCACAATTTATAAATATGGTTGCAAATGCATTGAAGATACTTGGTTATAAACTTTCCTGATCCGCCAAACATCTGTAATACAATCCATTGCTTACAGCTTACCTAAGATAGAAAAACTCGAAGCAAGTGATATAGACTCTCCGGCAACAGATTAGCTTATGTCTTAATACATAAGCGATAACTAGTTTGAAGGAACATTTATGCAGTGTAGGTGCAGGGAACTCTAATAATGCCACTCATGCTGTTTCTAGACCTAAATGAAAAACGAGAACATGAGAAAGCTAAAAATGCGCTCAGATGATTTTTGGAGAACCATCTTGATGATACTGTGTGAGAGTTGCAATTCTAGTTGGACCTACAATAGTCTTTGAGAGGATAATTTCCATATATCCTCATGATCTTTCTGCAATTTGGTTTAAAGTTCAACATAGGGGATGTACTGCTTAAATCAGTATGCTTCCTTTGCACCTGAAATGAATAGATGTAGGAGAATGTTCCTGTTCACTGCACCTTGTTGGAATAGGGGAGTGGAATTTGGGTGATGCAATTTGAATATGAAGAGGATTGAAAGCTTGAGCTGCTCAGAACTTCATTATCAGTTGAATCTTAGGATTAAGTAAAAATCCAGGGGAAAATCCATCATGCAATTTAACAACAATAACATGACGTCAAAAGTTACAAAATAATATAAATATACTGAGCCTACTTGATAAAGGTTTCACTTGACCTTACGATTTCAATAAGAACATTTTGATGGGGCACTTTCTAAGAGACTTACCCACTAGGAAAGGTAAGAAGGGCTGGAAATTAGTATGAAACTTACCAAGAGTAATTTATGGTCTATCAAAAATTACAACAATGACTTATGAGCATAAAGTACTTGTTACCGCAATGTTTTGATGAAGTGCTCACTAATGTTGATATCCTTGAAATTAAATCTATTCTTTCCTTGAGAAAGTAACATATGTGTATATTTAATCAAAACAACATCAAAGTTGTGTTGAGACCATATTTACAAGGGCAAAAATGAAAGAATATGCTCCAGAAACCTAACAAAAATCTAGGATATCTATGATTGAAGCAATGTTTTCTATGTAGTTCTGTTTACACCAAAAGCTAAAAAGCTTGATCTTTTGTACTGTATTGCATTTGTCTTCAAAACATTTGGAATCCCTTTCTTTCCAAATTGTCCACCATTTGCAAGCTGGGACAATCCTCCATATATCTCTGTTTAAACTTCCATCTCCTATGATAAAACCCAAGGAGAATAACATCCCAAAAGCTAACTAGCTATTGAGGTGGAAGAGCTCATGACTATAAACCCCACGTCTGTACATTGTTATACAGATGTGGGACTCAAGTCCCATGTCTTGCAATAGACC
This sequence comes from Solanum appendiculatum, assembly GCA_018342035.1. Classification (NCBI taxonomy): domain Eukaryota; kingdom Viridiplantae; phylum Streptophyta; class Magnoliopsida; order Solanales; family Solanaceae; genus Solanum; species Solanum appendiculatum. The sequence continues at coordinate 787,806 of JAGDQO010000270.1, read as the reverse complement.
ATAACAAACCGCGACACTCCGCATCCATTGTCCTCGATGGCTCCACCATTGGGTAGCTTTCACTCTACCACAAGTTGGTTGCTCTTGTCCAGGTACTCATTTTTTGAATCAGGTACCCATGTGCTTGTGTGTCGCTAGGCATTGCTTGCCCCGGGTGAACACTGCAATATCACCATCCTCATCCATGGCACGGTGGGCATAAAGGGCGGTGGTTGGCTCTAATACGATTGGTACAACCTAGGGAATCACACCCCAAAAGCTAATTATTGAGGTGGAAAAGCCTAGGCTATATTAACCCCATATCAATACACCGCTATATCTGATGTGAGACTCAAGTCCCGTACCTTGCAATGAACCATAAAAATCCATAACACTCCGCATCTGTTGTCCTCAATGGCTCCACACTGGGTAGCTTCTACTCTACCACAAGTAGATAACTCTTTTCCATGTAGCAATTTTTGAGTCAGGTGCATATGGCTTGCTGTGCAGCTAGACATTTCTAAGAGACTTGAGTCCCTCATCGGTATAGCAATATACTGATATGGAGCTTATATAGTTTTGGGCTCTTCCACCTCAATAACTAGCTTTTGAGGTGTGATTCTCCCTAGGTTGTATCAATGGTATCAAAGCCACCCACCACCCTCCGTGGCCACTGTGCCATGGATGGTGATGTCGGTATTGTAGTGTTCGCCTGTAGCTAGAAATGTTTAGCGCACAGCCAACCACAGGCTACCTAGCTAGCCTGACTCGAAAATGGCTACCTGTGGTAGAACAAAATCTACCCAGTGTGGAGCCATCGTCATGCAGAGCTTGGTGGTTGGCTATGGTCCATTGCAAGGTATGCAACTTTAGTCCCACATCAGTATAGCAATGTGCTGATGTTGGGTTTATATAGCCTTGGGTTCTTCAACCTGATTACAGATGCAGCGAGTGGTGATTTGTTATGGTCCATTGCAAGGTATGAGACTTGAGTCCAACATTGGTATACCAATGTACTGATGTGGGGTTTATATCCTTGGGTTCTTCCACCTCAATATCTAACTTTTGGGGGGTGATTCTTCCTGGGAGGTATCACCGTGCCTCTTCCAAGCTAAACAAGACTTCAATAATCTTCCGTGGCATTGTCCAAGCAATGCCTCTTAGACTAATGAAAATCTTCCATAGCATGTTTGTTATCCTTCAATTCAGGAATGGATGACGGACTTGCTTAGCTTCTTCACCACACAAATAACACCATGAACATATATAAATTGCTCTCTTACTAAGGTCATCATGAGTTGGTGGTGAAGAAAACATGTCTCACTCATGAAGCATTGCAGAGGAGGAGAGTCCCGATAACATCTACATGTGCTCTTTGTCAGGAGGCAATAGAAACTAACAAACATTTGTTCTTATATTGTAAGGTAACATCACAAATTTGGGGATTTTTTTAATTTGGCTAGGGCAATACCAGAGCATACTGCAAACTTATTGAGCTGTTGAATCAGAAGGGGTGGAAGCAAGAGTCAAAAGAAGTGGTGGAAAACAGTACCAGCCTGCATCTGGTGGGACATATGGAAGGAGAGAAATAAAAGGATTTTTGAAGTCAAATCTAACTCCATCCAAAAGATCAAATGGAATTATATTACTTCGTTATGTTTATGGCTTAAAGAGCAGTGTATAAAAGAGGAAGAACGGATAGAGGGCTTCTCAGGAGTTTTGGAATTAATTTCTCCTTGTAGCTCATTTCTTGGATGTGGCCAACATATCCTTAATGCTGTGAAATACAAGTTACCAGTTTCAGAAAAAAAAACCTAAGGTTGTCATGAGTCAAAACCACTTCTTTGGATTACATCCAGGCGAAACACATGCAACCTTAATAGGTACCTTCACTTTCCAAATGTGCTTCCATGGCCAATTGATCATTTGTTGGTTGTCCTGGTTCAACAACTTGCATGTTGAGCTTACCCTGAAGAGTCCTTTACTATCTTATTTCCACCATAGTCTGTCAGCACTCTCCTGTGTCCCTTTGAACTCTTTAAATTTTTTGTAAAATTCTACTAATGTATCCATTTCCCAATCATTTAGATTCATTCTTAACTGAAATTCCAACGCTGAGGAGACCATGCTTCATCTACCGGCTTCTCTTGTTGCAAGTCCAAAGCATAAATGCCTACAAAGTATTCATTGAGGCTAGAATTATCTAACCATTTATCCTCCCAAAATGATGTTATCCACCCATTAAACACCCTGATAGTAGTGTGATCCCTTAGTAGTGGCCAGAGTGTTCTTATAGATCTCCATATACTCACTCCATAAGGAGAAAGAACTTCCTTTGAGATGCACCTATTATCTTCACCATATTTAGCTCTGATTATACCTCCCCCGTAAGCCTAGTAAGCCTGGGTTCCTGAGGGTATCTCCAAAGCCATTTCATTTTGAGTGCATTACTCTGCAACTTTAAATTCCTAGTGCCTAAACTACCCTGCCTCTCTCCATGCAGCACATTGCTCCACTTGTCTAGATGAAACCCCTTTTTCTCCTTATGGCCCTGCCATAAGAAATCTCTCCTAAGCTTGTCACTCCTCTGAATAACCCCAGCTGTAATGGGGAAAAGGAACATCATGTAAGTTGGCAGTGCACATCAAGTACTGAGTTTATAAGGCTGATCCTTCCCCAGAGATAAGTACTGAGTGTTGCACCTTGTCAATTTCTTTTCACACTTCTCAATCACAGAATTCCAGATCTTCTTGGGCTTTGATTTGGCTGCCAAGGGCATTCCTAAATACGTAGTTGGCAGGAGACCTACTTCTCCTACCAATACCCAAGTCAATAATTCCATAGTAGGCACTACTAGGGGTGACAAAATAAATTTATGGTTATTCGTTTGACCCAACCCATTTTAAATGGTTTGGTTATCCAGTCTCTTAAAAGTGGATGAAATATGGATCAACCCATATTATCCATCATAAAATATGGATAATTCATGGGTATCCCACTAATTGCACTTCCCTCAAGTATGTAAGGGTGTAGGAACCTCTAAAACGTACACTTATTAAGGATGTGTTTGGTATGAAGAAATATATTTTCCAATTCTCTCATGTTTGATTGATTTTAATGTTTTGGAAAATATTTACTTGACACATATTATCGACTAGCACCTTTTGATGAGAGATATGAACAAGAAGCTTCGAGAAAACTTTTCAAATGGACTTACTTTCTCTAATTTTTAAAAAATAACTTTTATACATAAAGTAACAAATTTTTTTTCAAAACTTCCCTTAAATCAGAAAAATATTTTCTAGGAAAACGTGGAAATATTTTCCTTCAAACCAAACACACCTAAAAGGAGAAAAAGAATAAGAAAACAATCTTCTAATATGGAAATACTTATTTCTTTACATAATAAGAAGCAACGGATAATATGGATTATCCATTGGATTTCTACCCATTTTTATCCCTATCAAATGAGTCGGTCAGATATTTTATCCTTTTTCACCTGTCTCATTTTCAACCATCCCATATCCGACTCGACCGCTTGTTTGCCGCCCCTAGGCACTACATTAATAGGATACAAATGGCTCTTCTTCCAGTTTATCTGCAGCTCTGAATTACCCTCAAACAGAACCAAAATGGTTTGGTTCTTAGCACTGGGAAGGTTGAAAAATATAACTTAAAGAAAGGTAATAAATTAGTTGTACACCAAGATTTAGTGACCACAATTAAATGGGTGTATACCTCTGAGACTTAAAACAAAAACTTCATTGATTTGCATCAAGATTTTGAGCGGGTCACTGTACGCTTACTTGAAATTCTTACTATACCTAAAGAACAACTTTGATCTTCAGCTAAGGATAAGCCTTTGTAGGATTGGATTTATTGTAGTGGCTTATTCCTACACCCTTCCTGCCACTTTAAACTATCATTGGCTTATTCTTTGGCCCATTGATCACAAAGGTATACTTTCTTTGGATTTCTTTCCCTAGTCTCAATGCTTTGTGAATTTTCACTAGCTAAGCCCTTTAATGTGAGACTAAAAGACAGTTATGCATATATCACATCTGTTTCTGGTTTGCTCTTCCACGGGGTTTGTTAATTTTTCCTTCTTAATGACTTGTACAGATTGAAAGATTTAGTAGCTATTGTTTGTTAATTATCAATGCTATCTGCCGATCTGATTGTTGCATTTTCTTCTTCATGTGCTTCCCAACTTCTCTTGCAGAAAAATTGCGTGAATTATCTTGGAATGGTATCCCATCATATCTGCGTCCCAACATATGGCGGCTTCTTTTGGTATGGTTCTAATTAACTTAATTTCTCTGGAAATGTTTTTAGGTCAGTAAAGAAGAGGTATTATATATTAACTTGGGATCAAGGAGACAGAACAGCAGAAGTACAATAATCAAAGAAAGAAAAAAGGAAAAAACAGAGTGAAGATAAAAAGAAGGGTAATATCTTGAGGGACTCACAACTAGAAAATCTAATCTAGGAACTAGCAAAAAAAATATCTTCAACTCCTTTCATCAACTCTTTCTCATATCACGAAAGGGAACTCTTAAAGCAATTCATTTTCACTATATGAACAGGTTCATATACATCCTCAAAACATCTATTACTTCTCTAAGAGCAATCGACCACAAAGCCCAGTGTTATATAGTTCTCCAAGGTTCCAAAGTCAGACTGTCGTAAGCTCAACCCTAATTTATTTACTCTCTCAAATGAGTGCCTGGTTTATTTTGTTGTAGGGTCTCCTGTCATTCCTTATCTATGGTTCCGGTAAAAAGCTGGGTTGCACTGGGGGTAATAGGTAAGTGTTTTTAGCGGAACTTCATTTGGAATGGATTCAATCAACTGATTCCTTCAGTTTGACACTTTCTTGTCCTCATGCCTTATATGAGATAAGAATGGACTCAGTTGATCAAGGATAACCCATCGCACTCCGCAAACACAAGAAACATGCACAATATATCTTGAGCCACTCTAAAATTTACAAAAGATGATTCACTGATCTATCTCTTTTTGACACGTGAAAGAACAACTAGCCATTTTCCATTATTTTGATGGAGTCATATGATGAATGCTTTATATTAGTTGGTTAAACCATCTCGGATTTATCTTTATTGTTTCGTACTTAACTTTGTTTTGTGAAATTACTTACCTCTAGGAGACTATTGTTTTCACTTTTCGGCATTGAAATTTGTTATGTGAAATTACATGGAGGGAAGGTTTCTCTAATTCTCTTTTAAACAGGAAAGTTCATTTCTAAACCACTAGGGTTCATTTAAACAATCTTTTTAGCTTAGATCAATAGATACATAAAGTCAAATTTGGTCATCGACATTAGCTGCTTCTCTACTGAATGGGATGATGAATTCAAGTCTGTAAAACAGTCCATGCTTCCAGGAGTATCATCTGACCATGCACCTTTGATGCTTCAATGTGGTGAATGGGAAAAATGTAACTCCTTGTCCTACTTCAAGTTTGATAACTTGTGGTGGTTAGAGGTTGATGGCTTCACTTATATGAGGAAATATTGGTGGATTTCCTTTGACATCTCTGAAACACCTGATTTCATATTGGCAAAAAAATTGAAATCTGTAATAAATACTTCTGGAAAAGCTGGCCAACTTGGAAAGTATATTGGAGACTAGAATTTTAGATGAGAGGAGCTCTTATCCGAAGCGGGTATCCACAAGGACAACAACAACAACCACAACAACCACAACAACATACCCAGTGTAGTCCCATAAAGTGAGGTCTGGGAAGGGTACATGGTAGAGTGTACGTAGGCCTTACCCCTACCTTGGAGGTAGAGAGGTTGTTTCCGATATGGATATCCACAAAGAATTGCACGATTTTGCCAAATTTGAAAAAACTAAATGGAGCCAAAGATCTAGGGTATTATGACTTAAGCAGGGAGCCAAAAATATCAAGTTTTTTCTAAAGATGGCCAACTAACATTGGAGATACAACACCATTGATAAACTTGAAGTCAATGGGACTTTTATTTAAGATCTGGATGCCATCAATAGAGAAATCTTGGCCTTCTCTCAGATCCTATACTTTGAAACTGAAAAGTAGATGCCTTATTTCTCATTGGGTGATTGTTGTAAGGTTAACAGGAAGAGAACAACTGGATACAAAGGCCTTTTGAAGAGTCAGAAGTCCTAGATATAATCAAACAATATGCAGAGAATAAAATACCAGGTCCAGATGGATACACAATGTTATTTATAATCAAACAATGCTATATATAATCAAACAATGCTATTTTTCAGAGATGCTGGTCTTTTCTCAAAGAAGACATTATGAAGCATCAGAGGTTTCTATAACCAGCATACATTCGAATAATGCTTCAATGCAACATACATGCTTTGATTCCCAAAAAGAATGAGCCTCTTGAATTGAGGGATTTTAGGCCCATTAGCTTGACAGGAAGTTTCTGTAAAATCAGATCTAAATTGTTGACCGAAAGATTGAAGAGCGTCATGGACCAGCTGGTTGCTAAATCTTTGATGGCCTTCATCAGAAGAAGATAAACTATGGATGTTGTTCTCATTGCGAATGGATGGATGAATTCAAGAAAAAAAATCAGAACAATGGGGTTCTTTGTAAACTTGACATTGAAAAAGCTTTCGATCATGTGAATTGAGGTTTCCTTATTAACACTTGTAACAAAATGGGATTTGGAAGGAAATGGATCTACTGGATTCCTTTATGCATTAGTACTGTGAGATATTCAGTAATCATCAATGAGTCTCTAGAGAGTTTCTTTTCAGCTCAAAGAGGTCTTCGATAAGGTGATCCCTTTTATCCATTCCACTTTTACACTTTATCTTAGTAATGGAAGGGTTTAGCAGAATGCTTTATATTGCTAACTATACAATGGTTGGATCAAAGTTTTCAAGGTGGGAGATGGCATAGAAGTCTCACATTTACTCTATGCAGATGATACCCTCATTCTATGTGATGCAGATATCCATTAGTTCAAATTCCAGAGATTGGTTTTGATTTCTTTAAGCGGTTTATGGTCTTCATGTGAACTGGATAAATAACTTGCTCTTTCCCGTAAATGTAACTTCAAATATTAGAGATCTGGAATTTTTTTTGGGATGTGACTTTGGACGACATGTTCAATGACATAAAGACTCAAGACTCTAATTCCTGAAGCCACAGTGGAAGATAACTGGGGCCAGCATGGGTGGAGATGGATTTTTACAATACAACTCAATAACAGGGAACTTCCTATTGTACTAAAAGTTCTGGATAAGTTCAAGGAAATAACACTAGAGGAGGATAGATTAAATTGTAAATGGCGTAGTAAGGGTCTGTTTATGGTAACATCAGCATACTCACATCTCAATTAGGCTGGTCAGCAGTCCATGTATGGAGCTGGAAGGCATTTTGGCAAAGTGAAAATACCTCCCAAAGTTGTTTTGTGTGGTTAGTTGTTAGAGATGGTTGCCTTCCACAAGAAACTTAAAGAGAAGGGAAATGCAACTGTGTTCAAGGTGTTATCTATGTGGACTGGAGTCTAAAAGTAGAAACCATCTTTTTATACATTGTGAAGTAACTGGAGTACTCTGGCAGCTATTCCTTAGTATGAAATTATCATGGATTATGCCCACGACTCTAGGGGAGCTGCTTGCTTGTTGAAACTTACCTGGTGGACTAGTTAAACAAAAAAACTGGTGGAAGATTATACCAGGCTGCATATGGTGGATTATATGGAAGGGGAGAAACTAGAGATGCTTTGAAGGGACCCACAACTCCATACAGAAAATCAAGATGAATGCCTGTTTTTATTTCATTTTTGGTGTAAGGAAGATTTAGTACAGGATGTTGATTCAATGTTAGACATTATAGAATCCCTGTAATAGTAGGATCCAAGAGAAAGCTATGCCTTTTGGATTCCTTTTGCAATCTGTAAATATGACTTAAGCACAATCGTTGTGCACTACATCTACGATATTATTACCATTCTCAAAAGTAAGAAAGGTATTCTTGCAGACAAGTTCGCTTGCCTCCATTTTATGAAATCTGTTTTCACATGACTGAGTTACATAGTTAACAAAACATGTTAAACTGGATTGCAGATTTTCTTATTAGACATAATTTGTTGCTTTTATGCAATTTAAATAATGAGCTGACAACAGGGATATGCACCCCCTAATTCAGATAGAAGGGAGGGAGTTCTGAGAAGAAAGCGTCTAGATTATCTTGATTGTGTTGCTCAGTACTATGACATTCCTGATATTGAGCGAACAGATGAAGAGATCAACATGCTTCGGCAGGTATTTTCGATGCATTTGGGTTGTGATCTTTTTTATGCCTTATGCTTATTTCCCAATGTCGTCAGTCATATAACTACTGCTTCGCTTGTGCTGTTAGATTGCTGTTGATTGCCCTAGAACGGTGCCTGATGTTTCTTTTTTCCAACAAGCACAAGTTCAGAAATCCCTGGAGCGCATACTTTACATATGGTAAACTATTTATATTTCTCTGTATTCATTAGCTGTAGCATTCTCCTTGAATTGTAGAATTTCTCTACAAAGGGGAGAGGAAAGGAAATAGCATTACATTTATTTCTTTAGATAAGATGTGGAACTAGATGAGAAAACAAATGGGTTATAATGGGCTTCTGGCAACTTGGCATGGTCAAAAATCGAAATTGGTAGTAGTCATTAGGTGTGTGCATTTGTCGGATTAAACCCAAAAACCAAATAATTAAAGGAATCCTGATTATTAGTTTACGATCTCATCTAACATTATAGTTACTGATACATTCCATATACCAACTAGCACACTAAGATTTTGCTACATACACTACCTTGTTCATTCCGATTACCAAATAAACATTGATGATTTTAGCAATTAAGAGAAAAGTGACAAATCCAATAAACCAAAACCAAACTGGAGAAAAACCAAATTAAAAGAGAAACCAAATGAAACTGAACTTGAGTTTTGATTGGACTGAATTTTTTCATAACTGAAAATCTGAATCCAAATAATACAAAACCAAATAAAAAAAGTACTGCACACCCTAGTAGGCGTCACCCTAAGGGCAGCCCAGAAATAAAAGTTAAAAGAATTGAAGATGCATGGGCATTCATTAACCTTTCTTTATTGCTCCTGTTGTCTGTTCTGGATGTTCTCATATTCTGGTGATTTATCATTTTCCTTTCTAGGGCCATTCGGCACCCAGCAAGTGGATACGTGCAGGGAATAAATGATCTTGCCACACCGTTCTTAGTTGTTTTCTTGTCAGAACACGTAGAAGGGAGCATTGACAATTGGATGATGTCTGATCTACCTTCTGAGAAAATATCTGGTATAGAAGCTGACTGTTATTGGTGTCTATCAAAATTGCTTGATGGGATGCAAGACCATTACACATTTGCTCAACCGGGAATTCAGAGGCTCGTGTTTAAGCTGAAGGAGTTGGTTAGACGGATAGATGGTAATGCTCTAATGGTTTCTACTTTATTCTTTGTCTCTATCTACTGCCTAGTGCTAGAGAATCTGGAATAATGGAGTCAAAAATTATTGATTTTCTTGACACTCTGAAACAATATACTCCCTCCATTTCAATCTATTTGTTTTATTTACTTTTTGGTTTTTTTAAAAAAGAGCGCCTGTTTCCTAATTTGGCAACTCTTTTTAACTCCACATCTCACATCGCATGTTTAAGACCACACAATTAAAGTGCATTTTGATACATTATACAAATCTTTAATTCAAGACCACAAGAATCAAAAGTTCTTTTTACATTCTTAAACTCCATGTCCAGTCAAACTAAGACAAAGAAATTGAAACAAAGGGGGTAATACTTTTAAAGGTTAAGCAAATTTTGGTTTCACATATTATATGCCTTTTATTTTGTGAATAAGTTTTACTTTCTATGACTTTATGAAAGGGTATGTATACCTCGATGATTTGACAGCATTATGAGGATGTTTTACCGTTGGAACCAGTATTTATTTCATTTAGTTTTCTGAACCTGCTAAAATTGCTCTGTATTTATTTGGTTGCAATGAGTTACACATGTATTTCTGTCTTTCATAATTTGTTGATGGAGGTGGTTGAAAGATTGCCTACTGATAGTTGGAACTTGGATCACCATAGAAATTTGGACATGGTAAAGAGATGCTGGAAGAAAGTAAAAAAGACCCTGGAAGACCAATTACTAGAAAAGGTCAAAAGAACCTGATAAAATGGTGAATTTCATCACGTATAAGAAAACACTTATTTGCTTTCAAATTATTAGAGGTTAGCCATTGTTGAACTGTGGTTTTAGAGCTAAGAAAGTACAAGCAATCGAAAGTAGGGGACTAAAAAATGACAGCACACAATTTATTTTCCGCCTTTCCTGTCTATGTATATATTCTTCCTGAAAAATTAGGTGACATGTTATAATTTTGATTTTTGGTTCCTCCCCATTTTCTAGAACCTGTGTCAACACACATGGAAGAGCAAGGGCTTGAATTTCTCCAGTTTGCTTTTCGCTGGTTCAATTGTCTCTTGATACGTGAGGTCTGGTTTTCTGTCTTTATCTTTATCAAGTGTCTTTCTGCCTTATCTTTATTAAGTGTTTTTCGTCATTTTGAAGTTCCACGTTGTTCATAAAGCCCTTCTTAGATGCCGTATTCCTAAAAATAAAGACCTAATCATCCATTCTTGCAGATCCCTTTCCATCTCGTTACCCGATTATGGGATACATATCTTGCCGAAGGTGATGCACTACCAGATTTTCTTGTGTATATAGCTGCAAGCTTTCTGCTCACAGTAAGATTTCTCTTAATATCTGCTTGAGATTTATGTGATGACAATTGACATTGAGTCTTACTAGCATTACATGTACAGAAAACATACAGGAACGCGCACACACACATACTCTTTACCCTAATGTAGAATGAAAGGTTTGTTTGATGAGTCCTAAATGGATTGGTAAATAAGTAATTGAATTGAAGGACACAGAGGTATTGTTATAATTTATACAGAGACATGGTCTTTTGACCATGTAAAGCAAGGATCACGGTTATCATTACATAGTCTTTGAGTCACTGACCCAAAATATGTGTTTCTTGTGACTGGAGTGTTATTTTCCTGCATAGGCATTATAAAAAATTTCTTGAAAGAAGCATCAACTCTCCATCCCTTTTCTTATACCAAATTTATTTCCCATACAGTCTGTTTGGGTGTTGTAATTACTAGACCAGAATTGTTGTTCTCAATGTTGTGTCTATTGTGCAGTGGTCTGATAATCTGCTGAAGCTGGACTTCCAAGAGATGGTTATGTTCCTTCAGCACCTTCCCACTCATAACTGGAGTCATTCAGAGCTTGAAATGGTACTTTCTAGAGCATACATGTGGCATGCCATGTTCAACAGCTCCCCCAGCCACTTGGCTAGCTAAAGTGGACACCTTTTCAATTTTTTAAAACTCTTTTAGTTCAAACTTTTTTGTATTTATCTGTCTGTGTTTGATTGTAAAAGTCATTTTGGTTTTCCTCTTCATGTAGAGCCTAAATTTATTTCACTGCCTACCTATTGTTTATTTTTGGGCCCTTTTTCCTTTTCTTCTGTTTTGTGATTTTATAAGATCCGTGTGCCAAATTGTTCTGCGTTTAATTAGAGAGAAACCATCAAATGGAAAGCCTTCTTGTTAACTTCATATGTAATAGTTGTATACTTCACTCTGCTCCAATAATTATCAATGGTCACTTGGATTATTGTCAAGTGTCTTATAAATTTCCAAGGCCAAGATTGTTTTTTCTTTAGTGGGAAATTACTTAACTAAGCAAATATAACTCCTCTAATTACCTCTATAGTGATAGTTCCAAAAAGTAGGGAAATTTTCAGAAAAATACACAGCTATTGTGAGGGTTTTTGGTGATTTATGAAGTCTTTTCAAGAAATCTAGATTATATACATTTCTCCAATATGAAATGTGTTGGCTCATAATCTAGTTAAATTCTCCATTTTATGTATAAATAGAATGTCTTGGGATTCTGCCTTCTCAAGTTGTGTTGTAGCTAATGTAATGATGTCTTATGGACTTTTGAAATATATTTTAAAGTGAAGCAATGAAGTATTTTATTTTTAAAAAAAGGAAAATTATGCAGAATAACAAACATTTAGCCTATATGAGGTACTATAGCTACAGTTTAAGAAAATTATAATTTGCGGCTATAGTTTCCCCAATTATTGCTATTCCCCTGATTTGTATAAATTTAGAATTTTGTAAATGCTTACACAAGTTATTTATATACGATTTATGAAAAAATCATATTAAATTACCTTGTTTGTATATTGGCAAGCGAAATATACAAACGGAGTTCTGTAAATGTATAAATACAGAATTTGTATATACTAACCCTACTTATATATTCGCAAGTGAAATACAAATGGGCAGAAATATATAAATTGCAATATCCATAGCAAACAAAATTATAACTATGAAGCGCGATTATCGAAATTATATCTATAGAGCCTTATTATATTTGTTATTTCTAAAATTTTTTCTATTATTTTTATACACCCTACTAAACCATCCTAATGGTATTACATACTACAAAATTTGGAACTAGTAGTAGGCAAACGGATATTTATTTTGTGCACATTTATTTTTGGGAACCTTATTTATTCACATTGACGTCGTCGTTTAGTTACTTTGTTGTTTTCGTATTCTCACCCAAGTCTCCCCGCAGTTGGCAGTGTGCGCTCTGGATCCAACTATCTGTGTGCTTTTCTTCGTCTGGTGAATTCTCAAATCCTTTGTCATCTTGTTATCGCTGTATTTTGTTCTACGCAGGTACCAAAGAAAAGCGAAAAATTGACTACTAATTTGATTTGTCTTTTAGATCCGTTTAATGGGGTTTTGTTTGTTGTGAATTTACTATCTATTTGTAATTGTTCTTGATCTCTTGGGGGTAAACACTGAATTGGATCGAAAAAGGGTTAGTTTGAAGAAGCTGGTTGCTCACAGTTTGATGGGTAGCTCTAACATGGAGAAATTTTGTGCTTTAAAATGCGTTAATTCAGTGAATAACTACAAGAAAATGGGTATTTCTGTCTTCTAGAAACAACTTTTTTGCTGTTAAATTTGTTTGCAATTAGAGAGGCAAAGGCATTGGTGAAATATTAGTAGGGCTGAGAGAGGTAGTATCATAAAACTGGCTTTAAGTCATGGTGTTTTTACAGAATAATTGGTGGCAAATGATATGGGTATCTCCAATATGAACAAGTTAGTGTTGTTCACCTTAGCCCTGAAGCTACGTGCACTTTCTTCATTAAAGCTGAAAGTGCAACAAAATCTTGGCACTTTTCTATGCTCTTCAGTTCGAGCCTTTGCCAATGTTAGACAAAATTTGTACTTTTGCTATTTAGAATTAAGTGGAATTGTACCAGCTAAATTTTTTTTAAGTAGAATTGTGAGGGGATGGTTGCTCCAAGGGGCCGACCTAACTAATTGAAGAGTTTTGAGTGATGTGGATTTGCTGAGGCACTTGGCCTTTAGCCCAGACCCATCATTATTGAAAAAAAATTGTGAGCAGATGGTTCTTCAATTTGTCAGAAATGACTCAAATGCTCCCAACTATTGTTACCTTCTCAAAAAAAAAAAATGCTCCCAACTGTTTTTTTAAAAAAAATATTTACTTTAATCAGAATTATTTACAATCAATGATAGTTTACAGGTTGCCTAAATATACTTTCTCTGGTTCATATTAAATGGTATATTTAAATTGGGCACACCGCTTAAAAAATCTACTCACTCCTAGAAAGTAAGAAGTGTTTTTACTAACTTACCCTAAATTAAATAGTACTTATTTAATATAATTTCTTAGTTACTCGTAAAAATTCACCTATCTAAATAAAAGTGAACTTGAAAAAAAAATTAATACCTTTTTGACTATGTGGAACACCACTTATTTTGGACCTAAATGAAAAGGTAAAAGCACCACTTAATATGGACTGAGGGAGTATTCTTTTTTGTGATGGTGGTTTCTTGGCCAATTTGCCTATACCTTGATTATTCCATGGTGTACTTGCTATTTTCACCAACTTAAGTACTAGATAACTTTGCTCAACAAGGTTAAGGTAGATTGGAAGAAATCAGCTTGAACTGCGCCATGTGGGGGAGACAATCTTTCAGACTTGCTAAATAATTAAAGTTGCTTAAGAAAGACATTAGGGTGTGGATTAAGGAAGTGTTTGGGAGGATTCAGGTGAAAATGAGGGAGATAATGATTGAAGTGGGGGAGTTGTCTGTACAACAAGTTGGGAGGACACAAGAGGATGAGACTTTTTGAGATTTGAGGTTCAGAAGGAATTTCCAAGATTGGAAGGTGACCGAGCTTCAGAGACTGCTAGTTTTACTTCAAAAGCAATGTGAAGCAGTCAACAGATCTTATACTTTGAGTTGGGAGTTGGGAAATAACAAAGTGTTTTGTTTTACTTTTAAGTCCTCTAATGAGAAGCTTCTGGGTAGGGCGGATGAGAGATTCCCATATGTTTCAGTCTGGATACCTAAGGTGTCGAAGGAAGTGTGTTCCTTCACGTGGTTAGCTATTAGAGGGATTATCTTGACGACGGAGAATCTTAGAAAATGAAAGGTTGTCTGCTTGAGCTGGTGTTGCCTTTGCAAAGAGGCCGGTAAGGACGTGGATCATATTCTGTTACATTGCCATTTAGCCACAAGGTTATGAGGGATATCTTTAGATGATTTGGCATTTCTTGGGTAATGCCAATATCTGTGAAGGTGTTGTGATGTTCAGTTGGATGAGCATAGCTAGAAGAAGAAGGCACAAGGCGTGGAATATTACTCCTGCTCAAATGCGGGTCATTTGGAAAGAGAGAAATATGAGAGCTTTTGAAGGGGTGGAGATGAGCTTTGCTTAATTGAGAAATAGTCTCCGATCCGTTATTTTTTTTAGGTGCACCCATGTAGTTCCTGTTTGTATAAAGGATTAGGTGTCTTTTGGAGAGAACCGTATTTTGTAGGTTTTCTCTTTTTTTTAGTATGCCTCTTGTATACGGCCAAGCTTCCTTGTTATTATTAATGAAATATTTTACTTGATTTCGAAAAAAACAAAAAGTTGTGTAGTATGTTGTAACTAGTGAAAGCAGAACTCACATACCGTGAATTAAATAGAGTACACGAAAAGGTAGACATTAAGATGCAAAGCTTAAGAAGGAAGAACCCCTAAATGTGGAAAACATGTCTCCTCTCTCAGCAGAAGTTGGTGAGATAGGAGACACATTTCCCACACTCATTGGTTTTTATTCCAAGGGCACCCAAGAAAATGTTCTTTTTTGTTTGCTTGGCAGCGAGGGGAGCGTTTCTAGCAGCTGAAAATTTGAAGAAGAGAAATATAACTTAAGTTATCCGATGTGATATGTGTAAATGCTCGAGTGAAGAGGTTGATCGTCTTTTGGTGTATTATAGGGTGGTTCTCTGTGGAGGATAGTCTTAAACTGTTCTGCTACACAGTGGGTGATGCGAGGTACTGTCAAAGATGTGTTGCACATCTGGATTGGGAAGTAGGATAAGAAGACAAAGGTCATGGGAGGTTGCACCGTAGCTCTTATGTTGGTCGTATGAAGGAGAGAAATAGGAGAGCAACTGAGGGAATTGAAAATGATTTTGTACATCTGAAGAATAGCCTTTTGGTACACTGGTAAGGTTACTCAAGTCACAAGTGTATGAATGGCTTCCTTTAACTAAGAGAAGAAACACCAACAGATAAAAAAGAAAGGACAAAAGAGACAGCGTATCATTCAAGAGTTTCTTCTTGAGTATTTTTTGCAATTTAAAGTATATAATTTTTCAACTCAAATGTATGAGTGGATTCCTATAACTATTAGAATAAACACCCACAGAGGGGGGAAAAGACATAAAAGATAGCTTATTGTCTAAGTGTTTTTTCTTGAGTATTTTTGCAATTAAAAGTATAAAGATTTTCAATTACTGATATTCAAATATATCACTCAGACTCAATTTCTTTCGTGCTTATATGCACTTCAACCTACATCGCTTATGGGTGGAGAATATAACCCAGTCCCAGTTCATCTGCTGTGTTGAGTTTCTTTCGTAACAATTCCATAAAAGTTAGTTCCTAAATAACGATTGGCATATATTGTTGTCCTTTAAATTTTTTAATCATTAAAGGTAACAAATCATGCTATTTAATGCTTTCTTTAAGGTTGCCTTCTAGCTCACATGATGTCAGCCTTTCTTGATTATACCTTGAAAGTTCATAATGAATTGGAGCTTATTTATGAATTTCTGCTAGGCTGCTACCTTACCTCTTTCTTTTCTTTTGACTTGTTTCATTTAAACAATCTGTCAGTCTGATTTATCTTCTTTTTTTGTGTGTGTGTGTGTGCACTCTTGAAGTCATGGCTGGATCTGGGAGTTCGATGCTATATTCATTTCTTCTATTCATCGCGACACTCTCTCTGCAGGAAGTGTGTAGAGGAAAGTTAGCATCTTCAGAATTGTATACCATCCTTGGTGGATTCACTAGTTCTCTCATATTCATTTTGTTGTTAACGGTGAGAAAAATTACCTTTTGTGGTATTAAGTGTTGTGCTATAAGGTCTCAAAATTACCTTTTGTGGATTCACTAGTTCTCTCATATTCATTTTGTTGTTAACGGTGAGAAAAATTACCTTTTGTGGTATTAAATGTTGTGCTCTAAGGTCTCAAAAGTGCAGGCACTGCAAAGTTTTTACCACTCTATAATGCTGTTAAAATTTACAGTGCCTGTATCCATATACAATAAAGCTGTACTAATTAAGATGTATGCTGTAGAAGTTGTTTTATTCATATGCAAATATTTGTGCAGCTTACTAACTTTTTTCTCCCTGACATCTTGTGGCAGAGATCTTTTTTCATTTGAGATTAATACACTTATTCACTTTCCTATTTTCCTATTTTATCATTTTGTTGTCAGATCCACTGTTGTCTTCACCATTCTTTACACAGTTTCATGACTGCCATGCATTTTATGGCTGCATAAAGTGAAGTATCACATGGTGCTTTGCTAGCACACTTGAATTAAAAAAGTGTTGCTTTTTTAGCACATTACATACCAAACTAGTATTGTATTGGGCTTGACTTGGTGATACTGTTGCAGTTCATCGGAAACTATCAAGAAACATCTGGTGTAAGGACTGGATGGGGTGCTGGTGAGTGCATTATGTTTTGACTTTCTATTGTCATATTTCAATCAGTTCTTTCGAAGATTTAAATATCTTTCTAATATATTTAAAGTAAAAATAAACAAAGGGATTTTGAATATTACCAGTTTCAAAAAAACAAAAAAAAAGGGATTTTGTCTTGTAGATGTAGCATTGAAGTTTTAGTATATTTTCCCTAATCTTAATATTCAATCCCATATGTATACATTGGCGGAGCTAGCTTGTGGCGAGGGGGTTCAATTGAATTCCCTTTGCCCGAAAATTGTAATGCATAAATAAGGTAAAAATACTTTTTTTGATATATGAACTGTTGAATCTCCTTGACATAGGGGAAGATTCTAGTTTAGTGGCAAAGGAGGTTCAAATTGCTTTGGACTAGGAACAAATCTAGGTGTGATCAATGTTAAGTCGTATAGACCACATATCTTGTTGTTAGTAAAGAGATGCAGCAGCTGTATGGGTCAATTAATTTTAATCTGTTCTATTGGTCTGTTACACTGCAGTTATTCTTGCTGAGGTAGTAGCTCTTATTGCTGCTAGCACTGTTCATCGAGTTAGCATCACGACATGGTAATGAACTATACTATCCGTTATTATTATTATGGATACAGAAACTTGTGTTTATTCCATACGTTTTTTCTTGTGGGAAATCTCTTGGATGAGTTAAATGAGCTAAAAAGAACACAAAATTGCTTAGAATGTTACCTTTCTCCAAAAAGAATTACCCAAAATTACTTGGTGACTTTTAATTTTGGGTTTAAACCAAAAGTTTGTTGAAGTTGGAAATTTTATGTTTTCATTATGTTTGAATACATAGACAAACACTTAAACTTGTCAGGATATTTCATTTAGACACCTAAACTTGTCAGGATATTTCATTTAGACACCTAAACTTGTCAGGATATTTCATTTAGAGTTTAGACACCTAAACTCAGTTCATGACCTATTAAACACCTAACTTTGCTTAAACTGTCTATTAGACACACCTAAACTCAGCTCATGACATAAAGCACCTGATGGAAAAGGCAAGACTTTGTTCCCCGTGTTTATATTGGACCCCTTCTCCACGTTGCCTCTGGTTCCCAAACTACTATCATTACCTGTGTTATAATGCGACTTCAGATTTCCTACTCTGAAACCACCAAGAGTTTTACTCAACTCGACTGTTTCCCAGTTGACCAAATGGTAGGACTTTTTTCCGTATTTTCTTCCCAAGGGAAGTTTCTTCTTAATCTTTCTATTGTGTTGACTGCTTTTGAAGGAATAAAGAACATTCACATTGTATATGTAGCCAAGGAAATCCAAAACAGTATTAATTAGAACTAACCTGCCTAAAGCAGCATGCACACTATCTTTTATGTAGATAGCTTCCTTTTATATTTTTCTATAACCCCTTGCCATATTGAAGCAAGTCTTGCCAAACTATTACTCACTTAGAGCTGCTAATTTCACAGTATTGCTGTTTAGCAGTTCATATAACATCTCCATCTCCTTTCTGCTTACTCTTTCTCCTTTTATGTGCTGGATTACTGTTCTCACCAGCAGCTTATCCAAAAAATAAAAATCAGGCTTATTTTATGGTAAATGAGCAGCTTGACTTCCTTTCTGAACAAATGTCCGGCCTATCAAGTGGCACTCCACCATAATAATAATATATGGGTAATAAGTGGGTGTTGAAGCTTTTAAATCGGCACTTTTAACTACTGTACAGGTTAGTGTGGTAGTATAATGTTTATAAATCTGATTGGGTGTTCTTGAATCTTAATGCAGCTTCTTGTTCTCAGCCGCATTGCTGTATGAGGTCAACAAGCTCTCAGGAGTGTTGGTTTCCAGAAGTGAATCTAGAGGCAAAAGGTACTAATGTACCCTTTGGCCTTCAAAGCCGGGATTGTTGGAACCATTTGCTTATCTTTGTACTTTTCGTAGTAATATTATGAGAGGCGAGGCAAATTTTACCAGAACTTGCAGAACGATATTTTAAACAAAATCATGAGCGAGTTTATATCACTACATTCTTGGTTAATTTTAGGTTTACTTAACTTGAATATTTTGATAGATTGTTTAACAACATAAAGTATGATAGTTTTGTGGTGGAAATTCCTAAAGTGAATGTGTTGTGTTGGTTTAATTCAAGAATCAAACAGATAGTTGCCCAGTGACTCCACTGGAACATTTAAAAAAAGACAAAAGGATAAATTTGGTCAATCGAGTCACAATGATTTTCCACTCGACAAAAGGGATATGTTATATATGTACTAGTTATTCCATCACCTATCCTACATAAATTAATACATATATTATCTCTTAACTTATACATGTATTGATTAGGTGGGTTTCTAAATTGTCAACCAAAACATCGTATTAATTTTAATTTTATACATGAATAATTTATTTCCTATCTATCTACCAAATGTCATGTAAATTATACAAAAATTAATACATGGACAACTTGTTTCTTATTCGACTATCAAAAGCCCCTTTAGAATTCAACCGGATAAGGGAAGAGAAGATTTGGCATTTTGACAATAATAAATTTGTGAAAGTTGTCTGTTTTTGTTCGCTGTACTTCTTTGAAAAGAAGTTGGTGAAAATTTGAAAGTTGCGAGTAGTTGAAAATTACTTTCTCCGTTTCAAAATAAATGTTATCTTAGGAAATGTGTTTCAAAATAAGTGATATTTTAGACAAAAATTAGTACTGTGTTTTTTCCAACTGTACCCTTAAACTCCATTTCTTCATAGTGTTCAATTTTCAAGAGACATCTATTTAAATAAAAATAGTTCAGTAAACTACACATTGTATTTATTGATTTTTTAAAGAACACAATTTTTGCCAATATGACATTTATTTTGGGACGAAGGGAGTACATAAAAGTACTCTTTCTGACAAGTCTTTTGATCTTACAACTTCTTTTAAGTTTCAAGTCGCTTTTTGTTCTCAATTTCACAAATGCCTATGAGATACCCTTTATTTTGCAAACAAACCCTACAAACAAATGCTACCAAATTAACGATCACTCAATTAATGGTAATTATCTCGAAAAGTTTTTTTTTGTTTTTCACCGAAAATTCACTCAATTATTGTTATTTCACCTACAAAATCACTCGATTGTTAAGTGATTTTTCTATTATAAAACAAAGAAAAATGACTTTTTCAATTGATTACTATTAGTTGAATGACTTTTCTATTACAAAATAAAGAAAAGAGACTTATCGAATATGACGATCTAAAAAATCAACTTGAACTTTGTGTACAATTACAGAGAATATCTACCTAACTAGAACAAAATCTTTATCAGAAAATAGTAAACAAGAGAAATGAAGGGAACAAATTGAATTTCAATTGGTCAAAAACTATCTTCCAAAAAAAAAATTATAATTTTTCTATTTTTGTATATACCTTGATAAGCTGTTACTGCTGCTGCTAATTGAAATATCTCTGAATCTATCACTGTGTAATGAGTATGATTCAAATGATTCAAAACCAAGGGGAAGTGGTCTATCTGGTAATCTTGGAATATCAATATCTCCTTCAAGCATTCTCAAAGCATCTTCAATTGTTGGTCTTAAAGCCACCATAACATGAGCACAAAGTATTCCAACATGAACAAATCTCTCCATAACTCTCTTTGGTCCTTCATCCCTTATTGACACATCGAAAACGCCTTCCACGTTTCTTGATTTCACCATTGTCCATGCCCAATCAGTGACCAAAACTGCAGAAGAATTCGATGCATCAAGAACCCTCCTTCCACTCATGATCTCGAGGATCACGATGCCAAAGCTATATACATCACTCTTCTCTGTTAACTGCCCATAAAGAGCGTATTCGGGTGCTAGATATCCATATGTGCCAGCCACCCTTGTTGTAAGATGAGTTTGTCCTTCTTTACTTTGCTTAGCTAATCCGAAATCTGCAACTCTTGCCTTCATATCCATGTCCAAGAGTATATTTGTAGCCTTTATATCGCGGTGGTAAATTGAAGGCTTGATTCCATAATGCAAGTAAGCTAGCCCTTTAGCCACATCAAGAATTATGTTCTTTCTTTGAGGCCAAGATAAACGTTTCGTTCCAACGTTGAAGAGATGATCACCTAGACTACCATTTGGCATGAAATCATAGACCAAATATCGCCCTTTTCCATTCAAGTTGTCACTTGTAACACAAAATCCTCTTAGAGGAAGAAGATTCCTATGCCTAATCTTGCTTATAATCTCTGCTTCATTAATAAACTCCTCATCACCCTTACTATCCATATCAAGAATTTTCTTCACAGCAATTAAGGTACCATCAGAAAGTGTCCCTTTATAGACACTTCCACTCCCTCCTTGGCCTATCATATTCCTTTGGGTGAATCCTTTAGTGGCTTGTTCAAGCTCACCTATTTGAAACCACCTAGCACCAGCGTTGGGCAAAATTTGGGACTTAACACTAGTAACATACCCTTGATGCAATGCATCTTGCTTTCTCTTCTTATCCCATTTCTTGTAAAGAACAATGAAAACTATTACACCCAAAATCCCAAAGAAAGTACCTAAAAACGCGAAAACCAATTTTAACGAAGTCTCTCTGCTAAGATGGCGCGATCTACTTGCCTTGTTAGCCAAGGGCAAGGCAAGCGCACAAGCAGCAGTTCTTGAATCCTCAGGTCCGAATTCACTAACAATAGCAGCAGCATAAATGGCAGTGAAATAAAAACACTTATCATTCGTGACATTCGGATTCAAAGAAACCAAATAAGTATTTACCTTCAAACCAGCATCAAGACACAAACTGCACCTAGTAAGCCCTGCAAGATCACCAGTACAAGATGAGTCAAGCAGGCTATTTGGACCTACTTTTTCCATCCAATCTTTCATTGTGACAATACCTCCACAACTCGAAGGCTTAACGACAAAATCACTACTCCCATTCATGCACTGTGAGACAAAAGATTGAGATATTGGCATGGAAGAAAGCTTGGCTTTGAAGGCTGAAGTACATGAAAGAGCTGCATCTTCATTTGGGAGATAAAACATGGATGTTTCTTTGAGGTGTTGTGCAAGTCCTATACCGAAGAGACTACGGAGAGTTTGGCAGCAACTCTTCTCTAAAGACTCTTCTGTGCATAAAGAAGTGTCCCAATTACAGGTTTCTATGTAATCAAAGTTTATTGAACATGAAGAATTTAAAGCATAGGAGAAAGAAAAAAGGATATGGCAAAATGATATGAAGAAGATAAGTTTCATGGTTTCTAGCTGTTTGTTTAGATTGATTTGCCCCAAAGAGATTGTTTTTAATGTTTTAGTTTTGGTTATATAGTAGACAAATTTGACAAGAACTCTTTAAAAAATGGCTGGCTTTGGTCAATTTGCACGTTTAGTTTGAAACTTGAAAGAGCTTTTTGATGCGGACTCTTGGAAAGTTGGTAGGTCATAGTCAACAAAACCTCACTGCAGCCATTACTTTAATGAAGAAATAAATAGATCTAGAAATCTCAATTATAATACTAGTCTATTTGATATTTTCATATTAACACTGGTACAACACTTTTATTATTTTAGACTTACAGAAAATTGATACCCTCCCTCCTGTTAAATTTATTTGTCTAATTTCAACTTGACACGGAATTTAAGAAATTAAAAAAAGACTTGAACCTTGTGGTCTTAAAATTGAACGTAGTCATTCAATCTTATGGTTTTGAACATGTAAAATTATAGAGTTGCCAAAAAGGAAAGTAAGACAAACAAAAGTCGTGATCGTATTAAATACAACAAAAAGACTGACAAAGTAGAATAGGCCAAATATCATAATTTTCTAGTTACATTCCAGATAAACAATCCTTTGACATTTCCATACATCAGGAGCTAAATAGTATTTCAGTAGGATTTTCGATATCTAACATTTAGTGAGTGTTGCACACTTCTCCTCAAATGTAAAGGTACAAAATAGAAGATTGTATTATCCTGTATACAAACTTTTGAACTGTCCAGGTCTACGCGAACTACTTGGCGTGAAAATGCAACTGGAAAACAAAATGAATGAGCTGCAAAATGATCTAGTATTCATTTGTCAAACTCCCAAATGACTCCTCCATCCTCTGCAATCAGAAGTCCAGCCAACTTAAAAGACAAACCAGAAACAATAGAGTGAAAAAAGAAAAATAATTGTATCAATTGAAAACTAAATCAAACAAATGATATGCCGCATTCAAGTGGAGTGGACTGTTTGGAAACCTGAATATGTTTTCCTTGAGTACTGTACGAGGAGGATAGACACTTGAACTTTCACAAACAAATATACTCCTATGTAAGGACTTGATCGCAATCTTTCGAGAATGTTCAAGCGATGATGGATTATAAAAATGTGGCGAGAAAGAGGTGGAATGTTGGAAGATACAGGGAAAGAAAAATTATCACAGAATAACTAGCAAGGAACAAACTTCTGGACTTCAACAAAGATGGTAAGTAATGTGATTAAGCAGTTAGATGCATATAGATATTTCATGTATCCTAATTACCAGGCCATAATTTGTTTTTCTAGCTGGATGAAAGATTTGCAATTACGAGGGAAGGGAGAAGAGTTAATTTAGTTCAAGAGCAAGGCAGAGACGCCTCAAGAATTATTTGGACAAAGGAATTTGCTGTGAGATTTTAGCACTCCAAGAAAATAAAACCATGTCAGTCATAACATCCAAAGGAAGAAAAGTCGCTAAAATAGTAAAATAACACCTTTCAAACAACCCTTTAGTATTTTAGATCAACTTGATATTCTATTTCCACACATCGACTTGTACCATTCTCAATTGCATGAAATGAAAAATATCGAAGCATTTATCTTATGGAATAAGCATTTACTGAGTCCCAACAATTTAACAATCTAAAACAAGATCAAAATACTTGAACACTATCCTAAGTAATCTTTTTATCAACTAGGGAAGACTTAGCATTACAGAACACATGTTCTTTATAGTCCTCCCTACAAAAATACCAAAAACAGGTCGTTAAATGTTTTAGCCTCAATATGCTATCAAAAGACGATATCCACCTCCAACTAAAATTGGTTTGAAATCTTCTAAGAAAAAGGTTTGAAATAACTTGTGAAATAAATCAATAACTTGTGGGAAAAAGACGCTAAGGGCTTCACATGTTATTGTCATATTAAGGAGCATTAGCTTAAATTTTGTATTTGTATGTGTTCTCAATCATGAGCAGTGGTAACAAATGGCATATATTCGATTCAATCTCTTATGAATTAGAGCAGTATATGCATACCTTTAACCTTCTTGTTGATCCATACTTCGAGTAGCATCCCTGCACCAACTCCAGCAGCAATAAATGACCCATAAAAGGCTATGGAATATGGTAAGGATCTCCGTGGGAGGAAATAATAATCAGGAACTTGTCGAATCTTTTTTGGAAGCCGTTTCTTCACAGCTGGTTCAAGACCAGGCTCCCTACTTTCTCCACCCAGACTTTTCCAGTCCATCTCTTTTAATGAGTCTTTTGGCTGTTCTGCTCCCATGACAGCACTCTAGAATGGAAACCTGCTTATGAGATGAATGTTCAACAAAATCAGAGACTTGAGTTAGAAATTATAAGGAAATCTTCACATTATAACAGCACATCTTTAGTTAGCATCTTCTTCCTTTTTTTTGATAGGTAAGGTAAAAAGTTTATTGATAAAACAGTACCAAGGAGGTACTGCAAATGTTACAAAATTCTGGACTCCATCAAGACTACACAAAAACAGAATCTAGAGAGTCCATAAAATTGAGATAAACAAAAAAAAACTATGCCAAAATGATAAATTTTGCAAGAACTAAAAATTTATGCAGGCAATCAAACCCCTTTTTCCTTCAAAGCATCTTTTGTTTCTCTCCTTCCATACTGTCCAGATGATGCATAGTGGAATTATCTCCAAATCTTCATCTGCTTTCTTTCCATACTCCAACCTTGCCAACAATTTAGTAAATCTTTAAAGCTCTGTGGCATCACCCAATAAGAACCAGATCACCCATGTTTGTTCACAGTGCAACAAGAAGTGACTAACAGTTTCTACGGAGCATTGACATAGAGAGCACCTATTACATAAGCTAAATCCCCTCTTTTGTAAATTATCTAGAGTAAAACAAGTTCTAGGTAGCAATCCACCCAAAGCATGCTACTTTGGTTGGGACCTTAGTTTTTTAAAGCATTTTCCAAGGCCAGAGAATCTCAGAACTATGATTCTGTTCTTCCAGCCTGTTAGACCTGTTGTTACTAGGGTCTATAACCGCAGGAAGAAGGGTGAAAATAAGGCTTAAATATAACTATTTTATTTATTAATTATTATGTGTATGTAGTTCGTGTAGTTACCTAGCAGTTAACTAGCATTTTAGGCAGTTATTTTGTGATAAATTGTAATAGGAAGAAGGGAAGACAGCAAGTTCTTCTGGAGGATTTTCTCTGGTAGATTTGGAGGTTAAGGGTTCCTCCAAATACCTTGGTTGTTAGAAGTATTCTCCATTTGCTATTTGTAATACTTATTCTATTTGCTGGTGGCAGTAAATAACAGTTGAAGTGTTGTTCCTATTTCTGTGTTGTGTTTGGAAGTCTACAGATCTAGTGTTAGTGGAGAGTTCTGGATTCCCAACACAGCCATTCATAGCCTTATTTCACTGTAAAGTTAATTGCAAGCTATTTCTTAAAAAAAAAAAAAGAAGTTATTTGCAAGCTATATCTGTGTATTCTCCTCCTCTCTTTACACACTGCATTTTCTGCAAAAAAGAATCTACTTCATCCAACTCCCAATCATTTTAAAAATTCCTCTTGAAATGGAAGTTACAACCCTCCTTCAATAAAACAATCAGCCAGTAGACACTCTTGGTCTAAAACCAAACTGTAAATGGTAGGAAATTGATTCTTCAACAGCCCTCATCACGCCATCTGTCAGACCATAATCTGATTTGTTTTCCATTCCCCATTCACCCCATAGATTTACTATTTGCTTCCACATAGCCACCCCATATGGAGAGTTTACAGGCTTAGCTCCCAAAAACGTTCTCTGCCATGCTTGAAGTCAAAAACGAACTTCTAAATAGAATCTATATCATCGTCCCACCTCCATAACCACTTATACAGGAGACTGTTATTATGCATTTTCAGGTCTATCCAGTGTTTTGGACGGCGAAAGGCGATAAAAGGCGACAAGGGTCTACCTCGCCACAAGGCGAGGCGAGCGGCGAGGTGCTCGCCTTTTTGAAGTGCGGCACAATTAATACCAAAAAATTAAAATATTTAATTGCATGTATAAACAATCAAAATCTCAATAGCAATAACATATTAGCAAATATTTCAATACAAAAACTGAAAACAGATAGTACATACTTAGAACTTGAATGAGAAAAACAGAACAAAAATCAAAACAGTGAAAAAAAACAAGGGTAGAAGTGACTCTGAATTCTAAAGAAGAAGGAAAACGAAACAGAGGAAGAAGAAATCTGAAGAAGAAAGAAGAACAACATATTGGTTGGACTTTGGAGTCGCCGGGAAATTTTGGCTGGTCGCCGGAGGAGTCTAGTCGAAAACCCTAAAATTACCTTTTAACTTTTAAAACCCTAAATTGGTCGCCTTTTTTTTAAAGAAAATACAAAAGGTCTCGCCTTTCGCCTTTCGCCTTTCGCCTTTGTCGCCATGGCATGGCCTTTTTAAGATCACCTTGCCACAAAGCTAAAAGACGATGAAGGGTCGCCTCGCCTCTCGCCATTGGCGACGAGGCGATCGCCTTTCACAACACTGGGTCTATCACTCCCCACCCTCCTCTTTTACTTGTCATATTTTTCCATTTCACCAAATAAAATTTAAAGCTATCAGCATTACCATCCCAAATAAAATATCTCCTTAATTTATTAACATTCTTCTCCACCTTTGCTAGGATTGGTATGAATGACATTAAATAAGTTGGTATCCCATCAAAAATATTACTAATCAATATCAGTCTTCCACCAAAAGAGAGATAATGCTTTTTCCACAAAGATAATTTTTCTCACTCTTGTCTATACACCTCACCAAACACCAATGTCATGTCTTTTTTGCACCCAAAGGAAATCCCAAATAATTAGTAGGAAACTTTTCAGCTACATGTGATGACCCAACATGTTATCATGCCACCTAGGTGTTGTCATAATGGCTAATGTCATGTGGTATGCTTACATAAGAAGGAGGCTAGCACTTATGGAAAGGTTCTAGAGAAATATGGATATTTTTTGGGCTTCACCTTAGAATCCTAAGATTTGCTAGGCAAGTCCTTGAAACTTTCTAGCCTTATAGAGAATTCTAGAGAAAGTCATTACCTTGTAAATATTAGAAATTTGTAGAGTAGTTATTATTTACCCACTAGCCCCTAGATGACTAGTATAAACCAGGGTCATTCATTCGTAAATAATAATTATTATTATTTTCTTTTTTCTTTCTCAAAAAAAAATAATCAAGAAAGTTTTCTCCAATACAAAGGTTCCGTTTAGCAAACATCTCTTCTATTCCTTATCTAGCATTCCATTAGCAATCTTGAGTATAGTAATCTTAGGCTGACTTGGCATCATAAGATAGTGAGCAAGTTGTTAAGTGCAAGTCAACTTAGTTTAAAACTAAGGACATGACAACGTGATGTCAGAGCGAAGGTAACAACTAAGGGAATAGAGACCACGGAGAAATCAATGCTCTAACAACCAAGCCAATGTCACCTAAAATGCCGCTGGCAAGAAGGGCCATACAAAAAAAAAATGCCGACAGCAAGAGCTATGTGGGATCAGTTCAAGGCCAAGTTCAAACAATAATTCTTCCCAAACAATGTCTTGTACGAGGCAAGGCGCAAACTTAGGGGGTTGAAGCAGATGCAACTATGTCAAGGAATTCACCACCCTTATGCGCCTTCTTCTCAGCATAGCCTTGAGGACCACTTGACTTCTTGAAGTAGAACTTATAGGCATCATGAGTTGTGTGGTGCAGTTGGTAGGTCTCTTTGCTTTTTCCACGATCATCCCCGCCTTTGACATGGTTATCCTTTGACTCATTGCCTTTGTGTTTGTCATACTTGTCATGCCAGAAATCCATCAAAGATTCAACCTCCACTATTGTTTGGTCTATATTCGTGACTTGTCAACATTACACCTCTTGCTTAGCTCAATTCTACAATCCGTCCATGAAGTGAAATAAGTCATCGTCGGTGAGGTTGAGAATTTGAAGCATAAGGATAGTAAACTCCTTGACAGTCACATAGGCTTCATGTCTACTTTAACTCTCTATATATGCGTCTTGCCTAGTACAGGAGATTGTTAGGAAAGAATTGTAGCTTGAACCTGGTCTTGAACTGATCCCACGTGTTAATAGAGTACAAACTTCTCTAAGAGTCGTCTATCTTTATTTTCCACCATAGCATGCCAGTCTCTGATTGGTACAACCAGTGTTTTCCTTCATGGCATCATTAGCACTCAACACCTCTATGAGCCTGCACTCCTAGGCAGTAACATTTTTCCTCAGTTCAAACTCTGCCTGCTTGTTCCCCTTCTACTCAGTCCGTAAGCTCTCAATCTCTTCAAGAATGTGCCCTTCAAGAACATTTAGGGCGTTCTCCACCTTTTCGAAGCAATGACCAAAGATCTCGATGATGTCCATTCCCCCATTAACCTCCATAACCTATTCTCTACTGCGCGAGACATCCTCGGGCCGGATTTCCTAGTCATCCTGGTTCACCTCAGTGGTAGATAATAATTGGGAGGTAAGTCCTCCACTTGACACAATCTCGGGTGACACCTCCTAGCTTTTGTTGGAAGCATTCCTCTCTTTGTTATGGTCCTTTTTGTGAGTTGCCTCCTTGGTGACGTTAGCTTGGGTGTTAACAAAGTTGATTCCCTTAGTTGCAACCTTTGTTCTGATACCACATTGTCACTTCCTTAGTCTTAAACTAAGTGCACGTGCGCCACTTGACAACTTGCTCATAATCTTGCTATGTCAAGTTAGCCTAGATAACTACATTAAAGATCATTAACGAAATGTTAGGTAAGAAAGATAGGAGAAATTTGCTAAAGGAAGCTTTTGTATTAGATTTTGCTTGATGATTTACAAATGAATGACCCCCTATTTATATTAATGCTACTGAGTAAATAATAAGTATCGTACAAGTCCCTCGTATTTACAAGGTAAGGGCTTTCTTTAGAATTCTCAACAAAGCTAGAAAGTTTCAAGGATTTTTCTAGCAAATCCATAGAGTTAAAAGGTCCTCCAAGGAAAATATCCACATTTCTCTAGAATCTTCCACAAGTGCTAGCCTTCTTCTTATGTAAGCATCCAACATGGCAAAAATGTGTGCCAAGTGGCACGTAGGTGGCATGATGATGAGGATGGTCATCACATTACATCCCAAAATTTTAGCAAACTCCTCAATGATATTATCCATATTAACAGAAAAGATGCAACTCTTATTCCAGTTTACTTTAAGTCCAGAGTCTGCTTCAAAGGCTAACAAGATAATTCTAAGGTGTTTGGCATCTTGGTTTCTCAAGTATTTTATGACTAAGCAATTATACATATCTTGTCCTTTTCTCTGTTCGCCTTTTATTTGCACCTCAACGATTCAGATATTAAATCAACTCTAAGCAAAAATCTGAATCTTCCAAAGCCGAAAGACAAATAAACAATAACAAAGTACAGCGCCTTCACTTTTTTTTTTGACAACGGTAACAGGAAGTACAACGCCTTCACTTATCAGAGTATAAGCATGTCAAGATCAAGTCTTAACTTAACTGATAGAGAAAAGAAAAGGTGGTTAAATTTCAGCAAAACAACCAAGGAATTTAGCACCATGCTATTGACTGTTTCATTTACAGGCACATCTGCTTCCTTCTACACTTCCTCACCACATAAAAAAATGGAAAAGCCCACATCCGGTGAATATTCTTTTTTTATTATCCATTTGGGAAAAGAAAAAGTCCTCATATTAACATTTGGATTGGAAATGAAAAGGTATAATCTTTCATGTCTCTTCCACAAAAAGATTAATCCTTAATTCATTGTCTCCAATACACCAGGTCTTTTTGATTCTAAAAGAAGTCAAATAGAAGTTTGAATATCTACTAGATTATAACTTAATTAGGTTCTCTATTATCAGTTATTCTGAGTTTTGCCAAGTGTTTCTACTGTTGGACTGGGTTTAGATAATGCTGGCAAATGGACGGATTCAGATCAGATATGGGCAAGTTGAAAATGGGTTAGTAAAGACGGATAAAATATTCGACCCCCATATTTAGTATGGATAAAAAAAGGTTTAAGTGACTGAAACATGTGTACTTATATGGTTCTTTTATGTTCAGAAAAAGAAAACTTATGATCCTTTCTTTAGTTTGAAAACCAAATTAGCTGTCTGTTTAGCACTGCTTGAGTAGTACCTGCAGAAATCCAAAGAAAAAAAAAGTACCACAAAAAAAAAGAAGAAGAAGAAATTCAAAGACAAACAGAAAACCTACAAAAAAAGCAAAAGGCTAGACAGAACCAAGAGAAACAAGGCTAGAGGAGAAAACATGAACCTGAATGATGAAAATGACTACATAGAGATTGTTTAGCGGTAGAAGTAACTTTTCACAGTTTCACCTAAAAAATCATTTACAGGGTCTCAAGAAATGAATAAGTGAAAGCTTGATCCATTTTAACCCATCAAGTACCCCTTTCTTACCACAAATAAGATGGATATGATCCATATTTGATCGTCTTTAAAAAATCAACTATTTAATAGGTTTTTAATTGCACAGGACACTTGCTCTTTTAGCCATTTTGACAGGAGTAGTTACTAGCCTCCCTTGAAATAAGCATTATATGCAAGTTTTATCTGTTAATCAAACCAGAACAGAAAATTTTCATTTAATCAAGTAAATAATGTGGTTCTTATCTAACTAAGTTGTACTCCCTCAATTTCAATTTGATTGGCCGACTTTCCTTTTTAATCCACTTCAAGAAAACTTTAAGACCATAAGATTAAAGAGACATTTTGGTACATTCTACCTATCTTTAGTTTAAGACCACAAGATTCAATTTTTTTTCTTTTACTTAAACTCCGTGTCAAATCAAAACCAGACAATCAAATTGAAAAGGAGAGAGTAATACTAAAACAATGGTAAAGTACAGTGATGTAGATCATAAAAGCATGACAACTGATGAGGCCAATGTGAATCCAAAAGACTGAGAATTTATCAAAGAAGTTGAAAGCTTTTTTTGCCTCTATTAGAGGCCTCTGTCTAATTCAACTAGCCTACATCAAGTAAACAGCATACAAGTAACAAGGGGGTCTTTAAAATCAATTAATTTCGACATCTTCAGATTTTCAACGGCAAAAGTTGAAAACAAAAGAACAACTATTGCTCTGGATAGCTAGAACAGCTGTTCAATAACTTGAGTTGTATGAAATTCATTCCAATAACTAAAAGTTGTATAGTCTTTAGAGAGAAAAACTTACCACTTTGATGTCAATGGAGAAAGGAGAACAACTAGTTCACTGTTGATGCCTGAGTTGCAGACATTTGAAATTGATAGCCCAAAATCAAACTGAGTTTTTGGGTCCAATTAACTCATTAGATGGTACGCCTTAGGGTTTCTTGGCTTGAACCTCCAAATGCCTACTTACAAAATATAATTTTTTAAAATTATTGAAAAATAGCAATTGATTTTAAATAAAAGATAATGTTTTTTTTAATTTCAATAAAGAAAACTGAAATTCAGGCCCTTTTTTGTAATTGTAAATGAAATAAGTGTGAACTTACAACTCGTTCACGGGGCGAACAATAGGTTAAGTCAATTTGTAAGTAGGGATGACAATGAGGCGGTGTGGATGAGTTTAATCAAATCCATAAAATTCTTAACCCATTCCGCTAGATCAATGTGAAATGTCGAATTTGAAGTCTAAACTAACTTTGTTAAAATGTCATAAAATTTGTATTCAACAAAGGTATTAATAATTTTACTAGAACAAATTAAAGGGAGAAGTGAATTTTGCGCGTTATGTTGAAAGCAAAGTTGATTTCCTTTTTCCATGACTACACATAGTAGTTTGGCCTTATTAAAAAAGTTTTTGCTTATTGGTGCGTTTAATTTTTATTTTTATTTTTTTTTAAAATAAATTATTTTCTCCAAAAGTTCTAAACTTTTCACCTCAACATGAATTTGTAGAAAAATTTCAAAGCGTCAACCATATCTAGATGCATATAAATTTTTTCCTAACTTTTTGGCAAAGTGAAATATAAAATAATATAGACAAGAAAACTTTTACTATATTATTTGAGAATTTTATCATACGAAGCATTAGAACACAAGAAGGGAAAAAACCCGCACCCACTTAATTTTAAAAAAATTAAGGGGTCGTTTGGTAGCTGGATAGAGTTATGCAGGTATTAGTAATGTGAGTATTAGTTATGTAGGTATTAGTTATACATGTATTAGTTATGCAGAGTTTAGTTATACATGTATTAGTTATGTAGGGTTTAGTTATGCAAGGTTTAGTTATACATGTATTAGTTATGTAGGTATTAGTTATGCAGGGTTTAGTTATACATGTATTAGTTATGTAGGTATTAGTTATGCAGGGTTTAGTTATGTAGAGATTACAATATATCTGTGAGCTAATTTTTATTTCTTAATTCCAAAAAATAATTAGTGCACTAATATTTATTATAACCATTAAAATAATCAACTATATAAATAACACATTAAAATTAAATAAATACCAATAGCTAAAAACAATAAAGTAAATAACAAATAACTAAAAGTAATTAAGTAATTTGTATTCAATATGATTAAACAATTTAGCAATAGGTAGTTTAAATTAAAATGAATAAAAAATAACTAAAAAAATTAAAATGTGTATTGGTAGTGCGTTGCAGAGAAACTATGCAAAGAAATTAATTAGAATTAATTGTCACGGTCTTACCACCAAAGAAAACAATTAACAAGAATTTAAGCAAAGAAATTAGAAGTAATTAAGCAATTAAGAAGACAAAAAATTCAAAGCAAAAAAACTCATAGTGCTTTTTTTACATGTATTAATTATTTGATTTGTTGTAAATTAATATATATTTAAAAGTAAATTGATAGGGGCAAATATGTAATTTACTATTTTAATACATGTATAACTTATACACACATAACTTATTCCACCTTCTATCCCGCATAAATTATACATAGATTCCCTCATAAGTTATATAAGTATTAATTATGTAGGAATACAAAAAACCGCAACCAAACTTCGTATAAAATTAATATATGAATAATTTTTATACAACATTTGAAAAGCTACCAACCAAACATATATAAAATTAATACATGAATAACTTTTATATAATGTTTGAAAATTTACCAACCAAACGTTGTATAAAATTATTACATGTTATTTGTATTTGTTTTTGTTTTAAAGAGAGTAAAGCAATAAGTTGCATCTTGTTCAGAGGTTGACGTCTATCTAGATTGTGAGAGTTGGGTGTAATGACTTAGCTAGAGCGTTTGTGGCCAGGGCGGACCTACATAGGTGTCAGGGGGTTCACCCGAACCCTCTCGACAAAAAATTACATTGTATATATAGGGTAGAGTTTCAATATTTTTGTATATATACTAATTTTGAACTACCTTAACCCTAAAAGAGCGATAATCCATTTATATTTTTTATATTCCGAACCCCCTGTGTGAAAATCCTAGATCCGTCATTATTTGTGGCACGGTATTGTAGGCTAAAAAGTATTTGGTTATTTAATTGTAATTGAATTTGGTGTTTTGAGCCGGGGTATTATAATAATTTTAGGTGTTTTAAATTTGAAATAGTATAGTAATTTAACATTTATTAAAAAGTTCATGCTTTTAAAATAATTTAGATATAAATATTAAAAAGTTTATACTTTTAAAATAATATAAATATAAATAAATAGAGAAAGAAATAAAGATAGATATATACAAATAGATTATATAATAAGTATAACATTTATTTTTACTTGTATTTTTTACCACATAGTTGAATAAAAGGCAAATAGAATATCTAATAAGTACAACATTTATTTACTTGTATCTTTACTACATAGTTGACTCATCAAAGCCAAATAGAAAATTCATTTATCATCACTAGTATAAATGGAAGTGCAAGAGAAGTATATATTAAAAAAATAAATTACTTAAACTTTCAAGAATGAAGATGAAGCAAACTTTATCAACATTTTTTCTTGTGATCGCTTTTCTTATTCTCACATCAGGTATAATTTTTGTTAAGTTCATCTAATCATATGTGTTAAGTTGATCCAAATGGATTGTGGGATATAGAATTGATTTATTTACATCACATTCGGCATATCATATGAGCTAATTTTTCTGATAGAGTTATTTTAGTTCCCAAAAGAAGTATGCTAACTATTATTTTTTAAAAGGCCATATTAACTATTGAAATTTGGGGTATCAACTGGGTGAGATTGAATTGTAGGCGGATTAAATTTATATTGATTTGCTAAAAAATTACTTGAGTTAAAATGAGTTGGACTAAAAAATAAGTTCTAACCAATTTGTCCAATTCTTGTTAAGTTTCAATTTCTTTGTTTGTTCTTTTATAATATTTTAAATATCTAATAAGATTTTTTTTAATTTTGACTACACATAACATATAAAAAAAATCCTCTTGAAAAAGTATTTTAATAAGATTATGGATCAGTTTAAGCTATATATCAATGCAATTTTTAGATGATTAAATTGAGCTGATTAAAGTGGATTAAAATCAATAAATAAACCTAAACTAGAACAGATCAAACGAATTATATTGTTATGAGCTAAATGCATGTTGCCTACATGTTAATTGTTAAATCAAATAAGAATAGTTATTTGGCATTGTTTATATAGTTATTTATTTATTTAAAAGCTTATATTTATAATGATTAATTATTTTATTTTTTGCAGAAAATGAATTGTCTTGTGTTGAAGGTATTTTTACTGGAATCTGTGAAAAAATTATTCTTGGAGTTCTTTGTACACCAGAAGAAGATTCAAAAATATGTTTGGCTGCATGCACTAAAATATCTAAAGGTCATCATCTCACCAATCATGCTTGTTTAGAAGGTGATGCACCTAAATGCTTTTGTCAATGGCTATCAGATTCATGTTAAGATCTATTATTTCAATCCTTTTTTTTATTTGTCATAGTTTTTTTATAAGAGTCAAAGAATATGAATTTTGATTAATATTTTAAGATGTATTTTTTCATTATATATGAGAAAATTTGCAACTGATAATATCTTTCGTGTAATTTTTAAATATCTAAATTTTAATTTTTAAAGTACTGAATTAATGTAATCTAATTTTACTTTAAAAATTAGTTAAACTGGGCGAGAAGCGCGAGTATTTTAGAATGAAGGGAATAGTCTTATGAAAATTTATTTTGAGTCAATCTCTAATTTTGAGTTGAAGAATTTTGCTGAGTCAATTGCTGAAGCCACTACACACATTGCAAAAAAAACTGATTTTTCACAACCATACCAAGCTGTGAAGCTTGATTGTTATTTTGTAAGGCAAAAGTTTTTTGTTGGGTTTCCCTCTCCTTTGTGTGATCTTCCTCACAATTGACTGATTTTATTTACTAAATCTCTTATAAAAATATTTGGGAGAAAATTTGAAAAATAGTGTTTAGTCATACAACTTGTCGTTATTTGGCAATATTTTTGGCGAACATGCCGAATTTCTAAATACTAGAAAAAACTAGTACTTGAGCCAAATTCTATTATTTGAAAATTTATAAGAATTACTCCAAATTTTTATATTTTACAAAAACGTCTATCATTTATAGTTTTGGATTGAATTTCAGTCCTAATTCGTTGTACAAAATTTATATAGTTATATATAATTTTTATCCAAACTTGCTCTCATAATTCACTTCCAATTACAAGTAGTAATAATAGTTTTTCGTATACAAATCAATGATATTTTCCTTTGGTTTTCTTCCTCTGCTTTTTCAGATTCATAATAATTGTGTTCGTTATCATGACTTTTTACGAAACATGTTCATTATAAAATGATGATACAAATTAAACTTATGAATATTTTTAATAGATTTTAGAACTTGTGGGTATAAATCATATTTCTTTAAGAGTTTAAATATTTCTCAAAAAAAAAATATGACCAAACACATGGTGAAACTTCTTTAAAAATAAATTGCTAAAAATAATTGAAAATCTATGACCAAACGCTAGTTTGGACTTCTGAAACTTTGGGCCTAAATATCACCTTTCTAATCCGTTAACGAAGTCTGAGCCCAAAATCAACATTTAGTCACTTATTAGGATACTTTCCCTCCCCCCTTAAGGATAGGGGTGTGCAAAAATCGAATCGATCAATAAATCGAACTGAAAAAAGTGTTATTAATTTATTGTTATTGGATTATTGGATTTAACGGTTTTTTAATGGTTTTATAAAAAATATATATATATCGGGTTATCGGTTCGGTATTGGTTTTTAATATTGGGTTATTGGGTAAACCGATAACCCATTAAGACTTATACTAAGTAAATATTAATCTCAATATATACATTTCACAGTGACTTTAAGTTCACAACTTCACATTATACAAAACGTCAAAACCTAAAGTAAGAACAATATTCATCTTAATTTCTCTTTGTGTTACACTTGTATAGTTCTTTTCATGTTTGTTATTATAGTTTCTATTTTATGAGCATTTGTAAAGTTACATCATTGTCTTGTTACGTCAAATTTATTAGAGAAGTCAGATATTTATTTTATAAGCATTTTTCTTATTGGTTTAACCGAAAATCGATAAAAATATCTTATTGGTTTGGTTATTGATTTAGCGTATTTAAAAATCGAAAATCAATAAACCAAACCGATAATACATAAAATCGAACCGAACCGACCGATACACACCTACCGTAGAGAAAGAAACTATTTTCGTTTTTAATTTTATTATAATTAATATATTATTAGTTTTCTAGGGATATTAGTTACACCAGATTTCTTTTATAGTTTTCAGCGCAAATTTGAATTTAGTAAGACTCTAATACAAGTACGAACATGGGATGGAAAATCAAAAAAAAAAGGAAAAGTCAGCAGTGTAGAGATAAATTCATCATTGAATAATATTATAAGAGTAGAGTAATTTCGCAATTATCATACTAATGACTATGATTAAGTTATAAACAAAGGAGAGAATACGTAATTAGTTAATATTTGTTGATAATAATTATCTATTCAACAATTTGGATGATCTTTTTTATCCTATCCCTAAAAGTAATTTTATGGAATCATCAACAAATTCTAAATTTTAGACGGTCTTCTAATAAACAATCGTGATTAAATGCTTTAAAATTTTCAATTAATATAATAAAAAATCTTAATATAATCAGGTATATAAGATGATAATTTTTTTCTAACACTTTCTGTGCTTGGTGTGGATACGTATTCTAATTTTAAATCATAATCTTAACATACTTCCGTAACCAAACTCTACACATACACCTTATTATATATGCTACTTACACAATTGAATATTTTAATTATTTTTTTAATTTTTCACTTGATATTCGATATTTGTATTGGATACCATTGAATATGGAACAAATACTATATTACATTTTGAAAGATTGATCAAGAACATGATTCAGATTTTAAATGTTTGGTGCTTGTCAATTCACTTTTTGTTTTCACTCCATTTTATACCTTCTCCTTCTCCATCCCTTTTAATAGTACTATATATTTTATGTTTTTACCACTCTTTTGTTGATGAAGAAGGATGATGATCATAGATTCCAATTTTTTTTCGTCTGGATTCGTGTTGCATAGGGCTTCATTCGGTTCGAACCCGAGATTTCTAGTTAAGGAGCTAGCAGTCTTATCCACTGCACCACATCCTTTGGTGGTCATAAATTCCAATTTCTAAAGGCTTCTTGTTTATATTCCAAAATTAATTTTGTAATTGGACGAAAACAAGTGCTTTTAAAATTCTTCTTACCATTATTCCAAAAAAGTCGCAACTTTTAAAATTAGTTGTATGTGAAAAAGTATTTGGTCCATATATTCAGATTCGATCGTTTATGGAAATGCATGATTCCACACACACTCTATGGATTTGATGGATGGTATTTTTCAAGAGGTCACTTTGGATGGTACTTGGAAATGTTCCATTTGGTTATAAAGCACTAGGCTTAATTACTCCAATGGAAATAATTTTTTTTAAAAAAAATAGTCTATAATTATTACGTTACCGAGGGTCTTTCAAAAACAATCTTTCTACCTCTGTGAGGTAGTGATAATGTCAATATACACCCTACCCTCTCCAGACTCTACTTAGTGGGATTTCAGTGGGTATATTGTTGTTATTGTATCTTTTACCTTTTTATGTAAACAAATGGCCAAATTAACTATGTAAACTTTGTGATCAATACTTTTTCTTAATCATATTGACATGAGAAGATTGCAACTTATAATATTTGTCGTATAATTTTTGTTGTAAAAATAAGTATTGAAGTGATCTAATCCAATTTAGCTTCAAAGATGGTTCGAATCGACTTGCCAGAAGCGAAAAAGTGCTCTTCCAAACTAGTGATACATGAGTAAAACTTAAAGAGTTGAATAAATGGAGACATAATTGGCTGCATTTTCATATTTCAATTTTTTTTCATTAGAACATGTTATGAACATCAACAACAATTGAAACCTCTTTTCCTAATATAAAAACTAAGTAAATTTGAAAGGTTTGTAAACTTTTAGATCAGATACAACACCAGCAAAAGAACCAGCAGCTGCAGCAATTGAGACAATAAGGCAAGCAACACTTAGAATTTGAAGACCAAGCCATTTTCTACTCCATTTTGGTATCTTCTTTTGCACAATATACATTTCCACTGGATAATAAACAGTCAAAGGCCAAAATCCAAATGCTCCAAGTATTCCAACGATGTCGCTGAAGAATGGCAATAGCATAGAGATGATCGTAGAGATGATGACGAAGATCGTCCTCCAAACTAGCCTGAATAGGTTGAGGTTGTACGACTTATAGCCCAGGATTGGGACACTAATATTCTTGGTGATGAATTTACTGTTGGGGAACCATTCTGCTGCTGTTTTTTCAATGAAGGCGAAAAGGGGTTGGCAGTAAACTTGGTATGCACCTACAAGATGAACGACGATGGCTATGTTGGCTATATCGAGTAGCCAATAAGGGTCGTAGAATCCAAAACCAGTGAGTAAGTTGTCAGGAGCATGGTCTCCAAATGCTGCATAGCCAAAACAACCACAGAGCATGTAGAAAACTGTTGTTACTGATACACTAATTAGAGTTGCATTTTTCATTGTCTTGGCTTCTGAGGGTGGGGATTTGATTGTATCCTGTATTATTATATAGCAAATTAATACGACATCAAGTTAATCCGCGACAGATAAATGAAAGTACTCCGTATCGTTACCTGAATCTCAATAAGGATGAGGGAGTAAGAATAGGCAAAAGCAATAGCTCCAAGTGCTTGAAAAGTTCTCCAAACCTTTTGCATTTCAGTCACAGTTCCAATGCTAACTCCAGTTAAACTTCCTCCAATTTTTTGAGTTTCTTCAAATCAAAAGAGTACATAAAAGTTAGAACTTGCAATGTTACTCGGACCCTCCAAAAATGTTGCAATAGTAGGCTAGAAGGTAACAAACCTGCTACTTGAGCAATGCCTAAGCCTAGACCGATCGTCGAGTAAGTGAAAGACATGACAGCAGCAACAATTGAAAGCCACCAAATTTGATCAAAATCTGGTATTTGTGAGAAGATGATTTCTATTACTCCAAATATGATCATATATGGAGTACTTGGTTCTAAACAAGGTGCTTTATGACCATGTTTATGAAAACAATCTGACCTTTTAACAGCCCTGTTCCATTTCACACAAAAAATCACCTAAAAGAATTGGGGGTAAACCAAAACACTCCCTAATAAAGACGACTCCGCAATAGTGAAAACAAATTCAATAACTATATATACACTTACATCATGCTAATTGAAGAAGCAATTGTGTATCCAATAGCAACTCCAAACAGATTCACATACTGAATCCATCCACAAATCTTTACTTGTAAGCCACCTGAAAAAAAAAACATTTTTTTTTAACAAATATGTCAATTTCATCATTTCGTTAGCAAATCGTCTCGTACAAGACAATTTGCTAACCTGTGAGGTTCGATTTTCGATTCCCCACCTTGTAATCTCCTGCTCGATTTCCCCTTACCCTACCCCGCGATTAAAAAAAAATACCACTAGAATCAAAATTTGGATTTGACATACCAAGATTTGCTTGTACAGCATCCATGTAAGTATAATTTCTCTTGCCGGAAAGTGGGTCGCCGGAGCGGTAGCAATCGGAAAGCAGAGCAGAGGTGTAATAAGTAACAAAAGAGAACAAAAGCATAACAATAGGACCAGCAACCCAACCAAGTTGAGCTACAGCCCAAGCTAAAGATAAAACTCCTGAACCAATAACAGCAGTTATGATATGAGCACTTGCAGTCCAAACACTCCCTGTAAAATTTACAACAAAAAAAATCACAAATTCTCCCAAATTCAACAACAGAATTCGGGTTTTCGAAAAAAAAAAAAGAAAAATTAATTACCAGTTCTTTTGATTCTTCCATCTTCGTCAAAACGATTGGATTCAGTTACATTGAGAGATACATCAAACACTTGATGCTTTGATGCAAAATTGGTAGAATCTCCCATCTTTAGCAGAAAAAAAATCCAAGAAGATTGAGTTTTGTCTTGCTCTTGTACAGTTTTATTGCAGAAAAATTTAATAAATGCTTAGTTAGGCAGATTGCAGAGAGGAAGAAGCAATAACTCTGTTTTCTGAGTTAAAATGGACTACACTACAAGTCCCTTTTAACTCAGATTGAACTGAAGAGAGTCAAATAAATAAACAGAGTATACATAATAGTTTCTGTTGCCCATTTTGTACATCTTACTGTGTAAGAGAGCACAATTTAGTCAAACTTTAATACCAAACTTCGAAGATCATATGAAAACAAAATGGTCAAACTAGACCTCATTAAAAACACTCTAATTATTTATGTATTCATATTATATAACAAGGAAAAGTAATTTCAAAAGGATCAAAATAATCTCTCCCCATTTAAGAAAATAAGTAATTCTCTCCCTTTGTCCCATTTTATATACTATATATTCAGATTTCGAGAGTTAAATTAAAAGAAAAAATAATTAATTGTGATTTTTTTAATGTTTTAAAAATATTTTAAATTGTTAAATATTGTGACTTTTAGTGTATTTTTTTATGTAGTTTCTAAGGCTGTTTGGATTGGTTTAAAAGTTGGTCAAACTTACTTTTAAGTTAGTTTTTGATTTCTTCAATTGTTTGGCAAATGTAAAAAATAACTTAAAATAAGTCAAAAATAACTTAAAATAAGTTAGAAAGTGTTTGGCAAGGTAAAAAACGACTTAAAATAAATCAAAAACCAAA
Source organism: Solanum appendiculatum (assembly GCA_018342035.1). Lineage (NCBI taxonomy): Eukaryota > Viridiplantae > Streptophyta > Magnoliopsida > Solanales > Solanaceae > Solanum > Solanum appendiculatum. The sequence goes on along the minus strand of JAGDQO010000270.1, from coordinate 746,144 downwards.
AGTAGATCTCCCCCTACTTTTTATTTTTTTGATTTAAAAGTTATTTCAGTTTAATTTTTTATTTTTAACATGAAATCTATTTTTTTTAAGCCAATCCAAACGGGCTCAATGATGTAAATTAATTTTTAAAAATCTTAAAGATTGTTTGTTGAATGTAAGATTAAAATAAAAAAGTTTGACTCCGAAAATTCAAACCATATAAATTGGGCAGAAAGAGAGAGAGTAGTAACTTTTTTGTTATAGAGATAATTACCTAATCGAACAAACTTATATAATTATATTTATTAAATTGAAAGGTTTTAAAAAAGGGAATTATCAAACTTATAAAATGGTACAGAACGAATTACAAAAATTGTTGTATAACTGATACATTCATACCTAACGAATTTGAGAAACTCTAATTATATTTGATAATTATTCAAATCATTGTTTGATTATAGTAAACCACGTGGCAAATTAGATGAGTCGTCCCAAAATAGCAGTTGGACCCACTCACTTGCAACTACTTGACTATAATAAGTCATGTTTGATATTCAAATAGTTTAAGAAAATCCACAAACTCTTTCATGGAGATCAAATCCAAATCATCTTAGATCGAAAAATACGTTACTAACAGAAAGAAGAATCAAGGGATAAACAAATTTATACTTACAATATTTATCAAAAAAAAACTTTATTTCTTTATATTTTATTTGTGATTGTAATTTATTTTTCATCATATCAAAATTTGTTGCAAACAATATCTTCTTAATTTTTGGAAATAATAAATACTATTCAACAAATCTTTCTATTGAAAACGACGGATTAAAAAAAGATAAGAGGTAACAGTAAAATAGCATATACATTTAAGATTGAAACAAGAAAATACCCCCCAAAAAAAAAAAACAAAGAAGGCAAGGTCTAAAAAAAGAAATTGTTGACAAGGAAATTCACAATAGTTACTCTTTGATTTACAAGGCAAATCTCACTCTAACATAATAGTTCATAATTTTATTGAAGAGGTAAAATCACACTAGATAAGCTCCATAAAATGAGCTCGGCTAAGGAAGCACGTGGGAGGTTTCGAATTTTATAATATTTATTTGAAAAATCACTTACTCAATTAACTCGATAAATTTTGAAGGTAAGTTGAAAAAACTACATATTGTTAATTTGTCTTTGACTTATTTTTTTTTGGTGGGGGACAGGAGGCAGAGGTGAAGGGCAGTTGAGTGTTGAACTTGTTGTGTATTTATTGTGTGTATGATTTAATTTACTTTGTAAGTTTGGGAACCAGACTGCCTAGCTAACTCTTATGGCTTCATTTGAGTTATTGCAATTTTTGGATTCTAATTCAAATCATGCATGCAGCACAACACCTATACATGTTTTTCCTGTCTATTTATTACTCCTCTCATTTCAATTTATGTCAATTTTTTGAATTTTGAAGTTTAAAAAAGTCTTTCTTTAATCTCGTAATTTTTTATATATATTATTTAAATATCTTAAATTATTAATTATTGTAATTCATAGTACTTTTTGTGTGGTTTTCAAGTATGTAAATTTTATTTTTAAATTTCATAAATTACCCGTCAAAACTAAACTATTTGACTCTTAAAATTTGAATTGTGCAGCATAAATTGAAACAAAAAAAAAAAATAACTAAGCTTATAATCTAGTCAACTAACTTATAATTATTTTTGACTTATGTAGAAGAAGACTATCACAAGTCAAAGTCAGTCAAAAAGTCATAAATTAATCATCCCCGTTTAGGGCTTTTGATTAGCTTATAAACTTGTTTGATTTGATCATTTTTAAAAAAACTATTTTATCATTAATATTTTTTTAATTCACAATATATCCTTAAAATCTGGAACTTCCTCTTCACTATATATTCATTGTTTCTCCTTTTCTTTATAAAGATATTTTATATATTTTTCTCAATATATTAAGGGCATTTTGGTCTTTAAAAAAAGAACAACTTATCAATACTTATTTACAAAATACATTTTCTGTTTATTTTCAATTTCAACACTCATATCTAAAAAATACACAGCTGTTTGTTTATAAAACCTTTTAATACTTAAAATTTATCGGATATTTATAATCAACTAATCCAAACATAACTTTAAATTTAAATTTTGAATTTTTCTCTACATAAAACCACAAGTAAGTAGGGACCAATTGAAGATTGAATTTTGTATCTTACCTTCATTTGCAACTTTGTATCTTTCCTCCTTTAGAATATGTTCCTAAATTGATGAAACATATGCAAATATTGCACAAACACAAGAAGGAAAGGAGTGATTAGGAATTGTGTGACTCATTTAATTTGAGCAATGTCTGCACATATTTATACTTGTTGGAACAATATATTAAAATAATATTTTGAGTTTGTCTCTTTAAAACAGAACCTTTGAATAAAAAAGGCAATAAGAAAAAAAATAGCCACATGTGTTGCCTCAATTCATGATCCTCCATTGTTGCTGAAAGGGAATTAGGCTCTTTTTGTATAAATTATTCCCATAAAAAAATAATTGAAGCCAAAGAGTATATATATATATATAAATATCTTTTATGTCGCTAATTGAGAATCAGAACCTATCAATTTTATTAATTAGTCAAACATCTCTTGATAAATTAAATTAAATTAAAAAAATAGTCTTATGGAATAATTAGAATAAAAGTTACTACCTCTTTTGCTTTCTTAATCACAAAAACAAGACTAAATTACTATTAATTGATGGATATTGAGTATCACATTCCAAACTATTATACTGTGTTGTTAATTTAAATAAAATAATTGTTTTGAGTGTTTTACTTAAATTTTACTGTACTGTATCATATCGAATCGTTAAATTTATCATTATGTAACGACGAAAAATCTCGTTTTATGTAACGACTGATTTGGTGTTATTATGTCACTGCCTTTTCTTTCTTTTTCTTTCTTATTTCCCCTTTACTTATAATTGTTTAATAATCATAGTTTATCATGTACACTATCTCTTTATAGTAGCTCTGTCTTGTACCCTAATTTATTTATAAGTTTATCCTTCAAATAGCTGAAGCGTGACATTATGTAACTAGAAAAAAATAATACAATCTATTCAAATATTAAATTCATCAAAACAATACAATACACTATGATGCATTATAAAATAATATATATCAACCACAAAAACATAAGATTTGGATGGCTGCGTAATTATATCATATTGTATTATAGTGTATTGTATTATATATAATGTTTTGACAAACTGTATCGTTCTTCTTTGTTACATAATGTCACACTTGAGCTATTTAATTAGAAGATCACTTAATACATGGTGGAACAATGTATTAAAATAATATTTTGAGTTAGTCTCTTTAAAACAAAACCTTTGAATCAAAAACTAATCAAACGGTCCAATTCAATAAATTCAAATTCACCGCCTATGCATTATAGTTTAATCATTTATTTATATATTACTTCACATTTTACACACACAGAGAGACTTGTAACGGCTTTCTTCTTCTTCGTTTCCTTGAAGAAGACGATTCATGAAAGATTGTAAATTTTTTCGATTGTTTTGCACCAGAAGGAGGAAATGACGACGACCCAGAATAGGCGTTCGTCTGTTTCGAGTGCGGTGGCGAAGAGACAAGCAATGGCGGCGAATTCTTCAATAATCAGACCGGAAAATTGAATGCTGGAGTGGCCAAGAAACGACCGGTACTTTCTAATATCTCGAATCATACAACTGTCTCTGCTCATAATTCAATTTCTCGTTCCTCCAAACTTGTGAGTCTTTCTCTGTTTATTATGTGTGTACTTTTTTTTACTGTAGGAAAGTAATTGGAGTAGTGGGTTTTTATCTTTTCGTTTTTTTAATTACTGGGTCGATGATTCAGATTTTCGTATGTTGGTTATGGGGTTTCTTGCATAAATTTGTGTATGTAAGGGAAATGTAGGTGGGTTTTTTGATTTTTATTTTTGGGGATTCTCTTTCTTGGATTATTAAGAACTAAAATGGTGAATGTTACGTGGGGTTTCCATGAAAAAATGATTGAAGATACTGGGTAAAATTTAAATTTGAGAAAAAGAAGTGAAGTGATTTGAGGGTTTTTGATATGATTTTGAATTAGGATTTAGAACTAACTTGGGGTTGAACCTTTTTCGTCATAGGCTATTTGCTATTAGTTTTTGCTCTTGCAATGGTTTAGGTGAAAAAAGTAGCTGTTGAAATGAAGTAAGAATCTTTTGTTAGATTTCTAATGTGGAACTGAATTGTGGTTAACCTTTTTGGCTTTACTTGTTCGATGTGTATGTTGAACAATCCTATAGGTGAAAAAAACAGTGTGTTTCCCCCAAAAAAGATGTTGGAATTTTTCAATGTGCAACTGAATTGGTGGTAAACCTTTTTCTTGTTACAACTAATGCTTTATTGAGTTTTTTGCTCTATGTATGTTTGAACAATGATTTTAGGTGAAAAAAATAGCGGTTGATATTGTTCGTGATTATAATGGCTGGATGTTTGTAATGTTTTCTGTAGCATTTAAAAGAATCTTACCAAGGTCAAAATAAATAAGATATTTAGAATGAGGGATTAGTTCTTTATCTAGGTAAACTTGAACTGCTGTAGGTAATATTGATAGTTGTGTACACTCTGCATAACCATCCATATCCTAACATGGTGATAGAGCAACGATTTAGAAAATTTTCCTTTCCCCCTTTATTGAAGAAAAAATAAAGACTTTTGAGAACACCAAAGTTCACTGTGCAAACACTAACTCACTGCTTTAGCAATGATGTTTTAAGTATGACTTTTAAAAAGATTAGAAACAAACATTATGTTATAGTACCGAAGTTCACTATGCAAAATTAACTTAATTTTTAAATTGAATGCCGAGTGGCCAAGAAACAACCGGCACTTTCTAATATCTCGAATCATACAACTGTCTTTGCTCGTAACTCGATTTCTCATTCCTCCAAACTTGTGAGTCTTCCTCTGTTTTTGTTCTCTGTTTATTATGTATACTTTTTTTTACTGTAGGAAAATAATTGGAGTACTGGGTTTTATCTTTTTTTGTGTATTTTTTTGATTACTGGTTCAATGATTCCATTTGTGTAATTCATTTTTAAGTATGAGGCTTGACCTAATCAGAATTCATGGTTTTTCTCACTCTTTCGTTTGTTTGATTTAGGCTAGGGGTATGTGTTACTTGCATCGACGGAACCCTCCTATAGTACATAGAGACCTTAAATCTTCAAACCTGCTTGTGGATAAAAGCTGGACTGTCAAGGTCTTCATTTCTCTGTTGAACCTTTAAATTTATTCGTGGTGAGGCCCTTTTACTGGATAAGTTTATTGGTGTCTCTTTACTCGGAGATTTTGGCCTTTCAAAATTGAAACATGCCACCTTTTTAACAGCAAATTCTGGACGAGGGACGGTATGCATCTTAGCTTTTCGTTTTGCTCTTTTTTGTTGTCACATCAAATGGGCTAAATTTGGCTGTGCTATTATTGTTTCAGCCACAGTGGATGGCTCCTGAAGTACTCAGAAATGAACCTTCAACAGAGAAGTAAGTTTCACAAGCTTTACTTTCTGCATTATTTTGCTTATGTTAATTAACTTTGATGATGTAATGCAAAACCGATTGTTGAACTTAAGCCATTGCTCTCTCCCTTAGGCCTTTTTTGATTGCACCTTGTTGTTATTGTTGTTGTTACTGTTCCTTGCATATAGTTGTCACCTGTTTTTTTTGGTTTTATTACTACTTAGATTTGCTTGAGTCGAGGGTCTTTCGAAAACAACATCTCTGCCTCCGAGAGGTAGTGGTAAGGACGGTATGCATTCTACCCTCCCCAGACCCACTTTGTGTGATTTCACTGGGTATGTTGTTGTTGTTTGGCTAAAGCATGTGTAGGCTTTAAATTGCATAAAGATTTGTTTCTAATAATACCATTGGCCGATCATACCTAGTTTATCCTATTTATTTAACTTGATATTCTTATACACTCAAGACTATTAAGGTTTTTAGGCGTGTTGTTTCATGCTGCTGCACATTCTACATAATTAACATCAGTTGCAATGGGTCTCTTGATGTAGTCCTTCCACTCTTGTGCAGATCTGCTGTCTTCAGTTTCAGTGTGATCTTATGGGAACTAATGACTGAATCTATTCTGTGGAAGGCCCTTAACCCCTACAGGTACCTCAATATTTCTTTCACTATATTTGGTATTTTTTTTTGGTAGACTATATTCGGTATTAATATGCCTGCAAATGATGGCATGTTCGTATCCCACATTGGTGGTGAATGTGACAATTTGTCTTCTTAAATGGTCTTTGGGGAATCCTCTCTCAGCGTTCATTGGTGGTGAATGTGACAATTTGTATAAGGGAAATGTAGGTGGGTTCTGTGATTTCTTTTTTGAGGTTTTTATTCTTGGATTAAATAAGTAAAATGGTTAATGTTAAAATCAAGTGAATTGATTTGAGGGTTCTTGATATGAGGGGATTTGCGGGATTTCTTTTTTTTTTTTTTGGTCGAGATTGTGATATTTGGAAGTTGAATTCATTGTTTATTGACTTCCCTTGTATAAACAAGTTCACTGTTTTAGCAGGAAATGCTTTCTTTAGTTATTAAGGGATTTGTTTTATCTTTTTAAAAATTATGTTTAAATTAAGTATTCTTCTAATGGTTAAAAAGTATTATGAATGGAAAATTTGAAACATCTTCCCCCAATTCCTGCTTTTTGTTTATCTGTCCACTTTGCTTTTTGAACATTTGAAGAAAGTTCGAATGGTTATGTTATTAGGTTGAAGTAAAGTTTTTGCTTTTTTTCAAATGGACCAGTGGCATTCTTTCAGTGTTAACATGAATTGTTTAGCATATCATTACTGTGGACCAGTGGACCAATTCCTGCTTTTTGTCTCCTTAAATGATTTATTACTGTTCTTAATTTGTTAGGGACAAAATTTATCTTTACACAAATGAGCAGAAGTAGTTAAGCAACTTTTGATAATTTTGAGTTTTCGCAGTTTGATGAACCTTTTATTTAAAAAGCTGTTTTGCAATGTGAGTAAATTGAAAAAAGATTGTTTCTTGTATCTGAAGTTTTGACTAACTTAGAATCATTTTTGGCTTTGGAAGGCACCATGTACATCCAAGATTGTAAGCATTAAGAGGAACATTTCTACATGTAACAGTAATGCAGTGTCCTCAGGGACTGCTGTTCTTCCAGCATCCTCCTCTGTCAGACCAAGCAGCAATCCTGTTTCTATTCAAAGAAGTGATGCAGTTGTGCCTAAGATCACTGTCATTCCTCTTCCTGCCACTTGCAGCATGGACATTCTCCATCTCACTCAGATGGATCGTTAGTCTCCATGGATGAATCTATGTCAACTTCTGACACAGTGAGAAGTCCGGAGGTCGAATACATAGATGACCATGAAGTTGATTCCATCGAGAAGAAGGTGTGTAGCACCCTCAACATCTCAGAACATGGCAAAGCAGCAGGTTTTGATCCTTTCAGCAGAGATAGTCCTTGTTCTAGCATTTCAGAACATAGCATTTCATCTATATATCTATTTTTTATTCCAGCAGCAGATATATGCAAGAGAGATGTACTTATGGACTTGGAATCAGGGGATAAAATTATCAACATTGATAACAATTGTCTGTGACATATACAAACACTTGAGAACCTCCGAGGTATAAAAATGTTTACCCTTATTTTTTTTCAGCTCTATGAATTGGCTGCTGCTGCTAACTTTAACTGAATTGCAGTTTTAATGTTATCTTTGATCATTGCACTAGGCAAAGAAAAGGCCTTCCACAGATTTCATGACGAAAGTACAGAAAGTCATCAATCCTAGCATGCGCGCTATCTTAATTGACTGGCTTGTTAAGGTAACTTCTAATATCCTTCTTCTCTAAAAAGCTGCGAGGCAGGGGACCTCAGGGCACGGTGCCTCGAGGCGGGTAGGGCGGGAGAAAGGGAGCGCGGGCAGGGCGGGGGTCCTCGAGGAACAGAGCCTCAAGGCAAGTGGGGCGGGGGGGCCTCTAGGAACAGAGCCTAAAGGTAGGTAGGGCGGGAGGGTCCTCGAGGCGGATGGGGTAGGGGGCCACGAGGCCTTAGGAGCCGGGGAGGGTGCCTCGGGGCATAGCGCCTAAAGGCCTTGGGGGCCGGGGAAGGGGGCCTCGGGGCATAGCGCCTCAAGGCCTTGGGGGGGGGAGGGCCTCAGAGCAGGGCGGTGCCTCGAGGCCTGGGGAGGGGGAAGGGCTTGAGGTAGGGCGCCTCGAAGCCTGGGTGGCGGGGAGAGGGCCTCGGGGCACGGCGTCTCGAGGAATTAGGGGCGGAGGGAAGGCCTCAGGGAAGGGCGGCTCGAGGCCAGGGGGGCTGGGGAAGGGCCTCGGGGCATGGCGGCTCGAGGCCGGGGGGCTGGGGGAGGGCCTCGGGGAATGGCGCCTCGAGGTCAAGGGGCGAGTGGTGGGCCTCGGGGCAGGGCCCCTTGCGGCTAAGGGGGCGGGAGGTGGGCCTCGGGGTAGGGCAGGGGGAGGGACCCGGGGAAGGGTGAGGGGAGGGCCTCGGAGCAGGGCACCTCGAGGCCTTGGGGGGCTGGGGGAAGGCCTCGGGGCAGGGCGCCTTGAGGCATGGGTGGGGCGGGGGGAGGGCCTCGGGGCAAGGCGCCTCGAGGTTGGGGGGGGGGCCTCGGGGCATAGCGCCTCGAGGCCGGGGGGAGAGGGGCAGGGGGAGGGCCTCGGGGCAGGGCGCGTCGAGGCCTCGAGGGAGAGGGCCTCGGGGCAGGGCGCCTCGAGGGAGATGGCCTCGGGGCAGGGCGCCTCGAGGCCTCGGGGTAGGGCTCGGGGCAGGGCGCCTCAAAGCCTCGTGGGCAGGTCTCGGGGTAGGGCGCCTTGAGGCCCCTAGAGGCAGGGAGAGGCCTCGGGGCAGGGTGCCTCGAGGCAGGGAGAGGCCTCGGGGCAGGGTGCCTCGAGGCCTTAGGGGGCTGGGGGAGGGCCTCGGGGCAGGGCGCTTCGAGGCCTGGGTGGGGCTGGGGGAATGGCACCTCGAGGCCTGGGTGAGGCGGGGGGAGGGCCTCAGGGCAAGGCGCCTAGAGGCCGGGGGGAGGGCCTGGGGTAGGGCGCCTCGAGGCCGGGGGAGGGGGGCTGGGGGAGGACCTCGGGGCAGGACTCTCACCCGAGGCCTCGGGGGGGAGGGCCTCGGGGCAGGGTGCCTCAAGGCCTCGGGGGGAGGGCTCGGGAAAGGGCGTATCGAGGCCTCGGGGCAAGGCGCCTCTAGGCCTCAGGGCAGGGTGCTTCGAGGCCTCGGGTGGGAGGGTGCCAAGGGCACGACGCGTCGAGGCCTCGGGTGAGAGGGCGCCTCGGGGCATGGCACCTCGAGGCTAGGGGTTTGGGGGCGGGGGGTCCCGGCGAGGCCCAGGGGCGGGGGGGCCTCGGGGCATGTAACTCGAGGCCAGGTGGGTGGGGGCCTCGGAGCTCAGCGCCTCGAGGCCGGGGAAGAGGGGGGCCTCGCGACACGGCGCCTCAAGGTCGATAGTGGGGGTTTGGGGCCTCACGGCACGGCGCATGGCGCCACGAGGCCGAGGGGTGGGGGCCTTGGAACTCAGAGCCTCGAGGCCGGGGAAGAGGGGGGCCTCGCGACACGGCGCCTCAAGGTCGATAGTGGGGGTTTGGGGCCTCATGGCACGGAGCATGGCGCCACGAGGCCGAGGTGTGGGGGGCCTTGGGGCATAGAGCCTTGAGGTCTGGGAGGTGGGGGGCCTCGGGGCACGGCGCCTCGAGGCCGGGGGAATGGGTGGGGGGCCTTGGGGCACGGAGCCTCGAGGTCGGGGAGGTGGTCCTCAGGGCATAGCGCCTCGAGGCCGGGGAGGGGGCTCTCGGGGTACGGCTCCTCGAGGCTGGGGAGGGCGGCCTCGGGGCAAGGAGCCTCGAGGTCGGGAAGGTGGTCCTCGGGGCACGACGCCTCGAGGCCGGTGCCCAGTGGCCGGGGAGGGGGACCTCGGGGTACGGCTCCTCGAGGCCGGGGAGTGGGGCCTCGGGGCAAGGCGCCTTGAGGCCGGAGCGTGGCGACGTCGAGGCGGGCGGGGCACGGTGCCTCAAGGCGGGGGGGAGGGAGGGTGGAGTTCCTTGGGGCACGTCACCTCGAGAGAGGTTGGGGCATGGGGACGGGGTCCTCGATGTGGGTGGGGTGCGGGGAGGAGGGCCTCGGGGCAAGGCGCCTTTAGGCCGGGTGGGGGGGTGGGGGGCCTCGGGGCACGGTGCCTCGAGGCCGGAGGGTGGGGGGGTCGAGGCGGGCGGGGCACAGTGCTCAAGGTGGGGGGGAGGGAGGGTGGAGTTCCTCGGGTCACGTCACCTCGAGGGAGGTTGGGGCATGGGGACGGGGCCTCGAGGTGGGTAGGGTGGGGCGCTTCATGGCACGGTACCTCGGTGTGGGGCGGGGGAGCCTTGCTTACTTGTAGCATAAGAATACTTAATATTTATTCAAGGATTACAGAACACGTATGAGATAGCGATCACTTGTTTAGGAAAATGTTTTCCATGTTTCCCAAAATATATTGGTGTTATAGATGTGATGACTGTTGATATAGCCCAATTGATAGAAATGCAAATCGACTAATATTGATTGTTATTTTTATGGAACTCTCAATGTTTTCTTGTGATTTGGGCTTTAGATCCTTTGGTGAATTGCTGCATAGGTCCGTGCTTAAGTCTGTCTAAATGGGTGACAATAATCTAAGTTGCTCGGACTCTTCACTTTTGGTGCCGCACCCGTGTCGACACGACATGGGTGTGGGTGTGGGATCCGTGTCTGATTTGGTCAGCGGATTTTGGGTACTTTGAACAAATTTTCTATGGGGAAAGTCTAGACAATTTTAATGATTCCTAAATCAATATGCTAAGGTGAAATTGAAGAAAATGGAATACCTTTTATATAGAAATTTCTATGTTACTCCTTTTCCTTTAATCTCCTTCCAAGATTCTCCTCAAGTTCTCCCCATAATATCTCATAATTTAAGTTTTATGACTCTATTTTTAGATATTTTAATTATTTTTAGGCGAATCCCCGCACCCGACATGGATCCATATCCCCGAATCTTATAAATTAGCTCATGAAGGATCCGACCTCTAGATCCTCACCCGTATCAGACACCCGCACCCGAGTCCGAGCTACTTAGACAATAATGTATTTGTTCAATTTCTTTTTAATGTGACTCCTTCCTTTTATTAAATTAACAACATCTCTCCTCTATCGGTTACTTAGAAAAAGATGATCTTGTTCTGCCTTGCCCATAAAAGGAAATTAATCTATGACCTTAATATGATTGTGAGAATTTTTCGCTTGAATGAGGTGTATAGGACAACAGAAATGCTTATGTATGAAGACAAATTGGGATTTCAGCAATGTTCTTGATTTCCACAGCTACACATTTTCCTGAATATTTTTTTCCTCTAACTTTATGAACTATCTGCACGAGTTCCATTTCCCTCGCATTTCTTAGTATTACAGTTCATTGATTGGTCCTGCATCCAATATTATATAATATTCATATATAATGTCTAATATACCTCTACTCTCTTATTATACCACCATTGATGGTGAATATAGGGAGGTGAAACTGTGATGAATCCTTTTCAATTGGGAGGAAATATGATTCCTCAAGAAGGCAATATTTGTCAAAGTTACAGAAGGAGACATAGAGGAGTTGCCTACTAGATATCAAGGATCTTATAAAGAAGAGAGGTCATCGCTGAGGCCTCATAGTAATGCAGCTGCTCTGGAAACAGAAGAGGCGACAAAATGCTTTTCTTGATCAGATGAAAATGAAAGAGGCTCGAGTGATACTGTTATAAAAATATGCATTTTGCAAAATTAGGTTTCAATTGAATATTCTGCAAAAGGAAAGCCACTATCTATTAGCTAATTCTTTGCTGCATGATTTAGTTTCTCCCGGAGTTGAGAGGAAAATTTAATAAGGGAGCAGATGAATTATACTAGTTGTACAACATCTATGAGTTTATCTCCTGTGGTCACTCAATTAATAGTTCACAAAAAGTCACTCAAGTGAACTTTGTTATAGTGTTTTCACCTATAGATGAGTGGTCAGTTAGAGCGAATTATCAAGGCCTTCAAGGATATGTTATGAGTATGTGTGAGGGATTTTGAGTGGTCATAGTTCTTGTAAATTGTAGACGTTGCATGAGGAAAGGGTTATTATCACTTCAGCATTCAGGAAGACCTATTTAATTTGAGGTATGATAAGATATGACCATTCACTGATTTGTTAGTTCAATGTTTTCAGGTTCAGGATAGGAGTGCATGCTAGATGGGATATTCTTTGATGAGCTCAAGTCGATTTGGAATCGGGTCTCACACTTTTGTTACTTAGATTCATGGCTGGTAAGGGAGTTTGTGGAATGTATCGCCTATGAAAGACGTTATGAGTTTTGGGAAGGAGGGAAAGCTAAGTCCAAGGTTCATTGGCTCAGTTGTTGTTTTGCAGCATGTAGGTGAGAAGGTAGGTGATTCAACTTGGCTTCTAGGTTTGGCAATTATGCATCTGGAGTTTCAGTTTCTAATGTTGAAAGAAGATTATCCTAATGTGGATGAGACCATTTGGGAGGTTGAGACTGTCATTTAGAGTAGATATCCTCAGTTTTTCGATAGTTCAGGTGTCTTTTTTCTTTTTGCTTTCGAGGATGAACGTGTATTTTAGTGGTGGATGATATAATGACCCTTATAGTCATTCGAGACTTTTACGTATTTTTGCTGTTTTACCCCTCCTCGCAGTTTGATTTTTGTATTTGTGGTCTGTGGGAGTGGATGATTTCCCAGGTGTCTTGACAGGAGTTATGAGAGTTTTTCATTTTGGAAGGTTTGAAAGTTAAAATGGTTCACCAAAGTTAACATTTGTATAAGACGAGCTGAAAATGCAATTTCGACAGTTTTATCAACTTCAAAAGGTGATTTTTGTGTTGATTGGATCTTTGGTTTGAATCCCGATGCTTTCGGATTAGAGAGAAAAGTGTGGTTTGGACATTTATTTATTTCATAAGCATATATGTTTGAAGATCTTTACGATTAATAGTTTCATATATGTAATAATTTGTTATTTACAAAACTAAGCCAGGAATGAATTGGTGCATGTGTTTGTTGACCACATCTTAATACAAGAGCAAATATAAAGATTTGGCATAATACATTTTTGTCTCCTCAAATTTCTTCAGTCAAGAATATAATTACTATACCATTTCTATTTACCTCACTAATTTAAGCAAGAAAAATTCAGATTCACAATGATGCAAAAGAAGAAAAAGAGCAAATATTTATTGTATGTAAATTCCCTTTTCCGTTGCTGAAGTCTAGGGAGTGCTTCGTGAAATGTGTAGTTGTACTAATTTTGAGACGCATTTTATGTACAACCCGAGACTTTTTGGTTAAGGATGAAGGAGTACTTACCACTCCACCACAACCCTTGTTGATGTTGTTCTCTTTTACTTATTCACAATGGACACTACACACTGTTAAAAATAATAAGTGAATTCACTAATTGATGTATACTTTTCAATAAAGTTAAAAAAATATTTTGAAATGTGTAGTTAGTGTTAATTAACAAGGCACGCGACTGAGTTAATGAGAGAGTGGAAGTTTGGAGACAAACCCTAAAGTATAAGGAAAGGAGTTTAGATGGGAAGAAACACTTTGAATGCAAGTTTAGTAATGCGATTCACAAGGCATGACATGAAAGCGAGGATTGATACACAAGTCATCCCTAAGAGGGAGTTTCAAAAATCTCGGATCAATAATTCAAGGAAATACAGAAATTGACGAGGACAATACATATCGTTGGAACAAGATGGATGAAATAGAGCAGATATTGCTTTCTCACTGCTTACTGTCTTAGGTTTTAGTGCAATTGTGACTGCCACAGCTGCTGCAATCTCAGAAGGCTTAAATTTCAAGGAGTGAATTTACGTATTTGAATTTAGATGGTAGAAACAGTTTCTCAAGTCTTAAGATCAATCCCAGGTTCCTCTTCCAATCCCCAAGATCCATCGGCCGCCAAAATGGGTTTCGCCACTGTACCCCATTAAAGCAGAGAAACCTAACACAAGAGTTCCATAACACTCGAAAGGGAGTACTCATTCTTGGCCCAGCTGCTCTTAATTGAATGGCTTGTTGAGTTAAACTTCATAATATTCTTCTTCTCTAAAGCTGTGTCCCTGATGAAATGTCAGCGTGCCCAACTTACGATTTAATTAATGTGGATGAGCTCAGAAATTCGTCAGTTTGATATGGAACTTGTTTGATGGTATAGGTTGCCGAGGAGTACAGGCTTGTCCCAGACACACTAGTGGCATTTGACGATTAACTACATTGATCGATATCTTTCGGGCAATTTGATGGACAGACAATGACTACAGTTGCTTGGAGTAGCTTGCATGATGATTGCATCGTAAGAAATTGCCTTCTGACCTCTCTACTGCATATGTTCTCGCCATAATCTTTACAAATTTTTCCTTGAGTGCTTTTCATTTTCTTGTTTCCTCAAATATTACAGGCACATCTGTAAGAAAATGCTCTAAGACATTAATATGAGAAATGCTATATTGCAGAAAATATGAGGAGATCTGTGAACCTCAAGTAGAAGAGTACTGCTACATAACAAACAACACTTACTTCAAAGAGGAGCTACGTGATCTTGATTCACAGAACCTGAAGTTCTTAAACTTTGCAGGGGCGAATTGGGGCACGGTGCCTCGAGGCATGGCGGGGCGGGGGGCCTCGGGACACGGTGCCTCGAGGCGGGGCAGGGCACGGAGCCTAGAGGCAAGATGGGGGCACGGTGCCTCGAGGCGGGGCGAAGAGCCTCGGGGCATGGCGCCTTGAGGTGGGGCAGGGGGCCTCGAGGTACGGGTGAGGGGGGGTGGGGGGCCTATGTATACTACTAAAATGATATACATTTTGTAACATAAAATGAGTTTTTTTTCTACTTTCTTTTTTTTTTCCTCTAGTTTTGGGGAGGGTGGGTGGTGGGGTTAAGCATTGTTCATGCACAAGCTTAGCACTCCTTTTTTGACTCCCTTTCTACCTTCCTCGGAGTCAAACTCTCTGTCAGCAGCTCCTAGGTCTGAAACTCATGATCTCTTGTCTTGAAAGCAATTTTATCAGGAAAGAGGAAGAGGTTCTATAGAGGGAGAATATAAACCGAAGTCTATTTGCTCTGCGAGTGTGCATTATGCTTTTATCAGTAGAAAAGGTTTTCTTTTTTGGCACTCTTCTTTTGTTTCATTTTGTTTAGCAAAGAACTGCTCAACAAACGTTCTTGTCTTTGCAAAAAGGTGTCATGAGAATTTTTTCATTCTAAAATAGAAGTAAAAAATTGATTGTTTATTTTGTTGACTTCGCCTATAAGCATTTAAATCCTTCAGTGTCTCTTTTTTTGTTTTGAAACTGGTACTTTTAAGATGATTTTGTGTCTCTTCTGGACAACTATATAGTTGGTTTGCTATGTAGTTACTATCTTTGGTAGTGCTTGGTCATCCACGAGCTTTAGATGACGGGTCGATTTTTGAGGATTAGGCATCATGCAGGGTTATTAGATGGAAACAATAAGTTGAGAGGTATAAGGTTGACAACATACAATTACTGTTTATATGTAATTTTGAATCTTGAAAATTGCCATCAACAAGTAATCACATCTGAAGTAGAGCTACGACAGACATATATGCCTTTCTGTCCTACGAAGTGATATGTATGACAATTTAGTAGCAGAGTCAAATCCATAGACATATGCCAAGGTTAATGTCAAATCCATGATGCGCAAGGCTCGAGTTGAGGAACAGAGTGACTGATTCTATTCCTTGTGTTCTTCAAAACCTTAAAAGAAATAGTGAATGGATAATACTTTGAATGATTTAGATTATAATTATTTTATTTCGTTAAGATTAAGAAACTTGTTAGTTAATCTTATTTAAATCCTAGCCGAATTTTGTAAATTTGGTCCGTTCTTAATTAGAATTGACCATAATAGAAACTAATGTGGCCATGTCTTAATTATCTAACCCCTTTTATTGTAAGTCTAACTATTTTGTTATCTCACTTTAAACTCAACTTTCAGACCAAATTTGGGTCAAACCCAATAGACCCAATTCATTTTCGTTTATGTTTTTAATAAGGAAAAACTACAGAATATAGCAAACATCAATATATATTTAAGGTAAATAGCTACAGTTTATTTTTGTTATGTTATAGGTATATAATTATATATTAAATAGCAAAGTTAATTATACACGCATTATCATTTTTTTTTGAAATTTTTTTATACGTATTTAAATAATTATTAAGTAGCAAAGATAGTAACTACACACCTAATAAATACTACAGACATGTTTTACCTTAAATATGTTCCCTATGCTTACTTTATTCAATATTTTTTCTTTCAATATCCATGTATAATGATTTTTTAAAATTTTTCCCACAATTTCCTTCTAATTCACGACCCTTTGCATGATTTTAGGAGCGATTTTTGTGATTCATCTTCATCAGGTATCTTCTAATTGTATTTTCTTGTTGTTTATATGAAGTTTGTATTTGTATATATCTATATGTTTCATCTGTTTTCATAGGGTTCAATTGAAGAATTTCCTTTCACCATTATAATGAAGGAAATTTAATACTTTCAAGAGAGTTACAAAAGGTATAGATATATTTGATAATTTGTTGGATAAAGTATCTTCTTTTGATTTGTGTATCACTAAAGAGCAAGTCAAATTTTTAGACTCTATTGCTGCAATGGAGAATGAAAGAAGATACTTCAATTATATTGATATATTAACACATTGAAATTCATATACATTTCACTTGTATTGTATTATATTTCATTGACTTTT
Source organism: Solanum appendiculatum (assembly GCA_018342035.1). Lineage (NCBI taxonomy): Eukaryota > Viridiplantae > Streptophyta > Magnoliopsida > Solanales > Solanaceae > Solanum > Solanum appendiculatum. Next base: position 729,268 of record JAGDQO010000270.1, on the reverse strand, counting down.
TCTTTTTTGGATTATCCATTTGTATTGAAATACTGACACAAGTTGAAAAGGTTGATTAGCTAATACAAGTACATTTGGATATATAAATACATTAAGTTTGTATAAAAAATACTTGAAGCAACATTGTTTGTCAACTGTATCCAATTTTTGTTTAACAACAGGGGTATTATATGTATACTATATAGTTGTATTGATAAGGTAAAATGTATTTAATTGTCTTGTTCATATGCTAAATTACTATATTTTACTTTGTTTGATATATTGATACAATAAGTTTTATAAATACTTGTATCCATTTGAAAATAAAGTATTCATATGCTATATGTACACTATACATTAGCTGTATGTTGGAAATCAGATTATATGTGTTAAAGTGTCCGGTTGAAGGCCCGCACATATGAAAATATACGAAAATCACAACATAGTTCATGATTTGATGGAAAAGCTTACTCCGATACAGTTAAATAAATTTAAAAAGTACATGTTTTGGCATATATACCCATATGCATGAGTGTGTGTTCAAAATCAATTTTTTAGATGCTTAATGGTATGTGAATTTGGAGGATACAATAAAGTAATAAATCAATTTAACTAAACAAAATTATGTAAATACCTTACGCTTGACTAAGAACAATAGAGACAGTTGAAGAATTGAGTATGATGTATCCCAAATTTTTTGTTAAACTGATTGGAATCCAAGCGAATATGCATTGACTAGATAATTAATAGTTGTTGATTTAATAATGGAAAGTTGAGAATTTCAAGAGCGTAATTAAAGGGATTCAGTTATAGTAACAGAGAATACCTTTATTTAATGCACTATAATTATAATTGTATCATTGTATAATTAAAAAAAACAAACAAATATACAAATAAGTAAACAAATATACAAATACAACGAGATATAGATATAAACTAGAGTCATTTATAGTAAATAACATACTTATAGCTACTGAACTTCAATAACCCTATAAATGTAGTCATTTATGTAAGTTTCTGCCATATTTTTCTTTAAAAAACCTTATGAGGACCTCTGTAATGAGTTGGGGAAGCATTGCGTATAGTCCCACCATTTTTAATGCATATTTTTGCATTTACAAGCAACCTTTTAGTAATTAGTCGATTTCCTTAGCTTTTCATGTGTATTAGCCCATGGATCTGGCGTTTTGGAACACCTAAATTTTTTTTCTGAAAAAACTTTATGAGGACATCTGTAATGAGTTGGGGAAACATTGCGTATAGTCCCACCATTTTCTTAAGGCATATTCTTGTAATTACGAGCCAACTTTTAGGAATTAACCGACTTTCTTGGTTTTTCGTGTGTATTTGCCCATGGATCTGACGCCATGGAGCAACAATTTTTTTTTCTAAAAAAACATTATGAGGACAACCATAATGAGTGGGGGAAGTATTGAAAATATTCCTACCATTTTCTTATGGAATATTTTCGCATTTACGAGCCAACTCTTAGGAATTAGCCGATTATTTTGGTTTTTCGTATGTATAGCCCATAAATCTGGCGCCCTGAAGCACCAAAAAAATTTCTGAAAAAACTTTATAAGGACCTCCGTAATAAGTTAGGAAAGCATTGCGTATAGTCCCACCATTTTCATAAGGCATAATTTCGTATTTACGAGCCAACATTTAGGGATTAACCGACTTCCTTGGTTTTTCGTGTGTATTAGCCCAAGGACCTGGCGCCTTGGAGAACCACAAAGTTTTTCTGAAAAAACTTTATGAGGACCTCCGAAATGAGTTGGGAAAGCATTGTGTATAGTCCCACCTTATTCTTAAGACATATTTTTGTAATTACGAGCCAACTTTTAGGAATTAGTCGACTTTCTTGGTTTTTCGTGTGCATTAGCACATGAATCTGGCGCCTTGAGGTACCCAAAATTTTTTTCTGAAAAAACCTTTATGAGGACCTCTGTAATGAGTTGGGGAAGCAATGAGTATAGTCCCACCATTTTAAGGCATATTTTCGTATTTACGAACCAACTTTTTAAAATTAGCCAACTTTCTTGGTTTTTTTATGTGTATTAGCCTATGGATCTGGCGCCTTGGAGCATCCAATTTTTTTTTCTAAAAATACTTTATGAGGGCCTTCGTAATGAGTTTAGGAAGCATTGCTATCGTCCCAAAATTTTTTTAAGGCACATTTTCCCATTTACGAAACTTTTAAAAATTAGCCGACTTTCTTGATTTTTTCTGTGTATTAGCCCATGGATGTAGCTCCTAGGAGCACCCAAAAGTTTTTTCTAAACAAACTTTATGGTGACCCATGTAATGAGTTGGGGAAGCATTGTGTATAGTCCCACCATTTTCTTAAGGCATATTTTCTCATTTACGAGCTAACTTTTAGGAATTAGCCGACTTTCTTTGTTTTTCGTGTGTATTAGCCAATGGATTTGGCGCCTTGGAGTTGCCAAAATTTTTTTCTGAAAAAACTTTATGAGGACCTCTATAATGAGTTGGGAAAGCATTGCGTATTGTCCCACCATTTTTAATGCATATTTTCGCATTTACTAACCAACTTTAAGGATTTAGCCGACTTTCTTGTTTTTTTGTGTGTATTAGCCCATTGATCTGGCGTCTGGAGGACCCAAAAATTTTTTCTGAAAAAACATTATGGGGACCTCCATAATTAGTTGGGGAAACATTGCGTATAGTCACACCATTTTCTTAAGACATATTATCGCATTTACGAGCCAACTTTTAGGAATTAACCGGCTTTCTTGATTTTTCGTTTGTATTGGCCCATGGATTTGGATCCTTGGAGCACCCAAAAAAATTTTCTGAAAAAACTTTATGAGGACCCTCGTAATGAGTTGTGGAAGCATTGCATATAGTTCCACTATTTTTAAGGAGTATTTTCGCATTTATGAGCCAACTTTTTGGAATTAGCCGACTTTCTTATTTTTTTCATTTGTATTAGCCCATGAATCTGCGCCTTGGAGCACCTAAAATTTTTTCTGAAAAAACTGTATGAGACTTTCGTAATGGGTTGGGGAAGTAATGTGTATAGTCCCACAATTATTTTAAGGTATATTTTTGCATTTACGAGCCAACTTTTAGGAACTAGAAGACTTTCTTAGTCTTTCGTGAGTATTAGCCCATGGATCTGGAGCCTTAGAGCATCCAAAAATTTTTTTTGAAAAAACTTAATGAGGACCTCCGTTGAGTTGGGGAAGCATTGCGTATAGTTTCACCATTTAAAGATATTTTCACATTGACTAGCCAACTTTTTCGAATTAGCCGACTTTCTTGGTTTTCATGTATATTAGCCCTTGGATCGGCGTCTTGGAGTATCCAAAATATTTTTTTGAAATTTTTTTATGAGGACCTTTGTAATGAGTTGGTGAAGCATTGCGTATAGTCCAAAAAAATTTTCAAGACATTTCTCTCATTTATGAGCCAACTTTCTTGGTTTTTCGTGTGTATTAGCCCATGGATCTGGCGCCTTGAAGCACCTAAAATTTTTTTCTGAAAAAATATCATGAGGACCTCTGTAATGAGTTTGGGAAGTATTGCGTATAGTCCCACCATTTTCTTAAAGCATATTTTCGCATTTACGAGCCAACTTTTTGGAATTAGCCGACTTTCTTGGTTTTTCGTGTGTATTAGCCAATGGATCTGGCGCCTTGGAGCTGCCAATTTTTTTTCTGAAATAACTTAATGAGGACCTCCGTAATGAGTTGGGAAGCATTGCGTATAGTCTCACCATTTTTGAAGGCATATTTTCGCTTTCACGAGCCAACTTTTAGGAATTAGCTGACTTTCTTAGTTTTTCGTGTGTATTAGCCCATGGATTTGGCGTTTGGGGCACCCAACATTTTTTTCAGAAAAAAATTATGAGGACCTCCATAATGGGTTGGGAAAGCATTGCGTAGAGCCCCACCATTTTTTAAGGCATATTTTCGCATTTACGAGACAACTTTTAGGAACTAGCCGACTTTCTTGATTTTTCGTGTGTTAGCCCATGGATCTGGATCCTAGGAGCACCCAAATTTTTTTTATGAAATTTTTTTATGAGGACCTCCATAATGAGTTGGGGAAGTATTTTGTATAGTTCCACTATTTGTTAACGCATATTTTCGCATTTACGAGTCAACTTTTTGGAATTAGCCTACTTTTCAGATTTTTCTTGTGTATTAGCTCATGAATCTGACCCCTTGGAGCATCCAAATTTTTTTTTCTGTAAAAACTTTATGAGGACCATTGTAGTGGGTTGGTTAAGCATTGCGTATAGTCCTAACAATTATTTTTAGACATTTTTCACATATACGAGCCAACTTTTAGGAATTAGCCAACTTTCTTGATTTTTCGTGTGTATTAGCCCACGGATCTTACGCCTTGGAGCACCCAAAATTTTTTTCTGAAAAACCTTTGTGAGGACCTCCGTAATGAGTTGGGGAAGCATTGTGTATAGTTCCACCATTTTCTTATGGCATATTTTCGCATTTATGAGTCAACTTTTAGGAATTACTCGACTTTTTAATTTTTTTTTGTGTATTAGCCTATAGATCTGGCGCCTTGGAGTACCCAAAAATGTTTGTTGAAAAAACTTTAAGAGGACCTCTATAATGAGTTGGTGAAACATTGTTATAGTCCCACGATTTTAAGGCATGTTTTTGCATTTATGAGCCAACTTTTAGAAATTAGCCGACTCTCTTGGTTTTTCATTGTATTATTAGACCATGGATCTGGCGTCTTGGAACACCTTTAAATTTTTTCTAAATAAAGTTTATGAGGATCTCTGTAATGAGTTGGAAAAGCTTTGCCTATAGTCCCACTATTTTCATAAGGCATATTTTTGCATTTACGAGCTAATTTTAGGAATTAGCCGACTTTCTTGATTTTTCGTGTTTATTTGCCCATGGATCTGACACATTGTAGCAACCAATTTTTTTGAGATAAAATTATGAGGACCTCTGTATTGAGTTGATGAAGCATTGCATATAGTTCCACCATCTTTTAAGACATATTTTCGTATTTACGAGCCAACTTTTAAGAATTAACCGATTTTCTTGGGTTTACAAGTGTATTAGCCCATGGATCTTGCGCCTTGGAGCACCTAAATTTTTTTTTGAAAAACTTAATGAGGACCTCCGAAATGAGTTGGGGTAGCATTGCGTCTAGTCCCACCTTTTTCTTAAGACATATTTTTGCAATTACGAGCCAACTTTTAGGAACTAGCTGACTTTCTTCATTTTTCCTGTGTATTAGCCCATGGATCTGGCGCCTTGGAGCACAAAAGTTAAAAAACTTTATGAGGACCTCCTTAATGAGTGGAGGAAGCATTACGTATAGTCCTACCATTTTCTTATGGTATATTTTCGTATTTACGAGCCAACTTTTAGGAGTTAGCCTACTTTCTTGGTTTCAGAACTTTATAAGGACCTTCGTAATGAGTTGGGGAAGCATTGCGTATAGTCCCATCATTTTAAGGTATATTTTCACATTTACGAGCCAACTTTTTGGAATTAGTCAACTTTCTTGGTTTTTCGTGTCTATTAGCCCATGGATCTGACGCCTTGGAGCATCACATTTTTTTTTCTGAAAAAACTTTATGAGGACCTCCGTAATGAGTTGGGGAAGCATTGCATATAGTCCCACCATTTTTAAGACATATTTTCGCATTTATAAGCCAACTTTAAAGGAATTAGCCGACTTGCTTTGTTTTTCGTGTGCATAAGCCCATGGATCTAGTGCCTTGGAACACCCAAAAAAATTTCTGAAAAAACTTTATGAGGACCTCCGTAATGAGTTGGGGAAACATTACGCATAGTCCCTTAATTTTATTAAGGAATATTTTTGCTTTTACGAGCAACCTTTTAGGAATTAGCCGACTTTCTTGGTTTTTTGTGTGTATTAGTCCATGGATCTGGCGCCTTGGAGTACCTAAAACTTTTTCCTGAAAAAATTTATGAGGACCTCCAGAATGAATTAGAGAAGCATTGTGTATAGTCCCACCATTTTATGGCATAGTTTGATATTTACGAGCTAACGTTTAGGAATTAGTCGATTATTTTGATTTTTCATGTGTATTAGCCATGGATCTGGCGACTTGGAGCACCCAAGAGTTTTTTCTTAAAAAACTTTATGAGGACCTCCGTAATGAGTTGGGGAAACATTGCGTATAGTCCCACCATTTTAAGGCATATTTTTGCATTTACGAGAGAACTTTTAGAAATTAGCCGACTTTGTTGGTTTTTCTTGTGTATTAGTCATGGATCTGGCGCCTTGGAACACCCAAAATAAAATTTCTGAAAAAACTTTATAAGGAACTCCGTAATGAGTTGGGGAAACATTGCGTATAGTCCCACCATTTTTCTTAAGGCATATTTTCTCATTTACGGGCCAACTTTTAGGAATTTGCCGACTATCTTGATTTTCGTGTGTATTATAGACTAGCGCCTTGGAGCACCTAGTTTTCTTTTCTAAAAAAACTTTATGAGGGCCTCCATATTGAGTTAGGGAAGAATTGTGTATACTCGCACCATTTTTAACGCATATTTTCGCACGAGCAAACTTTTAAAAATCACACGACTTTCTTGGTTTTCGTGTGTATTAGCTAATGGATTTGGCACTTTGGTCCACCAAATTTTTTTTCTGAAAAACCTTTATAAGGAATTCCGTAATGAGTCGGAAGCATTGCAAATTGTCCCACCATTTTAAGACATATTTTCGCATTTACAAGCCAACTTTAAGGAATTAGCCGACTTTCTTGATTTTCATGTGTTAATTCTCATGGATCTGGCGCATTGGACTACCCAAAATTTTTTCTGAAAAAACTTTATGAGGACCTCGGTAATGAGTTGGGGAAGCATTGCGTATAGTCCAACCATTTTCTTTAGGCATATTTTTGCATTTACGAGCCAACTTTTAGAAATTAGCCGACTTTCTTATTTTTTGTGTGTGTATTAGCCCATGGATCTAACGCCTTGGAGCATTTAAAATTTTTCTTGAAAAAACTTTTGGAGGACCGCCGTAATGAGTTGGGGAAGTATTGCATATAGTCCCACCATTTTCTTAAGGTTTATTTTCGCATTTACGAGCTAATTTTTAGGAATTAACCGACTTTCTTAGGTTTTCGTGTGTTAATGCCCATGGATTTGGCGCCTTGGAGCATCCAAATATTTTTTATGAGGACCTTTGTAATGAGTTGGGAAAGTATTGTGTATAATTGTCCAACAAATTTATAAGGCATATTTTCGTATTTATGAGACAAATTTTAGGAACTAGCCAACTTTCTTGGTTTTTCGTTTGTATTGGCCCATTGATCTGGCGCATTGGAGCACCCAAATTTTATTTTTTGAAAAAACTTTATGAGGAACTCCATAATGATTTGGGTAAGCATTGCATATAGTCCCACCATTTTAAGGCTTATTTTCGTATTTACGAGCCATCTTTTAGGACTTAGCCGACTTTCTTTATTTTTCGTGTGTATTAATCTAGCGCCTTGGAGCACCTAAATTTTTTTTCTGAAAAAACTTTATGAGGACCTGTGTAATGAATTGGGGAAACGTTGTGTGTAGTCCTACCAATTTTAAGACATATTTTTGCATTTACGAGTCAACTTTTAGGAATTAGCCGACTTTCTTGGTTTTTCGTATGTATTGGCCCATGGATTTGGCGCCTTGGAGCACTTAAAATTTTTTTCTGAAAAACTTTATGAAGACCTCTGTAATGAGTTAGGGAACCATTGTGTACTATACAACCATTTTCTTAAGGCGTATTTTCACATTTACGAGCAAACTTTTAGTAATTAGCCGACTTTCTTGGTTTTCAAGAATAGCCCATGGATCTGGCACCTTGAGGTCCTAAAATTTTTTTCTGAAAAAACTTCATGAGAATGTCTGTAATGACTTGAGGAATCATTGCGTATAGTCCCACAATTTTCTTAAGGTATATTTTCGCTTTTACGAGCCAACTTTTAGTAAGTAACCTACTTTCTTTTTTTTTTCGTGCGTAGTAACCTTTGTATATGATGCCTTTGAGCACCCAAAATCTTTTTTGAAAATTTTTTATGAGGACCTCCGTAATGAGTTGGGGAAGCATTGCGTATAGTCCCGCCAATTTTAGGACATATTTCCACATTTAGGATCCAACTTTAAAGGAATTAGCTGACTTGCTTTGTTTATCGTGTGCATAAGCCCATGGATATGGCGCCTTGGGGCACCCACAAAAATTTCTGAAAAAACTTTATGAGGACCTTCGTAATGAGTTGGGGAAGCATAATGCATAGTCTCTCTATTTTATTAAGGAATATTTCTACATTTACGAGAAACCTTTTAGAAATTAGCCGACTTTCTTGATTTTTTGTGTGTATTTGCTTATGCACCTAAAAGTTTTTCTGAAAAACTTTTTGAGGACCTTCGGAATGAGTGGGCGAATTATTGCGTATAGTCCCACCATTTTCTTAAGGCATATTTTTCGCATTTATGAGCCAAGTTTTGAAAATTAGGCGACTTTCTTGGTTTTTCGTGTGTAATTAGCCCATGGATCTGGCCTTGGAGCACCCAAAAATTTTTTCTGAAAAAAACTGTATGAGGATCTCGGTAATGAGTTGGGTAAGCATTGCGTATAGTCCCGCCATTTTATTAAGGCATATTTTCGTATTTACGAGTCAACTTTTATTAATTACACAAATTTCCTTGGTTTTTCGTGTATATTAGCCCATTGATCTGACGCCTTGGAGCACCCAATAATTTTTTCTGAAAAAAGTTTATGAGGACCTCTGTAATGAGTTTGAGAAGCATTGCGTAGTGTCCCACCATTTTAAGGCTTATTTTCACATTTACAAGCTATCTTTTAGGAATTAGCCAAGTTTCTTGATTTTCATGTGTATTAGCCCATGGATCTAGCGTCTTGGAGCACTAAAAAAAAATTTCTGAATTTTTTTTACCAAGACCTTCGTAATGAGTTGGGGAAGCATTACGTATAGTCCAACAATTTAAAGGCATATTTTCACATTTACGAGATAACTTTTAGAAATTAGCCGAATTTCTTGGTTTTTTGTGTGTATTACCGCATGGATTTGTCGCCTTGGAGCACCCAATTTTTTTTTCTGAAAGAACTTTCTGTGGACCTTTATAATGAGTTGGAGAAGCATTGCATATAGTCCCACCATTTTCTTAAGGCTATTTTCTCATTTACGAGCCAACTTTTAGGAGTTAGCTGACTTTCTTGGTTTTTCATGTGTATTAGCCCATGGATCGGATGCCTTATAGCATCAAAAAATTTTCACGAAAGAACTATATGAGAAATTCCGTATTGAGTTGGGGAAGCATTGCGTATAGTCCCACTATTTTAAGGCTTATTTTCATATTTACCAGCCATCTTTTAGGAATTAGCTGACTTTCTTTTTACGTGTGTATTATTCCATGGATCTGGCGCTTTGGAGCACCCATAATTATTTTCTGAAAAAACTTTATGAGGACCTGCGAAATGAGTTGAGAAAGCATTGTGTATAGTCCTATCAATTTTAAGGCATATTTTCGCATTTATAAGTCAACTTTAGAAATTAGCTGACTTTCTTGATTTTTCGTGTGTATTAATCTATGGATCTGGCGACTTGGAGCACCCAAAAATTATTTCTGAAAAACTTTATGAGGACCTCCGTAAAGAGGTGGGGAAGCATTGCGTATAGTCCCATTATTTTTAAGGCATAATTTTGCATTAACGAGCCAACTTATAGGAATTAGCCTACTTTTTTTATTTTTCGTGTGTTAACCCATGGATCCGGTGTCTTAGAGCCTCCAAATTTTTTTTTCTAAAAAAACTTTGTGAGGACCTTCGTAAAGAGTTGGAGAAGCACTGCGTATAGTACACCATTTTCTTATGACATATTATTGCATTTACGAGCGACCTTTTAGGAGTTAGCTGACATTCTTGCTTTTTCGTTTGTATTAGATCATGGATCTGGCGTATTGGAGCACCAAAATTTTTTTCTAAAAAAATATTATGCGGACCTCCATAATGTGTTCGGAAAACATTGCGTATAGTTCCACCATTTTAAGGCATATTTTCACTCTTACGAGCCAACTTTTAGAAATTAACCGACTTTCTTGGTTTTTCATGTGTATTAGCCTATGGATTTGGCGCCTTGGAGCAACCAAAAAATTTTTTTGAAAAAACTTTATGAGGACCTTCGTCATGAGTTGGGGAAGCATTGCGTATAGTCCTACCATTTTCTTAAGGCATATTTTTGCTTTTACGAGCCAATTTTTAGGAATTAGCCGATTTTTTTAGTTTTTCGTGTGTATTGGTCTATGGATCTGGATCCTTAGAACACCCAATTTTTTTTTTTGAAAAAACGTTATGAGAACCTCTGTAATGAGTAGGGGATGCATTGCGTATAGTCACACTATTTTCAAGGCATATTTTCACATTTACGAGCCAACTTTTAGAAATTAGACGACTTTCTTGGTTTTTCGTGTGTATTAGCCCATGGATCTGGCGCCTTGGACCACCCAAAAAAAATTTCTGTAAAAACTTTATGAGGGCATCCGTCATGAGTTGGGAAGCATTGCGTAATGTCCCACCATTTTCTTGAAGCATATTCACTTTTACGACCCAACTTTTAGGAATTAGCCGACTTTCTTAGTTAGTCATGTGTATTAGCCCATGGATCTGGCGCCTTTGATCACCCTAAAAAAATTTTGAAAAAACTTTATGAGGACATCCGTAATGAGTTGGGAAAGCATTGCATATAGTCCCACCATTTTCTTAAGGCATATTTTTGCATTTACGAGCCAACTTTTAGAAATTACCCGACTTTCTTGTTTTTTCTTGTGTTAATAGCCCAAGGATTTGACCCCTTAGAGCACCCAAAATTTTTTTCTGAAAATATTTTATAAGGACTTCCGTAATGAGTTGGAGAAGCATTGCGTATAGTTCCACTACTTTCATAAGGCAAATTCTCGCATTAACGAGCCAACTTTTAGGAATTAGCCGATTTTCTTGGTTTTTCGTGTGTAGTAGCTCATAGACCTGGCGTCTTGTTGCCCTCAAAAATTTTTTCTTAAAAATTTTCGCATTTCGAGCCAACTTTTAGAAATTAGAAGACTTTATTGGTTTTTTGTGTGTATTAACCAATGGATCTAGTGTCTTGGAGAACCCAAAATTTTTTTCTTTAAAAACTTTATGAGGACCTCTGTAATGAGAAGGGGAATCATTGCGTATCGTTTCACCATTTTCTGAAGGCATATTTTCGCATTAACGAGCCAATTTTTAAGAATTAATTGGTCGACTTTTTTGGGTTTTCGTATGTATTAGCCCATAGATCTAGCATCTTGGAGTCTCGAAAAATTTTCTCTGCAAAAACTCTATGAGGACCTCCGTCATGAGTTATGGAAGCATTGCGTAAAGTCCCACCATATTCTTAAGGCATATTTATGCATTTATGAGCCAACTTTCAGGAATTAGCCGTCTTTCTTAGTTAGTGGTTTGTATTATCCCATGGATCTAGCGCCTTGGAGCACCCAAAACTTTGTTGAACAAATTCTATGAGGACCTCTGTAATGAGTTGGGGTAGCATTGCGTATATTCCCACCATTTTCCTAAATCATATTTTCGCATTTATGAACCAACTTTTAGAAATTAGTCAACTTTCTTAATTTTTCTTGTGTTAATAGCCCATGGATCTGGCCGCTTAGAGGACCCAAACAATTTTTCTGAAAAAATTATATGAGTACTTTCGTAATGAATTAGGGAAACATTGTGTATAATTCCACCATTTTCTTAAGGCATATTCTTACATTTATGAGGAAACTTTTAGGAATTAGCCAAATTTCTTGGTTTTTCATGTGTATTAGCCCATGGATCTGTCACCTTAGAGCACTCAAATTTTTTTTCAGAAAAAAACTTTATGAAAACCTCTGTAATGAGTTGGGAAAGTGTTGGTTATAGTTCCACAATTCTTAAGGCATATTTTCGGATTAATGACCCAACTTTTAGGAAATAGCTAACTTTCTTGGTTTTTCATGGGTATTAATTAGCCCATGGATCTATCGCCTTGGAGCACTAAAAGAAAATTTCTGAAAGTTTTTTAAGAGGACCTCCCTGATAAGTTGTGGAAGTATTGGGAATAGTCTCACCATTTTCTTACGACATATTTTTGCATTTACGAGTCAACTTTTAGAATTTAGCCGACTTTCTTAGTTTTTCGTGTGTATTAGCCCATGAATCTAGTGCCTTGGAGCACCCAATTTTTTTTCTAAAAAACCTCTATGAGGACTTCCGTAATGAGTTGGGGAAACATTGCGTATAGTCCCACCATTTTAAAGACAAAATTTTCATTTACGAGCCAACTTTTAGGAACTAGCCGACCTTCTTATTTTTTCATGTGTATTAGTCCATGGATCTGATACCTTGGAGCACCCAATTTTTTTTCTGAAAATACTTTATGAGGACATCTGTAATGAGTCTGGGAAGCATTGCCTATAGTCCCACAATTTTTAAGGCATATTTTCATATTTATGAGCCAACTTTTAGACATAAGCTGACTTTCTTTGTTTTTCGTGTGTATTAGCTCATTGATCTGGCGACATGGAACATCCAAATTTTTTTTCTGAAAATATTTTTGAGGACCTCCATAATGAGTGGTGAAGCATTTTTTATAGTCCCATCATTTTCATAAGGCATATTTTTGCATTTATGGGCTAACATTTATGAATTAGCTAACTTTCTTGGTTTTTGTGTGTATGGCTCCATGGATCTGGCGCCTTGAAGCATCCAAAAAAATTTTCAAAAAAAACTTTATGAGGACCTTTGTAATGAGTTGGGGAAGCATTGTGCATAGTCCACCATTTTCTTAAGGAATACTTTTACATTTATGAGCCAACTTTTAGGAATTAGTTGACTTTCTTAGTTTATCGTTTGTATTAGATCATGGATCTGGCGCCTTGGAGCTCCCAAAACGTTTTTTGAAAAAACTTTATGAGGACCTCTGTAATGAGTTGGGAAAGCATTGCATATAGTCCCGCCATTTTTCTTAAGACATATTTTCGCATTCACGAGCCAACTTTTAGAAATTAGCCGACTTTCTTAATTATTCGTGTGTATTAGCCATTGATCTGGCGCCTTATCGCACCCAAAAGTATTTCTGAAAGAACTTTTTGAGGACCTCCGTGATGATTTAGGGAAGCATTGCGTATAGCCCCCCATTTTCTTAAGGCATATTTTCGCATTTACGAGCTAACTTTTAGGAATTATCGGACATTTTTAGTTTTTCGTGTGCATTAGCCTATGGATCTGGTGACTTGGAGAACCTAAAAAAATTTTCTGCAAGAACTTTATGAGGACCTCCATCATGAGTTGGGGAATCATTGTGTAATGTCCCACTTTTTTCATAAGGCATATTTTCGCATTTACAAACAAACTTTTAGAAATTAGCCGACTTTTTTGGTTTTTCGTATGTATTGGTAATGGATCTGGCGCCGTGGAACACCAAAATAAATTTTCTGTAAAAACTTTATGAGGACCCCTGTAAAGAGTTGGGGAATCATTGCAAATAGTCACACCATTTTTTTAAGACATTTTCGCATTTACGAGCCAAATTTTAGGAATTAGCCATCTTTCTTGGTTTTCCATTTGTATTAGCCTATGATCTGGCGCCTTGAAGTATCCAAAAAATGTTTTCTGAAAAAACTTTATGAGGACATCCGTAAAGAGTTGAGGAAGCATTGTGTATAGTCCCACCATTTTCTTATGGCATATTTTCGCATTTACGAGCCAATATTTAGGAATTAGCCAACTTTCTTATTTTTCGTGTGTATTAGCCCATGGATCTGGTGTCTTGGAGAACCCAAAAAGTTTTTCTAAAAAAACTTTATGAGGACCTCCGTAATGAGTTGGGGGAGCATTGCGTATAGTCCCACCATTTTCTTATGGCATATTTCGCATTTACGAGCTATATTTTAGAAATTAGCAGATTTTCTTGGTTTTTCGTATGTATTAGCCCATGGGTATGACGCCTTAGAGCACCTAAAAATATTTTCTGAATTTTTTTTACAATGACCTCTGTAATGAGTTGGGGAAGCATTGTGTATAGTCCCACTATTTTCATAAGGCTTATTTTCACATATACGAGCCAACTTTTATGAATTATCTTACTTTCTTAGTTTTTCGTGTGTATTAGTCCATGGATTTGATGCCTTGGAGCACCCAAAATATTTTTTGAAAAAAAACTTTATGAGGACTTTCGTAATGAGTTGGGGAAGCATTGCGTATAGTTACACTATTTTCTTTAGGAATATTTTCGTATTTACGAGCCTACTTTTATAAATTTGGTGATATTCTTGATTTTTCATGTGTATTAGTCCATTGATTTGACGCCTTGAAGTTGTAATACTCCAGATTCAAGGGTGGAAATTTTTTGGAATTTCTGGGTTATTGCTAGTAACGACGGAGGCCACCTACGGCTCGTCGGTTGACATACGACCTGTAGGTGGGAACCGTAAGTGGCAAGCCCATGTTTTCAAAATGTCAAGTTTCAGAACCCCAACGACGGCCTGCCAGGACGGTACGTCGTCCAATGAACGAGCCGTAGATGGGTCTCGTAGGTCTCCTCTAGACTTAGCCAAATTCTTAAGCCTTAAGTCCTGACCTACGGGTTCCATGTATGGTCCGTCGTTTGACCTACGAGCCGTACATGAGACACGTCGTTGCAGGGTCTAAGTTGATAGTTTCTGAACCCAATGACGGTTGACCATCGACGGTCCGTGGATGGACTTACGGACCGTAGATCCCTACCGTCAATGGGTCCCGACATTTATTATTTAAGGGCTTTTTTGTCTTTTCCCTAAATGTTTAACTCCTAATCTAAGTCGGTTATGCCCTTAACCCAGACCCTATATAAGCTTCCTAAGCCTAATTTTACTCATTCTAAGTCATTCCCAAAATTCTCCTCTCTCAAATATTTCTCTCTCTAGAGAAGTCCTCTCAATTTTCAAGGAAGAAGAAGAACTAGGATCGTCCATTGAAGGCCATTGATTTCTAACAACTTCTTGTGGGCTTTGTTGAGGTATGTTAGTATTCACCATTGGAGCCCTTTCATCCAATGGGTCCCTAGTCCTCTTCAATTTTCAAGGTTCAAATTCCCCAAATTAAGTTAGGGTTTTGATCAATTCTTTTGGGTTCTTCAATTATGATTTCCAATTGTTGATTTTATGATTCCTAGTGCATGATCTAGCGTGATAAAGTAATTTAGTGCACAAATTAGCGTGATTTATATGATTTGATGTAGAAATTGGATGAACCCATGCTAATCCCCCCCCCCCCCCATTTCAAAAATTATGCTTTGTTGGTGGGGTTGAATTACGAAGTGATGAGTTATGTGAAATCTCTATGAATCCATGCATGAAATATGATTCCTAAGCTAAGACTTTTCATGAATAAGATTATGAATGACCTAGTGATGGTTTTATGAAAGTAAGCATGTTCAATCAAAAACTATGATTTTCCTCTATTTATGTGGGTTCCTTCAATTTTGGTCAAATTGATTTGTCTATGGCTTTGTAAGCGTGAGTTTGCATCGAATTGCATAATTTAAGAGGGATTCTCATGAATCTATGTGAACCCTATGATTTGCAAACCATGAGCATGATGAACTAAACCATGAGCATGATGAACTATGTAAAGACAAAGTTTATGAAATTATGCATATCTCATATGAAGTTAATGATGAATTAAGGGTGCTTTGAGATTGAAGAACTAAAGTATATGATATGTTGATGATGTTGATGAATGTTAAAGGTTTTTTCACTTGTAATAATTCATAAATTTTTGAAAGGATTGCTCAACTAACCGTGAATTGATGATTAAGGAGTTGTTCTAATGAAGGGACAAGTGGCGATCACCCATGTTCCCTAATGTAGACAAGAGGTGATTACGCAAGTCTACTAATTAAGAACTTACGACTAAAGATAGACAAGAGGCGATTACCCAAATCCCATAAACTATGTGCCACCATAGGTTTGTCTAGATTGACATTAGCTAGTGGATCCACGTAAGCTAGAAGTTTATGGTCTTACCTTGGCAAGTAGGACACCTCTTTTCGGTGCGGGGTAGACACCGAATTCCTTGTTGATAGGTCACATGGTCTTACATGTCGGTTGAAGGTAAATTTCCCACAATAATGAACTAAATAGACTTTAAAGGCTTTCTTCAAGTAAAGTAAAGATGCTTAGCTTGCATTGACCTTAAATGATGATTTATGCTTTTCCACTCTTTTTATCATGATTTCACTTGGCCATTGCATGATTATGAGTATGTCCCCTTTTTGCATGTTTTAAATGATTTATGTGCATGGCTATCATACTCGGTACTTTATTGTACTAACGCATACTCTTGCCTACATTGACTTATTGATGTAGGGCGTGGCGATTCTCCATCCACTCGTGGCTAAAGCTTAGTAGAAGAAGTGTGAAGACTTGGTGAGTCCTCATCCATTCGAGGACATAGCCTAGTTGATATTACTTTTATGTTTTGTTCACTTTGATATTGTATTGGGTTACGTCCCAAACTTTATTCTCTTTCGTATGTTAGATTGGCTTTGAGACATGAGATGTAGACTTCCGCTATTTTTCTTAAAAGCTTTGATATGACATTGTAATTTGATCTCTTAATCTCTATGATCATGTATGTATGTATACTAAGTGGCTTGTATGAGGCCTTTCGGGGTCTTGTATGCCATGTCACGTCTAGGGGGGGGGGGTACCTTGAGTCGTGACAAACTTTGTATTCAGAGCGCAATGTTTTAGAAAATATCCTAGGATGTCTCAAAAGCCGCGTCGAGTAGAGTCTTGTTCATGAGTGTGAAGCGCGCCACATTTATGAATGAGAGGCTATAAGACATTTAAGAAACTTCACTTCTTTCATTACTCCTAAGTTGTGCCATAGAGTTTAACTCTATATGTCTCTCTCCTAATCCCTATCCTATGCGTTTCAGGATATGGCGACCCGAAGACCTTACGCTAGAAGAAATGTGGGAGAGAATGTGGATCAACAAGCTCCTCCTCAAGCTCCATAAGTTCCGATCGACCCTTTGGCCGAACAAGTATCTAATGTGGAGTTTAGGGCTGCTTTTCAAGTGTTGGCTCAAAAAAATTTTCTGAAATTTTTTTACGAGGAACTCTGTAATGAGTTAGGGAAGCATTTCGTATAGTTGCATCATTTTTTAAAGTCATTTTTTCACATTTACAAGCCAACTTTTAGGAATTAGCCGTCTTTCTTCACTTTTCGTGTGTATTAACCCATGGATCTAGCGCCTTGGTGCACCTAAAAATTTATTCCGAAAAAAATTTATGAGGACCTCTGTAATGAGTTGGGGAAGCATTGCGTATAGTCCCACCATTTTCTTAATGCATATTTTTGAATTTACGTGCTAACTTTTAGGATTTAATCGATTTTCTTAGTTATTCGTGTGTATTTTAACCCATGGATATGATGTCTTGGAGCACCAAAAAAGTTTTTCTGAAAAAAACTTTATATGTACCTCCGTAATAAGTTGGGGATGCATTGCGTATAGTTCCACCATTTTCATAAGTCATATTTTTACATTTTCGAGCCAACTTTTAGAAATTAGTTCCACCATTTTCGTAAGGAAAATTTTCACATATGCGAGCCAACTTCTAGGAATTAGACGACTTTCTTGGTTTTTCGTGTGTATTAGCCCTTGGATCTGGCGCCTTGGAGCACCCAAATACTTTTTGCATAATACATAAACGTGACCCTTAACTTGGCGTCATCTGGCAACTATGACCTTTAACTTTGGGTGTGCACAAGTAGGCACTTAAACTTGTATAAAATTGAACAAGTAGACACACATGTCCTACATGGCATAATACACGTAGGACGCTACGTAGGACACAAAATTTCCATGTAGGTGCCATGTAAGATGAATGTGTCTATTTGTTCAATTTTATACAAGTTAAAGTGCCTACTTGTGCACACCCAAAGTTAAAGGTCATAGTTGCCAGCTGACGCCAAGTTAAATGTCATGTTTATGTATTATGCCAATATTTTTTATGAAAAACTTTATGAGAACCTTTGTAATGAGTTGGGGAAGCATTGCGTATAGTCCACCATTTTCTTAAGGCATATTTTCGCATTTATGATCCATCTTTTAGGAATTAGCCGACTTTCTTCGTTTTTCGTGTGTATAAGCCCATGGATCTGGTGCCTTGTAGCAACCAAAAGAAATTTCTGAAAAAACTTTATGAGTAAATCTGAATTAGTTTGGGAAGCATTGCGTATAGTTCCACCATTTTTTTAAGGTATATTTTCCCTTTTATGAGTCAAATTTTAGGAATTAGTCGACTTTCTTAGGTTTTCCTGTGTATTGGTCCATGGATCTAGCACATTGGAGCACCCAAAAAAATTTCTTAAAAAACTTTACGAGGAACTCTGTAGTGAGTTAGGGAAGCATTTCGTATAGTTGCACCATTTTTAAAGTCATTTTTTCACATTTACGAGTCAATTTTTAGGAATTAGCTTCTTTTTTCATTTTTTGTGTGTATTAGCCCATGGATCTAGCGCCTTGGTGCACCTAAAAATTCATTCTGAAAAAACTTTATGAGAACCTCTGTAATGAGTTGGAAAAGCATTGCGTATAGTTCCACCATTTTCTTAAGGCATTATTTCGAATTTACGAGCTAACTTTTAGTAATTAACCAATTTTCTTAGTTATTCGTGTGTATTAGCCCATGGATATGACGTCTTGGAGCACGCAAAAAACTTTTCTGAAAAAACTTTATATGGACCTCCGTAATATGTTGGGGAAGCATTGCGTATAGTCCCACCATTTTCATAAGTTATATTTTCACATTTACGAGCCATGTTTTTTAGAAATTAGCTCACTTTATTGGTGTTTCGTGTGTATTAGCCCATTGTTATGACGCCTTGGAGCAGCCAAAAATTTTTTTTTGAAAAAATTATAAGTACTACCGTAATAAGTTGGGGAAGCATTGCGTATAGTCCCGCTATTTTCATTAGGAATATTTTCGTATTTACGAGCAAATTTTTAGGAATTTGACGACTTTCTTGGTTTTTAATGTGTATTAGCCCATGGATATGGCGCCTTGTACCACCAAAAAAGTTTTCTGAAAAATATTTATGAGAAACTCTGTAATGAGTTGAGGAAGTATTGCGTATAGTCACACCATTTTCTAAAGTCATATTTTCGCATTTACAAGCTAGCTTTTGGAAATTAGCTGACTTTCTTGGTTTCGTGTACATTAGTCCATGTATTTAGCGCCTTTATGCACCCAAAAAAGTTTTCTGAATTTTTTTTACGAGATCCTCTGTAATGAGTTAGGGAAGCATTACGTATAGGCCCATCATTTTTAAGGCATATTTTCTCATTTACGAGCCAACTTTTAGGAAATAGCCAAATTTTTTTATTTTTCGTGTGTATTAGCTCATGGATCTAGGGACTTGAAGAACCCAAAAAAAAATTTGTAAAAACTTTATGAGGATCTCTGTAATGAATTGGAACACCATTGTGTATAGTCCCAGTATTTTTCTTAAGGCATATTTTTACATTTACGAGTCAAATTTTAGGAATTAACAGACTTTCTTTGTTTTTTGTGTGTAATGCTCATGGAACTGGCGCCTCGGAGCATCCAAAAATATTTCAGAAAAATGTTTATTAGTAACTCTGAATGAATTGGGGAAGCATTTGTGTATAGTCCTACCATTTTCTTAAGGCATATTCCGATTTATTAGCCATGGATTTGGCGCCTTGGAGCACCCAAAAAGATTTTCTGAATTTTTTTTATAAGGACCTCCGTATTGAGCTAGGAAAACATTGCGTATAGTCTCACCATTTTTTAAGTCATATCTAACTTTTAGGAATTCGCCGACTTTCTTCATTTTTCGTGAGTATTAGCCCATAGATCTGGTGCCTTGGTGCACCCAAAAATATTCTATGGGGACCTTCGTAATGAGTTGAGGATGTATTGCGTATAGTCCCACCATTTTCCTAAGACATATTTTTGTATTTATGAGCAAACTTTTAGGAATTAGCTGATTATCTTGATTTTTATTGTGTATTAGCCCATGGATCTGGCGCCTTGGAACACCCAAAAAAATTTCTGAAAAAGTTTTATGAGGAGTTCCGTAATGAGTTCGGGAAGCATTGCGTATAGTCCCACCATTTTCTTAAGGCATATTTTCGCATTTATGATCCACCTTTTAGGAATTAGCCGACTTTCTTAATTTTTCGAGTGTATCAGCCCATTGATCTTAGGCCTTGGAGCACTCAAAAAAAAATTTCGAAAAAACTTTATGAAGACCTCCGTAATGAGTTAGGGAAGCATCGTGTATAGTTCCACCATATACTTAAGGCATATTTTCTTATTTACGAGCCAACTTTTAGGAATTAGCCAACTTTCATGGTTTTTCGTGTGTATTAGTTCATGGATCTGACGCCTTGTTGCAACAAAAACTTTTTTTTGAAAAAACTTTTTGAGGATCTCTATAATGAGTTAGGGAAGCAGTGCGTATAGTCCTACCAATTTCTTAAGGCATATTTTCGTATTTACGAGCCATCCATTTGGATTAGACGACTTTCTTAGTTTTTTAGCCCATGCATCAGGCGCCTTGGAGCACCAAAATATTTTTTCTGAAAAAACTTTATGAGGACTTCCGTAATGAGTTGGGGAAACATTACGTATAATACCACCATTTTCTTAAGTCATATTTTTGCATTTATGATCCACCTTTTAGGAATTAGCCGACTTTCCATGCTTTTCGTGTGTATTAGCCTATGGATTTGGCGCCGTGTTGCACCCAAAAAAAATTTCTTAAAAAACTTTATGAAAACATCTGATTGAGTTTGGGAAGCATTGCTTATAATCCCACAATTTTCTTAAGGTATATTTTCGCATTTATGAGTCAACCTTTAAGTATTAGCCAACTTTCTTGGCTTTTCCTGTGTATTATCCCATGGATCTAGCGCCTTGGAGCACCCAAAAAAATTTTCTGAAAAAACTTTACAAGAAACTCATTAATGAGTTAGGAAACATTGTGTATAGTCCCACCATTTTTTAAAGACATATTTTCATATTTACGAGTCAACTTTTAGTAATTAGCCATTTTTCTAGTGTATTAGCCTATGGATCTAGCGCCTTGGTTACCTAAAAAATTATTTCGAAAAAACTTTATGAGGACCTCTATAATGAGTTGGGGAAACATTGCGTATAGTCCCATCATTTTCTTAAGGCATATTTTCGAATTTACGAGCTAACTTTTAGGAATTAACTGATTTTTTAGTTATGCGTGTGTATTAGCCCATGGATATGATATCTTGGAGCACTCAAAAAACTTTTCAGAAAAAAATTTATATGGACCTACGTAATAAGTTGGGGAAGCATTGCGTATAGTCCCACCATTTTCATAAGTCATATTTTCGCCTTTACGAGCCACCTTTTAGAAATTAGCTCACTTTCTTGGTTTTTCATGTATATTAGCCCATGGATATGGCGCCTTGGAGAAGCCCAATTTTTTTTGAAACAAAAATTATGAGTACTTCCGTAATGAGTTGGGGAAACATTGCGTATAGACTCATTATTTTCATTAGGAATATTTTCGTATTTACGAACAAACTTTAAGAAATTTGGCGACTTTCTTGGTTTTTCATGTGTATTTACCCATGGATCTGGCGCCACTTAGCACCCAAAAATTTTTTCTGAAAAATCTTTATGAGGACCTCTGTAATAAGTAGGGGAAGCACTGCGTATAGTCACATAATTTTCTTAAGGCATATTTTATCATTTACGAGCCAACTTTTGGAAATTAGCCTACTTTCTTGGTTTCGTGTGTATTAGTCAATGTAAGTTAATGCCTTTGAGCACCCAAATTTTTTTTTTTGAAAAAGCTTTTATGAAAAGCTTTGTAATAAGTTAGGGAAACATTGCGTATAGTCCCACCATTTTAAGGCATATTTTCTCATTTACGAGCCAACTTTTAGGAATTAGCCAAATTTCTTGATTTTTCGTGTGTATTAGCCCATGGATCTGGGGACTTGAACCACCCAAAAAAAAATTTTGTAAAAATTTTATGAAAATGTCTGTAATGAGTTGGGAAAGCATTACGTATAGTTCAATCATTTTCTTAAGGCATATTTTCGCATTTACGAGCTAACTTTTAGGAATTAGCTAATTTTTTTTGTTTTTCGTGTGTATTAGCTCATGGATCTAGCGCCTTGGAGCATCCAAAAACATTTCTGAAAAAACATTATGAGGACCTCTGAATTAATTGGGGAAGCATTGCACATAGTCCTACCATTTTCTTAAGGCATATTTTTGCATTTATGAGCCAACGTTTAGAAATTAGTCAGCTTTCTTTGCTTTTCCGACGTATTAGCCCATGGATCTGGCGCCTTGGAGCGCAAAAAATGATTTTATGCAAAAACTTTATGAGGACCTCTGTAATGAGTTAAGAAAGCATTGCTTGTAGTCCTACCATTTTCATAAGTCATATTTTCGTATTTACGAGCCAACTTTAGGAATTAGCTGACTATCTTTGTTTTTCGTGCGTATTAGCTCATGGATCTGGCGCCTTGGTGCACCAAAAATTTTATTCCAAAAAAATTCTATGGGGACCTCCGTAATGAGTTGGGGAAGCATTGCGTATAATCCCACCATTTTCCTAAGGCAAGTTTTCGCATTTATGAGCAAAATTTTAGGAAGTAGCCGATTATCTTGATTTTTCTTGTGTATTTGCCCATGGATGTGGCGTCTTGGAGCACCCAAAAAAATTTTCTGAAAAAACTTTATGAGGTGCTCCGTAATGACTTGGAGAAGCATTGCGTATAGTCCCACCATTTTCATAAAGCATATTTTCACATTTACGAGCCAACTTTTTGGAATTAGCCGACTTTCTTGATTTTTCGTGTGTATTAGCCCACTGATCTGGGGCCTTGAAGCACTCAAATATTTTTTTTGAAAAAACTTTATGAAGACCTCTATAATGAGTTGGGGAAGTATTGCGTATTGTCCCACCATATTTTTAAGGCATATTTTCTTATTTACGAGCCAAGTTCTAGGAATTAGCCGACTTTCATGGTTTTTTGTGTGTATTTGTTCATTGATCTGGCGCCTTGGTGCAACCAAAATATTTTTCTAAAAGAACTTTATGAGGATCTCCATAATGAGTTAGGGAAGCATTGCGTATAGTCCCACCAATTTCTTAAGCCATATTTTCGTATTTACGAGCCAGCCTTTTGGAATTAGACGACTCTCTTAGTTTTTTAGCCCATGGATCAGGTGTCTTGTAGCACCTAAAAATATTTTCTGAAATTTTTTTATGAGGATCTCTGTAATGAGTTGGGGAAGCATTGCGTACAGTCCATCATTTTCTTAAGGCATATTTTCGCGTTTACAAGCCAACTTTTAGGAATTAGCTGATTTTCTTAGTTTTTTCGTGTGTATTAGCCCATGGATCTGGCGCCTTGGAACACCTAAAAAATTTTATCAAAAAACTTTATTAGGACCTCTTTAATTAGTTGGGCAAACATTGCGCATAGTTCCACCATTTTCGTAAGGAAAATTTTCACATTTGCGAGCTAACTTCTAGGAATGAGGCGACTTTCTTGGTTTTTCGTGTGTATTAGCCCTTGGATCTGACGCCTTGGAGCACCCAAATATTTTTTCTGAAAAAACTTTATGAGGACCTGCGTAATGAGTTGGGGAAGCATTCCGTATATTCCCACCATTTTCTTAAGGCATATTTTCGCATTTGTGATCCACCTTTTAGGAATTAGCCGACTTTCTTGGTTTTTCGTGTGTATTAGTCCATGGATCTCGCGCCTTGCAGCACCCAAAAAATTTTTTTCTTAAAAAACTTTATGAAGACATCTGAATGAGTTTTGGAAGCATTGCTTATAATCCCACCATTTTCTTAAGGTATATTTTCGCATTTATGAGTCAACCTTTAGGAATTAGCCGACTTTACTTTTTTGGCTTTTGTTGTGTATTATCCCATGGATCTAGCGCCTTGGAGCACCCAAAATATTTTTCTTAAAAAACTTTACGAGGAACTCTGTAATGAGTTAGGGAAACATTGCATATAGTCCCACCAATTTTTATAGGCATACTTTCACATTTGCGAGCCAACGTTTAGTAATTAGCTGTCTTCATTCATTTTTCGTGTGTATTAGCCTATGGATATAACGCCTTAGTGCACCTAAAAATTTATTCCGAAAAAACTTTATGAGGACCTCTGTAATGAGTTGGGGAAACATAGCTTATAGTCTCACCAATTCCTTAAGGAATATTTTCGAATTTACGAGCTAACTTTTAGGGATTAACCGATTTTCTTATTTATTCGTTTGTATTAGCCCATGGATATGATGTTTTGGAGCACCCAAAAAACTTTTCTGAAAAAACTTTATATGGACCTTCGTAATAAGTTGGGGAAGCATTTTGTATAGTCCCACCATTTTCATAAGTCATATTTTCGTATTTACGAGCCAACTTTTAGAAATTAGCTCACTTTCTTGGTTTTTTGTGTGTATTAACCCATTGATATGGCGCCTTGGAGAAGCCAAAAAAAAATTTTAAAAAAAATTATGAGTACTTCCGTAATGAGTTGGGGAAGCATTGCGTATAGTCCCACTATTTTCATTAGGAATATTTTCATATTCACGAGCAAACTTTTAGAAATTTTGTGACTTTCTTGGTTTTTCATGTGTATTAGCCCATGGATTTGGCACCTTGTAGCACCCAAAAAAGTTTTCTGAAAAGTCTTTATGAGGACCTCTGTAATGAGTTGAGGAAGCACTTCACACTATTTTCTTAAGGCATATTTTCTCATTTACGAGCCAACTTTTGGAAATTAGCTGACTTTCTTGGTTTCGTGTGTATTAGTCCATGTACTTTAGCGCCTTCGAGCACCCAAAAAAAATTTCAGAAATTTTTTTATGAGGACCTCTAGAATGAGTTAGGGAAGCATTGCGTATAGTCCCACCATTTTAAGGCATATTTTATCATTTACGAGCCAACTTTTAGGAATTAGCCAAATTTCTTGATTTTTTGTTTGTATAAGCACCCAAAATTTTTTTTTGTAAAAACTTTATGAGGATCTATGTAATGAATTGGGGAAGCATTGCGTATAGTCCCATCATTTTCTTATGGCATATTTTCGCATTTACGAGCCAACTTTTAGGAATTAGCCGACTTTCTTAGTTTTTAGTGTGTATTAGCTCATGGTTCTAGCGCCTTGGAGCATCCAAGAACATTTCTGAAAAAACCTTATGAGGACTTATGAATGAATTGGGGAATCATTGTGTATAGTCCTACCAATTTCTTAAGGCATATTTTCGCATTTATGAGCCAACTTTTAGGAATTAGTCGACTTTCTTGGATTGTCCGATGTATTAGGTCATGGAACTGGCGCCTTGGAGCACCTAAAAATATTTTCTAGAAAAACTTTATGAGGACCTCCGTAATGAATTAAGAAAGCATTGCGTATAGTCCTACCATTTTGTTAAGTCATATTTTCGTATTTACGAGCCAACTTCTACGAATTAGCCGACTTTCTTTGTTTTTTGTGTGTATTATCCCATGGATCTTGCGCCTTGGTGCACCCAAAACTTTATTCCAAAAAAATTCTATGGGGATCTTCGTAATGAGTTTGGGGAAGCATTGCGTATAGTCCCACTATTTTCATTAGGAATATTTTCATATTCACGAGCAAACTTTTAGAAATTTTATGACTTTCTTGATTTTTCTTGTGTATTAGCCCATGGATGTGGCGTCTTGGAGCACCCAAAAAAATTTCCTGAAAAAACTTTATGAGGAGCTCCGTAATGAGTTGGGGAACCATTGCGTATAGTCCCACCATTTTGATAAGGCATATTTTCACATTTACGAGCCAACTTTTTGGAATTATCCTATTTTCTTGATTTTTCGTATGTATTAACCCATTGATCTGGGCCTTGGAGCACTCAAAAATATTTTTGAAAAAACTTTATGAAGACCTTTGTAATGAGTTGGGGAAGCATTACGGATAGTCCCACTATATTCTTAAGGCACATTTTCTTATTTACGAGCCAACTTTTAGGAAATAGCCGACTTTCATGGTTTTTCGTATATATTAGTTCATGGATCTGGCGCCTTGGTGCAACCAAAAATATATTCTGAAAAAACTTTATGAGGATCTCCGTAATGAGTTTGGGAAGCATTGCGTATAGTCCCACCAATTTCTTAAGGCATATTTTCGTATTTACGAGCCAACCTTTTGGAATTATACGACTTTCATAGTTTTTTAGCCATGGTTCAGGCGTCTTGTAGCACCTAAAAAGTTTTTCTGAATAAACTTTATGAGAATCTCTGTAATGAGTTGGGGAAGCACTGCGTATAGTCCATAATTTTCTGAAGGAAAATTTTCGCGTTTACAAGCCAACTTTAGAAATTAACTTATTTTCTTAGTTTTTCGTGTGTATTAGCCCATTGATTTGGCGCCTTAGAACACCTAAAAAAATTTACTAAAAAACTTTATGAGGACCTCTTTAATTAGTTGGGCAAACATTGCGTGTAGTTCCACCATTTTCGTAAGGAAAATTTTCACATTTGCGAGCCAACTTATAAGAATTAGGCAACTTTCTTGGTTTTTCGTGTGTATTAGCCCTTGGGTCTGGCACCTTGGAGCACCCACATATTTTTTCTTAAAAAACTTTATGAGGACCTCTGTAATGAGTTGAGGATGCATTGTGTATAGTACCACCATTTTCTTAAGTCATATTTTCGCATTTATAAACCACCTTTTTGGAATTAGCCGACTTTCTTGGTTCTTCGTGTGTATTAGTCCATGGATCTAGCGCCTTGGAGCACCCAAAAAACATTTCTGAACAAACTTTACGAGGAACTCTGTAATGAGTTAGGAAGCATTGCATATAGTCCCACCATTTTTTAAAGTCATATTTTCACATTTACGAGCCAATTTTTAAGAATTAGCCGTCTTTCTTCATTTTTCGTGTGTATTAGCCCATGGATGTAGCGTCTTGGTGCACCTAAACATTTATTCCGAAAAAACTTTATGAGGACCTTTGTAATGAGTTGGGGAAGCATTGCGTATAGTCCCACCATTTTTTAAGGCATATTTTCAAATTTACCAGCTAACTTTTAGTAATTAACCTATTTTCTTAGTTATTCGTGTGTATTAGCCCATGGATATGATGTCTTGGAGCACCCAAAAAACTTTTCTAAAAAAACTTTATATGAACCTCCGTAATAAGTTGGGGAAGCATTGCGTATAGTCCCACAATTTTCATAAGTCATATTTTCGCATTTACGAGCCATTTTTTAGAAGTTAGCTCACTTTCTTGGTTTTTCGTGTGTATTAGCCCATGGATATGACGCCTTGGAGAAGCCAAAATATTATTTTTTTTAAAAATTATGAGTACTTCCGTAATGAGCTGGGGAATCATCACGTATTGTCGCGCTATATTCATTAGGAATATTTTCCTATTTACGAGCAAATTTTTTGGAATTTGACGACTTTCTTGGTTTCCATGTGTATTAGCCCATGGATCTGGCGTCTTGTAGCACCCTAAAAAGTTTTCTAAAAAATCTTTATGAGGAATTCTATAATGAATTGGGGAAGCTTTGCTTATAGTCACACCATTTTCTAAAGTCATATTTTTTCATTTACGAGCCAACTTTTGGAAATTAACTGACTTTCTTGGTTTCGTGTGTATTAGTCCATATATTTAGAGCCTTCGAGCGCCCAAAAAAAATTTCTAAATTTTTTTTACGAGGACCTCTGTAATGAGTTAGGGAAACATTGCATATAGTCCAACCATTTTTAAGGCATATTTTCTAATTTACAAGCCAACTTTTAGGAATTAGCCAAATTTCTTTTTTATTCGTGTGTATTAGCTCATGGATCTCGGAGTTGAAGCACCCGAATTTTTTTTTGTAAAAACTTTATGAGGATCTCTATAATGAGTTGGGGAAGCATCGCGTATAGTCCCACCATTTTCTTAAGGCATATTTTTGCATATATAAGTCAACTTTTAGGAATTAGCCGACTTTCTTTATTTTTCATGTGTATTAGCTAATGGATCTAGCACTTTGGAGCATCCAAAAACATTTCTGAAAAATATTTATGAGGACCTCCGAATGAATTGGGGAAGCATTGCGTATAGTCCTACCATTTTCATAGGGCATATTTTCACATTTATGAGCCAACTTTTAGGAATTAGTCGACTTTCTTGGCTTTTCCGATGTTTTAGCCCATGGATCTGGCGACTTGGAGCACCCAAAAAGATTTTCTGAAAAAACTTTATGAGGACCTCCGTAATGAGTTAGGAAAGAATTGTGTATAGTTCCACCATTTTCTTAAGTCATATTTTCGTATTTACGAGCCAACTTTTAGGATTTAGCTCACTTTCTTCGTTTTTGTGTATATTAGCCCATAGATCTGGCGCCTTGGTGCACCCAAAAGTTTATTCCAAAAACTTTTATGAAGACCTTCGTAATGAGTTGGGGAAGCATTACGTATAGTCCCATCATTTTCCTAAGGCATATTTTCGCAAGCAAACTTTTAGGAATTAGCCGATTATCTTTATTTTTCTTGTGTATTAGCTCATGGATCTGGCGCCCTGGAGCACCCAAAAAACTTTTCTGAAAAAACTTTATGAGGAGATCCGCAATGAGTTGGGGAAGCATTACATATAGTTCACCATTTTCTTAAGGCATATTTTCACATTTACGAGTCAACTTTTAGAAATTAGCCGACTTTCTTGATTTTTCGTGTGTATTATTAGCCCATTGATCTCGGGTCTTGGAGTACTCAAAAAAAAATTTTGGAAAAACTTTACGAAGACATCCTTAATGAGTTAGGGAATCATTGCGTATAGTCCCACCATATTCTTAAGGCATATGTACTTATTTACGAGCCATTTTTTGGAATTAACTGACTTTCATGGTTTTTCGTGTGTTATTAGTTCATGGATCTGGCGCCTTGGTGCACCAAATTGTTTTTCTGAAAAAACGTTATGAGGATCTCTGTAATAAGATGGGGAAGCATTGCGTATAGTCCACTAATTTCGTAATGCATATTTTCATATTTACGAACCAACCTTTTGGAATTAGGCGACTTTCTTAGTTTTTTAGCCCATGGACCAAGCGTTTTGTAGCACCTAAAAAAGTTTCTGAAAAAACTTTATGAGGATCTCTGTAATAAATTGGGGAAACATTGCTATAGTCCATCATTTTTAAGACATATTTTCCCGTTTAAAAGCCAACTTTTAGAAATTAGCTGATTTTCTTAGTTTTTTGTGTGTATTAGCCCATGGATCTGGCGCCTTGGAACACCTAAAAATTTTACTGAAAAAACTTTATGAAGAGATCCATAATGAGTTGGGGAAACATTGAGTGTAGTCCCACCATTTTCTTAAGACATATTTTCACATTTACGAGCCAACTTTTAGAAATTAGCCGACTTTCTTTATTTTTCGTGTGTATTAGCCCATTGATCTGGGCCTTGGAGCACTCATAAAAAAATTTTGAAAAAACTTTATGAAGATCTCAGTAATGAGTTGGGGAAGCATTGCGTATAGTCCCACTATGTTCTTAAGGCATATTTTCTTATTTACGAGCCAACTTTAAGGAATTAGCCGACTTTCAGTTTTTCATGTGTATTAGTTCATGGATATGACGTTTTGGTGCACCCAAAAATTTTTTCTGAAAAAACTTTATGAGGATCTCCGTAATGAGTTGGGGAAGCATTGCGTATAGTCACACCAATTTCTTAAGGCATATTTTCGTATTTACGAGCCAACCTTTTGGAATTAGACGACTTTCTTAGTTTTTTAGCCCATGGATCAAGCGTCTTGAAGCACCTAAAAATTTTCTGAAAAAACTTTATGAGGATCTCTGTAATGAGTTGGGGAAGCATTGCTATAGTCCATAATTTTCTTAAGGCATATTTTCCCGTTTACAAGCCAACTTTTAAAAATTAGCTGATTTTCTATGTTGTTTTGTGTGTATTAGCCCATGAATCTGGCGCCTTGGAACACCTAGAAATTTTACTGAAAAAAGTTTATGAGGAGCTTCGTAATGAGATGGGGAAGCATTGCGTATAATCCCACCACTTTCTTGAAGCATATTTTCACATTTACGAGCCAACTTTTAGGAATTAGCCGACTTCTTGATTTTACGTGTGTAATACCCATTGATTTGGGCCTTGGAACACTCAAAAAACTTTTTTGAAAAAACTTTTTGAAGACCTCTGTAATGAGTTGGAGAAGCATTATGTATAGTCCCACCATATTCTTAACGCATATTTTCTTATTTACCAGCCAACTTTTAGGAATTAGCCGACTTTCATGGGTTTTCGTGTGTATTAGTTCATTGATCTAATGCCTTAGTGCACCCAAAAATATTTTCTGAAAAAACTTTATGAGGATCTCCGTAATGAGTTGGGAAAGCATTGCGTATAGTCCCACCAATTTCTTAAGGCATATTTTAGTATTTACGAGCCAACCTTTTGGAATTAGACGACTTTCTTAGTTTTTTAGCCCATGGATCACGTGTCTTGTAGCACCTAAAAATATTTTTTGAAATTTTTTTATGAGGATCTCTGTAATGAGTTGGGGAAGCATTGCGTACAGTCCATCATTTTCTTAAGGCATATTTTCGCGTTTATAAGCCAACTATTAGAAATTAGTTGATTTTCTTAGTTTTTCGTGTGTATTAGCCCATGGATCTGGCGCCTTAGAACACCTAAAAAATTTTACTAAAAAAACTTTATGAGGACCTCTTTAATTAGTTGGGCAAACATTGTGTATAGTTCCACCATTTTCGGAAGTAAATTTTAACATTTGGGAGCCAACTTCTAGAAATTAGGAGACTTTCTTGGTTTTTCGTGTGTATTAGCCCTTTGATCTAGCGCATTGAATGACCCAAATATTTTTTCTGAAATTTTTTTATGAGAACCTCCGTAATGAGTTGGGGAAGCATTGCGTATAGTCCCATCATTTTCTTAAGGCATATTTTCGCATTTTTGATACACCTTTTAGGAATTAGCCGACTTTCTTAGTTTTTCGTGTGTATTAGTCCATGGATCTGGCACCTTGTAGCACCCAAAAAAAAAATTAAAAACTTTATTAGGACATCTGAATGATTTTGGGAAGCATTGCGTATAGTCTCACCATTTTTTTAAGGTATATTTTTTCACTTATGAGTTAATTTTTAGGAATTAGCCGACTTTCTTGGCTTTTCATGCACCTTGGAGCAACCAAAATAATTTTCTTAAAAAATTTACGAGGAACTCTGTAATGAGTTAGGAAGCATTGCGTATAGTCCCACCATTTTTTTAAAGTCATATTTTCTCATTTAAGAGCCAACTTTTAGGAATTAGCTGTCTTTTTTTATTTTTCGTGTGTATTAGCTCATGGATCTAGCGCCTTGGTGTATCTTAATATTTATTCCGAAAAAAATTTATAAGAACCTCTATAATGAGTTGGGGAAGCATTGCGTCTAGTCCTTGTTGGGTATTTGGAAGAGAACGTTTAAAAATAGAGAGAAGCTTTCTGCAGTCTTTTTAATTCAATTGAAAAGCTACAGCACTAGCCTGTTAAATAGGATTACAACTAACTTACTTTAGCCAAAAATAAGCAACTTAGGAAGTGGATAAACATGATGCCCACTAAACTCTATCCTATCAACTAAAAAATAGGATACAACTTCATTCTAATTAAATGAGGAACAACTACTTTTACTCCTTATAAAGTAGGAACTAAGTCATCAGTTGAAGCACTAATCAACACTCTCCCTTGCTTCAAAGCTTGTCACTCCCATCTGTAACCTGAAGTACTTATGATTCCCAACTGGAAGTGCTTTGGTTAGAATATCAGCAACTTGTTCATTTGTGCCACAATGCTTCAACACAATGCTTCCACTTGCTACCAGATCACGTAAGAAATGGTACCGAATGTCAATATGCTTTGTCCTGATATGAAATGCCAGATTTTTTATCATTGCAATAGTTGCTTTGTTGTCTCAAAAAATTTCAGTTGCAGCAGATTGCTCCTGAAATACATCAGCAAGCAACCTCTTCAGCCAAACTGCTTGACAGGATGATGCAGTGATAGCAATATATTCTGCTTCAGATGACGACAAGGCCACAATTTCTTGCTTCTTCGAACTCCAGGATATTACACCTGAACCAAGAGAGAATACATTTCCAGAAGTACTTTTTCTATCATCCAAACACCATGCATAATCACTGTCAGTGAAACCAAACAATCTAAGATTAGATATTTTAGATAAGCAAATTCCAAGATCAGTAATTCCAGCAACATATCGTAAAATCTGCTTTACTGCTCCAAAGTGATGCTTTGTTGGATTATGCATGAATCTGGAGACCACACTAATGGAAAATGCTATGTCTGGCCGTGTGTGCGACAAATAATTCAGACCATCAACTATGCTTCTAAAGCATAGAGCATCCGTCAAACCCGTACCATCATCAGATATGAGCTTCTCATTTACATTCATAGGTGTAGAAGCTATCTTAGTCTCCAACAAGTTAAATCTCCTAAGAAGATCAGTTGCATATTTTCTTTGTGAGACAAAAATTCCATCTAAACTTTGTTTAATCTCAAGACCAAGAAAATATTGCAACAACCCCAAGTCTGTCATTTCAAAATTTTTCATCATGAAAGACTTAAATTCAAAAACCAGAGATTCACAAGAGCACATATAAATCATACATCTACATAAAGACACATCACCAAGAAATCAGTTTTACCTCGCTTCTTTACATTAAGGGTTGGCTCATTTTAGCTTCTTTCAAATCCATTCTCCAAGAGATAAGAGTTGATCTTGCTATACCATGCTCGCGAGGCTTGTTTTAGCCCATATAAAGCCTTTTTCAACCTATACACCTTACTTTCTTGTCCGCTAACAACAAAACCTTCAGGTTGAGCAATAT
The DNA here is from genome assembly GCA_018342035.1 of Solanum appendiculatum. Classification (NCBI taxonomy): domain Eukaryota; kingdom Viridiplantae; phylum Streptophyta; class Magnoliopsida; order Solanales; family Solanaceae; genus Solanum; species Solanum appendiculatum. Next base: position 696,319 of record JAGDQO010000270.1, on the reverse strand, counting down.
AAAATTCTTCCTCCAAGTCTCCATTTAAGAAGGCGGACTTGACATCAAATTGGTAAACTGGCCAAGAGAGTTGGGCAGCAAGAGCTAAGAGAGTTCTCACCGTTTCAAAGCATGCTATGGGAGATAAAGTTTCGTCAAAATCAACTCCTTGCTGCTGTGGATATCCTTTTGCAACAAGCCGAGCTTTGTGCTTCTGAATCGATCCATCAGCATTATACTTTGTGCGATACACCCACTTTAGGCCAATAACTTTCTTACCCTCTGGTAAGTTAACCAATTCCCATGTTTCATTCTTTTCAACAACATTCATCACTTCCACCATTGCTTGCTACCACTCTTCTTTCTCAACTGCTTCTCCATAATATATGGGATCTAAAACAAAAAAAGAAAATTGACAAGAAGTATACATGTTGTTAGAATATTTGAGATTCTTTTTTCTATCCCTTGTTGATCTTCTTAGTGGACTTGGCTCTGCTGAAGATCCTTCAACTATTTCAGATGTTATTGCTGCCGACTGTTCAACTACAAGTGACTCGGGTGCATCATCAGGAATTAGACTCTACTGGGGCTGAAGTATTTCTATCATCTGGGGCTGAAGTATTTCTATCATTCCAAGCCCAACTTTCTACCTCGTTTAACCTAACATCCCTGCTTATAATAACTTTGCCACTCATCGGGTTATATAGCTTATATGCTTTGGATTGAGGACTATAGCCCACAAAAATGCATTTTTCAGATTTCACATCAAGTTTGCGACGAGATGGAGAAATGTCCAAAGCATATGCTAAAATACCCAAAACTTTTAGATGGCTTACCTGTGGCTTCCTACCCTTCCATTCTTCATATGGGGTTCGATTCATGACTGCCTTTGCGGTGAGATATTTAGAAGATACACAGTTGTTGCTACTATTTCTGCCCAAAACTTCTTTGGAAGTTCTACCTCTCTCATCATGCTTCGAGCCATTTCAAACACTGTTCGATTCTTTCGTTCGGCCACTCCATTTTGCTCCGGTGTGCGTGGTGTGTCAACTCCCCGTGAATACTATTTTTCTCACAAAAATCATCAAATTCCTTAGAAGTAAATTCACCACCTCTATCTGAATGGAGAGTTTTTAGAGAATATCCAATTTGCTTTTCTACTAATGCCTTGAAGTTCTTGAAATTCTCAAAAACTTCAGATTTGAACTTCAAGAAATAAACCCAACTCATTCGACTATAATCATCAATAAACAACAAAAAGTATCGACTTCCACCTAAGGATTCAACACTCATCGGACCACAAACATCAGCGTGCACCAATTCAAGACAACTTGAAGCTCTCCAAGACTTTCCTACAGGAAATGAATTTCTGTTTTGCTTTCCATACACACACCCTTCACAGAATTCAAGATCATTAATTTTGGGCAAACCTAATAATTGCAACTCCTTTACATTCAAATGACCATACCGTAAATGCCACAAATTAGCTTCCGCACTATTTTTGGTAACTAATGCAAAACTTTTAACATCAGAAACTTCAAGAGGAAACATTCTGTTTTGAGTTATTTGAATGTCAACAATTTTGTGTCCAGATTTTTTATCTTGAATACTACAAGAATTGTCATCAAACAAAATAGAGTACTCACAAGCTATCAATTGCCCAACACTCAACAAGTTATGGGCCAGGCAAGGATCATACTACACATCATGGAGAAGTTTTATATTACCATGAGAAGTTTTTAGAGAGATTGTACCTTTCCCTTCGACTTTCATTGCCTTGTCATTTCCAAGCCGAACTTCTGACTTCTCTGATTTGTCAACTTCTTTGAACAGAAACCTTCTGCCAGTCATGTGGTTGGAGCAACCACTATCAATGATCCATACATCATCCGAACCAGCATCTACTGCGGAGTGAGCCATGAACATATTACCCTCCTCTTGTTGCTTCTCAATGAAATTAGCCTATTGTTAATCATCATTTTGTTTAGTCCAACAATCAGCTTCTTTGTGCCCCATTTTTCTGCAAAAGTGACACTGAATATTGCTCTTGAACTGCCGGTGCTCACCACCAAATTGAGCTCGTCCTCTGCCAAGACCCCACCACGGAAACTACCTCTGCCTCCATATCCTCTAGAATTTGAAATTTCGGATTTTCCTTTGAAAGAAGACTTCCCCTTCGCCTGAAAAGCTTTCTCTACGATCTTTTCAAAGGACCTACGAATCCTAACTTCATGGGCTAACAATGAACTCATTAATTCATCAAAATTATAAGTAGAAAGGTCCTTAGATTCTTCTATGGCAGCAACAACATGGTCAAAGCCTTTTGTTAAACTTCTCAACACCTTACTCACAACAGTTTCATTATTAACATTTTCACCATATGTTTTCATATGATTAACAACTCTAGATACCCTAGACATATATTCCTGAACCGATTCATTTTCTTTTATGGCCAAATTTTCAAACTCACGGCGAAGTGTTTGTAATTTCACAGTAATTACCTTCTTGTCGCCCAAAGACTCTTGCTTCAGAGTTTTCCATGATTGTCTGGAGGTTGTTGCTGCTGCAATTCGGGGAATAATTTCATCATCCAATGCCGAATGGATGAGAAATAATTCCTTTGCATCCTTCTTGCGAGTCTCTCGTAGTTGATTGTTAGGTTGAGCCGGCGCCAGATTTGGCTCAACATACCCCGTCTCCACCAAATCTCATAGCTCCTGGGACTTGAACATTGTCTTCATTTTTGAGACTTCAAAGATGATATTTTTCCACTTTAAATATTGGAATCAGGGGTTGAGAAGAAGTAGTAGAACTGTTGCTTGCCATGGACAGCTCTTAATCTTTTGCCCAGTTTGTTTGATCTCACTTGCGTTTAAGAGAGAAATGACTTTTCTTTCTTACGTGCTCTAATACCAAAAATATTATTAGGGATTTGGAAGAGAACGTTTAAAAACAGAGAGAAGCTTTCTGCAGTCTTTTTAATTCAATTGAAAAGCTACAACACTAGCCTATTAAATAGGCTTACAACTAACTTACTTTAGCTAAAAATAAGCAACTTAGGAAGTGGATAAACATGATGCCCACTAAACTCTACCCTATCAACTAAAAAATAGGAAACAAATTCATTCTAATTAAATGAGGAACAACTACTTTTACTGCCTAAAAAGTAGGAACTAAATCATCAGTTGAAGCATTAATCAACAGTCCCACCATTTTCTTACGGCATATTTTTGAATTTACAAGCTAACTTTTAGGAATTAACCGATTTTCTTAGTTATTCGTGTGTATTAGCCCATGGATATGATGTCTTGGAGCACCCAAAAAACTTTTCTGAAAAAACTTTATTAGGACCTCCGTAATAAGTTGGGGAAGCATTGCGTATAGTCCCACCATTTTCATAAGTTATTTTTTTGCATTTACGAGTCAACTTTTAGAAATTATTTCACTTTCTTAGTTTTTCGTGTGTATTAGCCCATAGATATGGTGTCTTGGAGAAGCCAAATTTTTTTTAAAAAAAAATTTATGTGTACTTCCGTAATGAGTTGGGGAAACATTGCATATGGTCCCACTATTTTCATTAGGAATACTTTCGTATTTACGAGCAAACTTTTAGGAATTTGGCGACTTTCTTGGTTTTTCATGTGTATTAGCCCATGGTTCTGGCTCCTTGTAGCACCCAAAAAAGTTTTCTAAAAAATCTTTATGATGACCTCTGTAATGAGTTAGAGAAGTATTGCGTATAGTCACACCACTTTCTAAAGTCATATTTTCGCATTTACAAACCAACTTTTGGAAATTAGTTGACTTTCTTGGTTTCATGTATATTAGTCCATGTATTTACCGTCTTCGAGCATCCAAAAAAATTTTCTGAAATTTTTTTTATGAGGACCTCTGTAATGAGTTAGGGAAGTATTGCGTATAGTACCACCATTTAAAGACATATTTTCTCATTTACGAGCCAACTTTTAGGAATTAGCCGAAGTTTTTGGTTTTTCGTGTTATAAGCCCATGGATCTGGGGACTTAAAGCACCCAAATTTTTTTTTTGTGAAAACTTTATGAAGATCTCTGTAATGAGCTGGGGAAGCATTGCGTATAGTTTCAATATTTTCTTAAGGCATATTTTCGCATTTACGAGTCAATTTTTAGGAATTAGTCGACTTTCTTGGTTTTTCGTATTTATTAGCTCATGGATCTGGCGCCTTGGAGCATCCAAAAACATTTCTGAAAAAACTTTATTAGGACCTCTGAATGTATTGGGGAAGCATTACGTATAGTCCTACCATTTTCTTAAAGCATATTTTCACATTTATGAGCCAACTTTTAGGAATTAGTCGACTTTCTTGGCTTTTCCGAAGTATTAGCCCATGGATAATGCGCCTTGAAGCACCCAAAAATATTTTCTGAAATTTTTTTATGAGGACCTCCATAATGAGTTAGGAAAGCATTGCGTATAGTCCCACTTTTTTCTTAACTCATATTATCGTATTTACGAGCCAACTTTAAGGAATTAGTCGACTTTCTTCATTTTTCGTGTGTATAAGCCCATGGATCTGGCGCCTTGTTGCACCTAAAAATTTATTCCAAAAAAAATTCTATGGGGACATTCGTAATGAGTTGGGGAAGCATTGCGTATAGTCCTACCATTTTTCGAAAGCATATTTTCACATTTACGAGCAAATTTTTAGGAATTAGTTGATTATCTTGATCTTTCTTGTGTATTAGCCCATGAATCAGGCGCCTTGGAGCATAAAAAAAAAAATTCTAAAAAACTTTATGAGGAGCTCCGTAATGAGATGGGGAAGCATTGCATATAATCTCACCATTTTCTTGAGGCATATTTTCCCATTTACGAGCAAACTTTTAGGAATTAGCCGACTTTCTTGATTTTTTGTGTGTATTAACCCATTGATCTGGGCCTTGGAGCACTCAAAAAACTTTTTTGAAAAAACTTTTTGAAGACCTCAGTAATGAGTTGGAGACGCGTTACGTATAGTCCCACCATATTCTTAAGGCATATTTTCTTATTACCAGCCAACTTTTAGGAATTAGCCGACTTTCATGGGTTTTCGTGTGTATTAGTTCATTGATCTAATGCCTTAGTGCACCCAAAAATATTTTCTGAAAAAACTTTATGAGGATCTCCGTAATGAGTTGGGAAAGCATTGCGTATAGTCCCACCAATTTCTTAAGGCATATTTTAGTATTTACGAGCCAACCTTTTGGAATTAGACGACTTTCTTAGTTTTTTAGCCCATGGATCATGTGTCTTGTAGCACCTAAAACAATTTTCTGAAAAAACTTTATGAGGATCTCTGTAATGAGTTGGGAAGCATTGCGTACAGTCCATCATTTTCTTAAGGCATATTTTCGTGTTTACAAGCCAACTTTTAGAAATTAGTTGATTTTCTTAGTTTTTCGTGTGTATTAGCCCATGGATCTGGCGCCTTAGAACAACTAAAAAATTTTACTGAAAAAACTTTATGAGGACCTCTTTAATTAGTTGGGCAAACATTGTGTATAGTTCTACCATTTTCGTAAGTAAATTTTACCATTTGCGAGCCAACTTCTAGAAATTAGGCGACTTTCTTGATTTTTCGTGTCTATTAACATTTGGATCTGGCGCCTTGGAGTACCCAAATATTTTTTCTGAAAAAACTTTATCAGGACCTCCGTAATTAGTTGGGGAAGCATTGCGTATAGTCCCACCATTTTCATAAGGCATATTTTCGCATTTATGATCCACATTTTAGAAATTAGCCGACTTTCTTGGTTTTTTGTGTGTATTAGCTCATGGATCTGGCACCTTGTAGCACCCAAAAAAAGTTTCTTAAAAACCTTTATGGGGATATCTGAATGAGTTTAGGAAGCATTGCTTATAGCCCCACTATTTTCTTAAGGTATATTTTTCGCATTTATGAGTCAATTTTAGGAATTAGCCGATTTTCTTGGCTTTTCCTGTTTATTATCCCATGGATCTAGCGCCTTGGAGCACCCAAAGAAAATTTCAGAAAAAAATTTACGAGGAACTCTGTAATGAGTTAGGGAAGCATTGCGTATAGTCTCACCATTTCTTAAAGGCATATTTTCACATTTACGAGCCAACTTTTAGGAATTAGTTGTCTTTCTTCATTTTTCGTGTGTATTAGCCCATGGATCTAGTGCCTTGGTGCACCTAAAAATTTATTCCGAAAAAACTTTATGAGGACGTCTGTAATGATTTGGGGATGCATTGCATATAATCCCACCATTTTATCATGGCATATTTTTGAATTTACGAGCTAACTTTTAGGAATTAACAGATTTTCTTAGTTATTCGTGTGTATTAGCCCATGGATATGATGTCTTGGAGCATCCAAAAAACTTTTCTGAAAAAACTTTATATGGACCTCCGTAATAAGTTGGGGAAGCATTGCGTATAGTCCCACCATTTTCATAAGTCATATTTTCGTATTTACGAGCCAACTTTTAGAAATTGGTTCACTTTCTTTGTTTTTTGTGTGTATTAGCCCATGGATATGACGCCTTGGAGAAACCAAATTATTTTTAAAAAAAAATTATGAGTACATCTGTAATGAGTTGGGGAAGCATTGAGTATAGTCCCACTATTTTCATTAGGATTATTTTAGTATTTACGAGCAAACTTTAAGGAATTTGGCGTCTTTCTTGGTTTTTCATGTGTATTAGCCCATGGATCTGGCGCCTTGTAGCATCCAAAAAAGTTTCAGAAAAATCTTTATGAGGATATCTGTAATGAGTTGGCGTAGCATTACGTATAGTCTCACCATTTTCTTAAGGCATATTTTCTTATTTATGAGCCAACTTTTGGAAATTAGCTGACTTTCTTGGTTTCGTCTGTATTAGTCCATGTACTGAATTTTTTTTTACGAGGAGCTCTGTAATGAGTTAGGGAAGCATTGCGTATTGTCCCACCATTTTTAAGGCATGTTTTCTCATTTACGAGCGAACTTTTAGAAATGAGTCAAATTTCTTGATTTTTCATGTATTAATGCCCATGGAATGGGGACTAGAAGCACCAAAAATATTTTTTGTAAAAACTTTATGAGGATCTCTGTAATATGTTGGGGAAGCATTGCGTATAATCCCACCATTTTCTTAAGGCATATTTTCGCATTTACGTGCCAACTTTTAGGAATTAACTGGCTTTCATAGTTTTTCGTGTGGATTAGCTCATGGATCTGGCGCCTTGGAGCATCAAAAAACATTTCTGAAAAACTTTATGAGGACCTCTGAATGAATTGGGGAAGCATTGCGTATAGTCCTTCCATTTTTTTAGGCATATTTCACATTTATTAGCCAACTTTTAGAAATTAGTCGACTTTCTTGGCTTTCCGATGTATTAGCCCATGGATTTGGCATCTTGGAGCACCCAAAAAGATTTTCTCAAAAAATTTTATGAGGACCTCCATAATGAGTTAGAAAAACATTACGTATAGTCTCACCATTTTCTTAAGTCATATTTTCGTATTTACGAGCCAACTTTTAGGAGTTAGCCGACTTTCTTCGTTTTTCGTGTGTATTATTAGCCCATGGATCTAGCGTCTTGGTGCACCTAAAAATTTATTCAAAAAATATTCTATGGGGACTTTCGTAATGAGTTGGGGAAGCATTGCGTATAGTCCTACCATTTTACTAAGGCATATTTTCGCATTTACGAGCAAACTTTTAGGAATTAGCCAATTATCTTGATTTTTTACTTGTGTATTAGCCCATGGATCTGACGCCTTGAAGCACCCAAAAAAAATTTCTGAAAAAACTTTATGAAGAGCTTCGTAATGAGTTGGAGAAGCATTGCATCTAGTCCTACCATTTTCTTAAGGCATATTTTCACATTTACGAGCCAACTTTCAGGAATTAGCCGACTTTCTTGATTTTTTGTGTGTATTAGCCCATTGATCTGGGGCCTTGGAGCACTCAAAAAAAATTTGAAAAAACTTTATGAAGACCTCCATAGTGAGTTGGGGAAGCATTGCGTATAGTCACACCATATTGTTAAGGCAAATTTTCTTATATACGAGCCAACTTTTAGGAATTAGCCGACTTTCATGGTTTTTCGTGTGTATTAGTTCATGGATCTAGCGCTTTGGTGCACCCAAAAAAATTTTCTGAAAAAACTTTATGAGGATCTCCTTAATGAGTTGGGGAAGCATTGCGTATAGTCCCACCAATTTCTTAAGGCATAATTTCGTATTTACGAGTCAACCTTTTTGAATTATACGACTTTCTTAGTTTTTTTGCCCATGGATCACGCGTCTTGTAACACCTAAAAAAATTTTCTGAAAAAACTTTATGAAGATCTCTGTAATGAGTTGGGGAAGCATTGCGTATAGTCCATCATTTTCTTAAGGAATATTTTCGCGTTTACAAGCCAACTTTTAGGAATTAGCTGATTTTCTTAGTTTTTCGTGTGTATTATAGCCCATGGATCTAACACCTTGGAACACCTAAAAAAATTTTACTGGAAAAACTTTATGAGGACCTCTTTAATTAGTTGGGAAAACATTTCGTATAGTTCCACCATTTTCGTAAGTAAAATTTTCACATTTGAGAGCCAACTTCTAGGAATTAAGCGACTTTCTTGGTTTTTCATGTGTATTAGCCCTTGGATATGGCGCCTTGGAGCACCCAAATATTTTTTTCTGAAAAAACTTTATGAGGACCTCCGTAATGAGTTGGGAAGCATTGCATATAGTCCCACTATTTTCTTAATGCAGATTTTCGCATTTATGATCCACCTTTTAGGAATTAGCCGACTTTTTCATTTTTCGTGTGTATTAGCCCATAGATCTGGCACCTTGTAGCACCCAAAAAAAATTTCTGAAAAAACTTTATGAGGATCTCTGAATGAGTTGGGGAAGCATTGCTTATAGTCCCACCATTTTCTTAAGGCATATTTTCGTATTTACGAGCCAACTTTTAGGAATTAGCCGACTTTCTAGGTTTTTCGTGCGTATTATCTCATGGATCTAACGTCTTGGAGCACCAAAAAATATTTCTGAAAAAATGTATAAGGACCAGTGAATGAGTTGGGGAAGCATTTCGTATAGTCCCACCATTTTCTTATGGCATATATTCGCATTTCTGAGCCAACTTTTAGGAATTAACCGACTTTCTTAGCTTTTCTTGTATATTAGCCCATGGATCTAGCGCATTGGAGCATCCAAAAAAATTTCTGAAATAATTTTATGAAGACCTCCGTAATGAGTTGGGGAAGCGTTGCGTATAGTCTCACCATTTTCTTAAGGCATGTTTTCGCATTTACGAGCCAACTTTTAGGAATTAGCCGACTTTCTTTGTTTTTTGTGTGTTAGTCCATGGATCTTGTGACTTGGAGCACCCAAATGTTTTTTCTGAAAAAACTTTATGAGGACATCCGTAATGAGTTGGGGAAGCATTGAGTATAGTCCTCTAATCTAAAATTTGACTTTCTCTTTGATTTCATAGCGATAAAATTGCCCTTTAGGCTCCGAACTCTAATCTAAAGCATACCATTAAATAACTTAAAGAGGTTCAAGTAATTCTTAAACAATTTAAATGGTACATAAATAGACCTTTTATAGGAAAATCAAGGCCAAATTGCTTGGCCCAGAACATGTTATGAACTTCTTATGACAAAACGTAGACACATAATAAATTTTCACCTTAGGGCATCTCCAACCTTGAACTCTATTTTACTCTCCAAATATAGAGTATTTTATTTTTTCAGACAACCAACTCCAACCCAATTCTCTATTTTACTCTCTAAAAAGGAATCTTTTTCTCTCATTATATTATTATTTCTATTTCATTCTTATTTTCTTATTTCATAATATAAATTATTTCTTTCTTTTTCTCAAATAATAACTTTATATAATTTATTGTGATATAAAATTTTATTTTTTTAATTTTTTTTATCTAATATAAAATTTTATTTTATTCTAAATTTCTAAATAACATAAATTGTAAAATAATATATTATGTAATATACAAATTAATGGACAAATTCAGATAAAAGTAAAATACAATTACATAAACACTCAACTTTCAAAATTAATGCGTTGCTCCCATAAATGCTCTATTAATGCATTACGGAGTTCAAAACGAGCATTTTTGTCCTTAATTCTTTTTATGTCTAGCTAAAAATTGTTCAAATTGGAGATTTTCATCTACCACCATTTATGTCGTTGTAGTTGGAGTCTCTACGACATCTTGAATTGGTGCATTAAGATCACGTTCATCCTCAATTATCATGTAGTGCAGTATAATACATGTAGTCATTATACCATGTAGCACTTCCTTTCTCCAAAAACGTGACGGTCCTGCAAAACGTGATTGCAAAACTCCAAATGCACGTTCAACATCTTTTCGGCACGATTCTTGTTTCATCGTGAAATATTTCTTCTTTTGAGAATGTAAATCACGAATAGTTTGAACAATTGTTTGAACAATTGTAGACCATTTAAAATACTATTAATTCGGGATGAAAGTAGTACATATTAAATAATATTTTTTTAAAAATATTATATTACATTTAAAAAGAATTATGAATATTAGATATTTAATTAATGACATTATATGTAAAATAATATGTTAATTAGAAAATAATAAAATAATAGTAAAATATTCAAAAAGTGAAATAGAGAGTGTGAATAGTAGTTGTCCAAATTTGGAGAACTACTATTCAACTCTCTAAATATGAAGAATAGAGAGTGATATGGAGAGCGATTGGACTGCCCATTCTCTATTTTACGCTCCAAATATAGAGAATGGAGAGTAAAATAGAGGTGGGTTGGAGATGGTCTTAGTCTTGTTTTGGTTGATGTAGCAAATTGCTCCACCTTCTCCACCAAATTTCGAAATTTCATGATGCTTTGATCTTGAAACAGTAGCAGTACATGTAGCAGTAGATCCCAAAAAAAGTACAAACTTAGATATGCTTCGATCTGACAAATGACATAGTAATAGGTCTCAAACTCTTACAATAGCATGTGACTCTTAAGAAAAAATCGAGAGAAGTTTTAAAAATACCCCTAAACTTGATGAAAATTTAGGGGTGTATTAATCAAGCAAATGAGTGTTTTTAACGATATCAATAATTCAGAAGTGAATCTAATAATTCTTATCGGATATTTTCAATACTTATCTTGTATTAAAGTATTACATTAGTATGATTTTTAAATAATGTATCATCAAGTTCATTATAAAATGATAATTTTACGTCAAACTTACTGTCAAATGGTGATCTCTTTCAAACTCACTATCAGTCATCAATTGCCACACACAACAGACATACAAAAATTAAAGATTTGATTTCCACAAAATATATCAAAAACACAAAAATGAAATCCACACAGTGCTTTATCTTCTTCTTCTTCCTTCTGATCAGCTTTGTTTCATCCCCTGTATCGGCATCCCATGATTCCAGCATAATATTCACCACCTCAGGAAGATCAACTTACGCCTTCGACATCTTTGCTCTTCCAACAACACACCCACAAACCGAATTCCAGTTGACCGACGGCAATTCCGTCAACTTTAACGGTCATTTTCCGGCCTCCCTACCACCTTCTCTGCTCTCACGCTTACCGGATGATGATTCTGTCAATACCGGGAAGCTGCTGTTTCATCTTATCTATGTGACGGAAAGGAACGGCACCCACCATGTATTTTACGACGCTGTGTTTCATGGGGTTGGCGAAAGAAGAGCCATACTTGAGTTTCCAGCTCGGACTGAGTCGACTCGAATTCAGGTTCCTTTGGTGGGTTTTGACCAATCGGGCGGGAGGGTTTCTATGAAAGATAAGCCTAGTTTATCTGGGGAATTTTTGATATACGTATCGACTCATGAGGATTCCGGCGTGCCGAGGACGAGTTGGGCTGCGGTATATTCGACTCACTTGGGTTCCGGGTTGACCCGGAGGTTGACGCCTAAAGGAATTGCTGATTTCAGCCCGGCAGTTTCTCCTTCCGGCGTCTGGACGGCGGTGGCATCCTACGGGGAGAAGGGTTGGAGTGGGGAGGTTGAGGAACTCGCAACGGATATCTACGTGTTCATGACTCGTGATGGGTCGGGTCGGGTTAAGGTGGTGGAGCACGGTGGATGGCCATCTTGGGCTGATGATTATACTCTGTATTTCCACCGGAGGTGCGATGATGGGTGGTGGAGTGTATTCAAAGCTGTATTTCCGAAATCAGGTGAACTCGGTGTCGACTCAGTCTCTACCCAACGAGTCACACCACCGGGTTTGCACGTGTTCACACCAGCAGCTTCTCCGGCTAACAAGAATCTCATCGCCGTCGCTACCAGAAGAGCAGGTTCAGAGTATCGGCACATCGAGCTATTCGACGTCGTTAGTCAGAAGTTTACAGAAATAACCCAACTCGTTTCACCTCATGCTCATCATCTGAACCCGTTCTTTTCGCCGGATTCTTCATGGGTTGGTTACCATAAATGTCGAGGCTCAGGCAATGGAAGAGGGAGTGATACACTGTTACTGGAAAATCTTCGAAACCTGATACCCGGAATCTCTCTATTCCGGATTGACGGGTCGTTTCCATCATTTTCACCAAATGGTGATCGGATAGCTTATGTGAGATTACCTGGATTATATGTGGTGAACTATGACGGTTCAGGTCTTCGTCAAATTTCATCAAGAACGGCTTTTTCCACAGCTTGGGACCCGAAAAGAAAGGGAGTAATTTACACTAGCTTTGGACCAACATTTGCTAGTGAAAGCACAGAAGTGGATATCATCTCCATCAATGTAGATGATGAAGACCTGAGCTACAAGCAAATGACAAATGGAGGGCAGAATAACGCGTTTCCATCTCCTTCACCTGATGGAAAATGGATCGTCTTTCGATCAGGGAGATCAGGTCACAAGAACTTGTACATTATGGATGCTTTGGAAGGAGAGGCGGGTGGTCTTCGTCGATTGACAGAGGGGCGATGGACAGATACCATGTGTAATTGGTCGCCAGATGGTGAATGGATCGCATTTGCATCCGATAGAGAAAACCCCGGGTCAGGTAGTTTTGAGATGTATATGATTCACCCTAATGGAACAGGACTCAAGAAGGTGATCCAGAGTGGTACTGGTGGGAGGACTAACCACCCGTATTTCAGCCCGGATGGGAAGTATATAGTGTTTACTTCAGATTATGCATCAGTATCAGCTGAACCCATCTCGAACCCTCATCATTATCAGCCATATGGTGATATATATGTGATCAAATCAGACGGCTCGGACATCCAAAGATTGACACACAATTCGTATGAGGATGGGACGCCCGCTTGGGGCCCTACTTTCATAAAACCTGTGGATGTGGAATGGCCTAACGGTGGACATCCCTGTTCTTTTGCAGATTGTCACTGGCTGAATGTTAGGCCTAATGCCAGTGTAACGGATGCATCCTTTGGTTTAGGTTCTGCCAAGATTGAGTGTGCTCAGTGAGCTTCTCCTATGGGGCTTGTATTTGTATGCAATATGTAAATTATAGAATAACAATGTATCTGTTGATACAACTCAACGTCTATAGTGACGGTGTAAAATATTTTTACCAATGTATACGGTCGAATCCTTGATCGATATAAATTATGAGCAAATTAATAGATGCAAAATATAGAATCACAATGTGTTGGTGCTCAACTTTTTTTCTTCACCCAACTTCTGTACAGCTCTAAATTGAGTTGCACCAGTTGCTCATTTGACAGGACGAGATATCAAGACTTTGATCAGTTGGAATGTTCTTCTCAATACTAATCAGCACCTAACTGCAATAGTTCCACAAAGGAATTATTACTGAATAGTTTCTGAGTTAATGAAACAGCTAATAGCGCTTCTTCTGTACACAAACTGACTAGATTAACTAAGCCAGAGAAAAACAGTAGAGTACAAGAGACTAATTCTTCAATGTCAATGTTAATGACTACAAACAAAGATGCTCTGCTAAGGCCCCTCAAGGAGAGAAAAACCAAGAATGAAGCTCCTCCATGGACGTTGCAAGTTTTGGCTATATAAGATTGAATGCCATGAGTTATTCCAACAGAGAATTGGAATACTGAAGTTGATGCCTCTTCTCACATCTCCCCCTGGCTTAGCTGCTTATGTTCTGAAAGAACTCTACAGGTACAGTTGGAGGGCAATACTTCTTTGCAACAAATTTGTACTGTTCCAGAAAACCAAACATTAGAATAAACAAGGGAGGAAATGAATGCAGATGCCTATAAACATATATGTCTATCAAGTCATTATTCAGTTAACATGATTTGACTAGAGTTGAGAAGGTAGATCATTTGTCCCCAGGGAATGCTTCAGAAAGTTGATCATCATGGGATGGATTAAAAAAAGAATTATGCAAACCTATATCTAGAAAGTGTACATATGTAAGGACTTTATTCCAGTTATCCTCATTGTCAGACGGGGCTAGGAATGAAGAAATGAGATTAAGAGATCAAAAACTAAAATTACCTTGTGTTGGCTGTATTTTTCCCTGACTGCTGGTAAGCTAGAATTGTTATTGTTGCAGCAAAGGCTATGTAGTGCCATGACACAGTCTCGTAAATCAGAGGGTTGGTACAGAGTATAATGCCTCAAGGTAGAGTTCTGTATTAGGAGTTTCCAAAAATCAAATTTTATAAGAATATATTTGTCGAAAGGAGAATAAGAAGGGAGAATAATTCGTACATACCCAAGGTTTCATTGAAGGGAGAAGAATATATTTGGCCAAGAAAATTGCAGAAGCAGCAATGAGTGATGGAGCATAACAAAGCATGTTGTATTCTAAAAGAGAGAGTTCTGCGATGTAGCTAGCCAAGTGTTCCAACTGCAGTGTCAGAACCTGTAGATGATTATAAAATTTAATCAACTCTGTTTCCTATATAAAACATGTTGGAGAGTTATCAACCTTAAGTGAAGAGGTTACCTCATTAAGTCCTTGAGCAGCGCGAACAAACCTCCTGCAGTATATCTCAACAATAAGTTCCTAAATCATCAATTCTTAAAAGCAACTACTAGGTAATGGTAAGATATTAACCTCAGAAAACATTTGGCTGTTGGAGCTGTCATTTCAAACTTTAAGTAATTTAAAACAGCAGACTCCATTTGCAAAACCTGCATAATAATACATGGTTCTTAGTGCCACTGCAAAGTTTAAAAACTGCAGGTTAGGTGAATCAAGATCATATACCTCCTCCTTGAAGTAAGTGTTGTCTGTTATGTAGCAGAACTCTTCTACTTGAGGTGCACAGATCTCCTCATATTTGCTGCAATACAGAAATGGTTGCAATATTTGAGGAAGTAAGAATATGAAAAGCACTCATGGAAAAAATTGTAAAGATCAAGGCGAAAACATATGCAGTAGAGGTCAGAAGGTAGTTTCTTACGATGCAATCATCATGCAAGCTACTCCAAGCAACTGCAGTCGTTGCCTGTCCATCAAATTGCCAGAAAGATATCGATCGATGTAGTTAATTGTCAAATGCAGAGTGTCTGGGACAAGCCTGTACTCCTCAGCGACCTATACATCAACAAACAAGCTCAACATCAAATTGACGAATTTCTGAGCTCATCAACATTTGTTAAGTCAGAAGTTTCAGTATACTGATATTCCATCTGGGACACAGCTTTAGAGAAGAAGATATAAGA
Organism: Solanum appendiculatum; assembly: GCA_018342035.1. Classification (NCBI taxonomy): domain Eukaryota; kingdom Viridiplantae; phylum Streptophyta; class Magnoliopsida; order Solanales; family Solanaceae; genus Solanum; species Solanum appendiculatum. The sequence goes on along the minus strand of JAGDQO010000270.1, from coordinate 680,694 downwards.
AGTTTACCTCAACAAGCCAGTCAATTAAGATAGCGCGCATGCTAGGATTTATGTCTTTCTGTACTTTCGCCATGAAATCTGTGGAAGGCCTTTTCTTTGCCTAGCACAATGATCAAAGATAACATTAAAACATGTTTGACAACAAAAGTTAGTAAAACTGCAATTCAGTTAAAGTTAGCAGCAGCATCCAATTCAAAGAACAGAAAAGAGATAGAGGGTAAACATTTTTCTACCTCAGAGGCTCTCAAGTGTTTGTATATGTCACAAGCCATTGTAGCACATAACTGTGGGTCAACAAGATTGTTATCGATGTTGACAATTGTATCCCCTGATTCCAAGTCCATAAGTACATCTCTCTTGCATATATCTGCTGCTGGAATCAAAAATAGATAAATTGTATAAATAGATGTTATAGTTAAAATGAAATGCTAGAACAAGGACTACTCTCTGCTGAAAAGATCAAAACCTGCTGCTTTGACATGTTCTGAGATGTAGAGGGTGCTACACGCCTTCTTCTCGATGGAATCAACTGCAGCCGATTCATGGCCATCTATGTATTCGACCTCCGGACTTCTCACTGTGTCAGAAGTTGACATAGATTCATCCATGGAGACTAATGATCCATCTGAGTGAGATGGAGAAATGTCCATGCTGCAAGTGGCAGGTAGAGGAATGGCGGTGATCTTAGGCACAACTGCATCGCTTCTTTGAGTAGAAACAGGTTTGCTGCTTGGTCTGACAGAGGAGGATGCTGGCAGAACAGCAGTCCGTGAGGAAACTGCATTACTGTTGCTAGTAGAAATGTTCTTCTTAATGCTAACAATCTTGGATGTACATGGTGCCTTCCAAAGCCAAAAATGATTCCAAGTTAGTCACAACTTCAAATACAAGAAACAATCTTTTTCAATTTACTCACATTGCAAAACAGCTTATTAAATAAAAGGTTCATCTAACTGTGAAAACTCAAAATTATCAAAAGTTGCTTAATTTCTTATGCTCATATGTGCAACAAATTAAGAACAGTAATAAAGTCATTTTAGGAGACAAAAAGCAGGAATTGGTCCACTGGTCCACAGTAATGAAATCATTTATGAGATGCTAAACAATTCATGTTTAACACTGAAACTAATAATCTAGAATGCCACTGGTCCACTTCATGATTGTCCAATGATACTATGTCCATTTGAAAAAAAGCAAAAAGTTTTCTTTAGCCTAATAACATAAACATTAGAACTTTCTTCAAATGTTCAAAAAGCAATGTGGACAGATAAACAAAAGAAACAAAAAGCAGGAATTGGGGGAAGATGTTTCAAATTTTCCATTCCTAATACTTTTTTTACATTAAAAGAATACTTAACTCAGACATAGTTTTTAAAAAGATAAAGCAAATCCCTTGATAATTAAAACATTTCAATAAACAAAGAATTCAACTTCCAAATATCAAAATCTTGACAAAAAAAGGAAACCCCAGCAAATCCCCTCATATCAAAAACCCTCAAATCGCTTCACTTGATTACTGACCCATTTCCACATATCAAAATATTCACATAAATTTTCAAAAGAAAGACAAATCCACCCACAACTCAACTCAATTCCCTTGATAACTGACCCATTTTCTGCAAAAAACAGTGAACTTGTTTATATAAACAAAGACAACAACTTCCAAATATCAAAATCTTGAAAGCAAAAAAATCCCGCAAATCCCTTTATATCAAAAACCCACAAACCGTTTCACTAGATTTTCTCAATTTAATTTTTACCCTGCATCTTCAATCATTCTTTCATGGAAACCCCACGTAAACATTCACCATTTTAGTTCTTAATAATTCAAGAAAGAAAAACCACAAAAAAGAATTCAAAAAACCCACCTACATTTCCCTCACATACACAAATTTATGCAAGAAACCCCATAACCCAACAAACGAAAATCTGAATCATCGACCCAGTAATTAAAAAAACGCAAAGATAAAAACCCAGTACTCCAATTATTATCCTACAGTAAAAAAAGCACACACAATAAACAGAGACCAAAAACAGAGAAACACTCACAAGTTTGGAGGAATGAGAAATCGAGTTCCGAGCAGAGACAGTTGTATGATTCGAGATATTAGAAAGTGCCGGTCGTTTCTTGGCCGCTCCTGCATTCAATTTTCCGGTCTGATTATTCTCCAACCCCGATGAATTCGCCGCCATTGCTTGTCTCTTCGCCACCGCACTCGAAACAGACGAACGCCTATTCTGAGTCGTCGTCATTTCCTCCTCCTAATGGAAAAACAATCGAAAAATTAACAATTTTTCAACAATTTTTCATGAATCCTCTTCTTCAAGAAAACGAAGAAGAAGAAGAAGAAGAATGCTGTTACAAGTCTCTGTGTGTGTAAAATGTGAAGTAATATATAAAAGCAATAAATAAATGATTAAATTATAATCTAGACCGTCCGATTTGAATTTATTTAATCTGAACCGTCCGATTGATTTTAGGTATTCGTTAGGAGCGGGACAAAGTTGGGCCCACTAAAAATCATCAGTTTAAATTGTACTTGAAATTTGATATGTGAAGGACCAATTAGATAAAGACACGTAGGATAATTTATATTGTGGGTGATGAAGGGGCTGTGAGTTTAGTGAGTAAAATTTTTGAATTCGAATTTGAAGGGATTCGTTCTTGACTTTAGTGCATACAGAAAAAAGCTTTGTTTTTTTATTCACTATAATAAAGCCAAATATAAACAGGAAACAGTTTTTTTTTTTTTGGAAAAAATAAAATTTTCAAATTATAAGTCCTGATTATATGGTAATTGACGGATTATAGTAATAGAAATAAATTTTGGTAATAAGGAATGAAATATGTGAGGTTATACTATTTTTAGTACATATGAATTGAGCTGAATTTGAAAGCAATGTTTGAATTTAAAGTTACAAAAGGAAATTTATGAAAGTAAAAAAAAATGTATGTTAGATAGTTTTTTGGACATGGACTGTTGGTGAAAGTTGAAAAATTATGAGTAAACATTGAAATAACAACATATTCGGTAAAATCTCACGATTAGATTCAAAGAAAATGGTGTGTATTGGATAAAAAACTATCCAAAGTTTCATGGGCGTTTGGTCATGTTTTATTGTGAATTTTTTTAAAAAGATAGCTTTTGTTTTTAAAGTGAAAACTTATATTTGGCTATTGAAAATTTTTAAATCCAACTTGAAGTTGTATTTCAAATTTGAAAATAGGCTATGACATGTTTTCATCTCACATTTCACTTTTTGAATTGTATTTAAGTACATTCAAGTATGACTTATATGAATATTTGTATTTGTTTAAATACTTTTAGTACAACTATTTTTAACTTCTCCATAAATTCTAACTAAAATGAAAAATATTTGAAATTTATAGTCATATGCCTAACTATTAGAGCCTGTTTGGTATTGCTACTAAAAATTGTTTATTTCTAGAAACACTTTTTAAAAATGGCTTTTTAAAAAAAAAAAATTTGAAAAAAAGCAATTTGCGTTAATTCATTTGAAAAATGTTTTTGATAAGCAAATTGTGTTTGGCTATTTTTTTTTTAAAAGTGCTTTTGAGAATCAAATTATGAAAATGGGTAAGTATCAATATATTTTTAATATTAAGATTATTTTATAGAGAGAAACTATTTTAAATATTTATCACAAAAATTTTAATTAAAATGTACATGTTCAAATTTTTCAATCAATATTATACATAAATAAATAAATAAAATATTAATATAATATTAACATGATAATTTAAATATAATTAAAAATATTAAGCAAAATAAATTTAAAAACCATTTCATAAATTAAACCACTATATACGAAAAATTCTCCATAAAAATAAATAAAGTCCTTCATATTTTTAATCCTACAAAAATATTGTTGTTACCTTTATTTCTAATTCTATAAAACAAAATGTAAAATAATATATAAAATATAAAATAATAATATATAAACATAAAATAAATTTAAAATTATTATATAAAAATATAAAATATAAAATAAAATTCTTGAATGAAACATAAGCAAACTTATGAAATGTGCTAATTAATTAATAAGGGATATATTGGTAAATATGTATATATGAAAGTGACATTTTAGTCTTCAAAAAATAATTTTCTACTTCTGCTTTTTTTAAGAAGCAGAAATTTTTAGCTTCTACCCAACAGTAGAAAAACTGCTTCTGCTTTTATTTAAAAGAAGTTTTAAGGATTTGTCAAACACTTGTTTTTTTCAAAAAAAAAATGTTTTTTTCTAGAAAAAAAAAACACTTTTGGTCTCCCAACAACAATGACAACACAGGCTCTAAGACTATTAAATTGAAATGAAGTTAGTTAGTTGTTTATCCATAGTTTTTTTTTTCAAAATTTTGAAATTATATTTGGAGATTATTTTGAATTAGTTTTTGTTTATTAAAGTAGCTACGTTTGAAAAAAAGTTTTCTGAAGTTCATTCACAAAAAATTGAACTGTATTTTCATGTTCAAACACAATAAAAAGAATGACATATTTTAGGCGTTATCTCTAAGTACTTATATTTCACCTTATGTGAGGTATTTTTATTTTAGTCAATTCTAAAAAGAATGAAATTTTCAATTTTGCTCATATTAGGTTTCAGTTACCTCACAAAAAGTTCACAAAAGTGTTTTCTTCTATTTTAAAAGTCACTTTTTTTAAAGATAGTTTTTAAAAATTATAATTTTTTTCTATATTTCTTAATATTCATGTTCAGTCAAATTACATAAATTATATAAATTGAAACAGATGGAGTAATTACTATGAATAATTTGTCCTATTGTTCGAATTGACACTCTACAAGCTTTCTATAAATAGTAGATTTATATTCTTTTTGAGGTTTTATTTCTCTTAAAATAATTTCAAAAATGAAATTGTACGTTTCTCCATCCTCTATATTGTTATTCTTGGAGTTAATTTCCATCAATTGCATACTAAAATTACTTTTGTTTCATAAAATGCCATGTAAGAGAGAAGAAAGTCTTTGAAGTGTTTAGTATATTTTGAGAAAAATAGAAATAGTTGAATGATATTTTTATTCTAAAAGAAACACAAATAATTTTTATAGACAATTCTCAAAATACGAATGACCATCCATGCAAATAACTCGTTAATTGAAATGCAAAACTTCTTTTTGAGAAAAGAAGTAATCCTCCCTTAGTCTCACCATATATGATATACTTCAATGTCATATTTTTTATTGATTAAAAATAATTTAACTTTTAATCTTAAAGAAATGATTCATAGTCAGAGAAATATCTAAGATTTGTTTTAGACCACAAATTTCAAAAGTAAAAAAAATTATGTTAAATTAAACGATACCATATAAATTGAGACGGAATAATATTGTATATATAGTACGACATTTTGTCATACGATTTGAATTGATACTTCAAGGAATGCTCAGGAAAGTTTTGTCATTTTTGTTGGTCCTTGCTCTTTAGGTAGTCCAAAAGTAATAATTCAAATATTTATCCAATGTAAGATGCTAAAAAAGCTATGAACATTGTTTTGCCAATAAAAAAAATGAAAATCCGTAGATTCTCTCTACTTTGAAAAAGTAATAATTCAAACAATGTTGATCCAATAGATTGCTAGTAGTAATTTGTTAAGTACTTGGTAGACATATGTTTCAATTTATTTGTCTTATTTTTTTAGTTTATTTTAAAATATTTTTTTTGACAACTCTTTAATTTTAATTTTTCACGTGACATATTTTGAGACCACAAAATTAAAGGACATTTTGATATATTCTACATATTTTTAGTTTAAGATCGTAAGATTCAAAAAACTTTTTAAATTTTCTTAAACATCGTGTCAAGTTAAAATCAATAATATTGAAACTGTGAAAGTAATGTATGTGTGAAATTAGGAATACTTGCTGCATAGATGAAAAAATGACAAAGATAATCTCTTATTTTTAAGATAGGTTTAAAATAGACCTTTAAATTAGGAGTTGATACAGTTTAGAAAAATTCAAAATGCTTATTTTTTGAATATTTGATTTGCATTTTGAAATCAAGTATTTTCAAATTTTGTCCAAAATTTTTAAGTTTTATATCTTATCTTAATACTAAATGCAATACTCTATTAATCAATCAATATACTCATTAGGCTAGATGATATATGCTAAAAAATCACAACCTATATATATACACTAGAAGGGGGAAAACAATTTATTCAAGTTGTGTGTATGCATTAGTGAAAGGGATGATCAAGTATAGAAATAAAGTCTATTCACTCAAGCATCTGCAAAATCATTGATAAAGTAGACGACGACATAAAATATAGACATAACTCAAACAAAATAATCAAAAAATAAGACAGAAAGGAGGAATGCTCAAAGTTGTTAAGAAACATCCTGCATTTGCAGCCTATCATTCAAATTCTAGTAATGTGTCCACTTCTGGACTATCCATTGTTACCATAGAGAACATTAACTCTTCAACTTTTTGTACATATCTACTCTTCCGTGCCCAGATATTATTAGCTATTGTTTCCTGCGGATTATTCAAAAGTGCACACACCAAATAATCAGCACTAGTTATCAACTTCACTATTTGCGCAAATTGCATATTTATATCAAGATGATAAAAATAGAAGTCGTACTTCTTTTAAAAGTCAACTTCCATCTTTACCGACTTGACTTGTTATGCATGTTCTTATCTAAACTACAAAAACCTTCTGAAGTACACATTTGCTCAAGTCCTCTCTTAGCAAAATTGAGCCAAAATCACTATTCCAGATAAATTCATAAGAAAGTGATATATCTTTAAACACTACTAAACACTAATACATCACCATTCAAAATAGAACACTATGGTTTGTTTTCAAGAAAAAGAGACCTGCAATTTTAAAAGCCTGAAAAAGGTATGTGAAATTGTACCTTAGGTTTGAAAGTAGAGAATCTGAAATCAATCCTTTTTCATGGTTTGGCCTCCTTGATGCTCTGTTTCTGGAACTTGATTGTTTTTTCTCGGTCACTTGCCGCACTCAACAGTATAATTGTAGGCGAGCAAGGATCCAACAGTACTAATTGGTAAGTATACCAAATGTCTTTAAATCACAAAGGAGTCAAATCCATAAGAACTCGAAACTCTGCAGAATGTGCATAGTATATATTAATACTAAGTCAAGGCGAACTATAAAGATTTGGTGACTCTTCATCTTCATCTTCCATGACATGGTAGTAGTTAGAGAAAACTCCTGGAAAAATGGCTGGACATATTAGGATGTCTACAAATAAAAAGAGGGCGTATCCATATTCCACTTATTACATATAAAAATAAAAATAATCACCAGAAAAGGTAAAACTTACTTGATTGAAGTAGCAGTGGATACGTTCTTAATACCTTGTTAGCAAGGAAGTTAAAGAGTTTCATTAACATCAAAAAAATATCTTTATTTTAATACTCGAACAAAATTATGTCAGAGAGAATCACTCCTGACACAATTTAAATCGAAGGCATGTTCTCATAGACTCTGCGAAAAAAATGGCAGAAAGAACTTAGTAAAATATGATTTTTACTTGATATATAATTGTGAAAAATAAATATAAATTGTATAACATTGGAAGTGTTTTGCAACTATTTGTAACATCGATAATGCCAACATGAGTCATACACTAACTTTTATTTTTCACATCTATCCATCACCTCCTGGAGAAGCCAAAATAAGTAGTTTGGAAGATTATAATTCACAATAAAATTCCTACAAGTTCATATACATTATTTATTTCATTAACAGGGAATAACCAAAAAATCATTGTGCAAGCAATGGGAAACAAAGAGTCAATGGTCAAAATAACACCTTAATTATTCGGTATTTGAATTTCATCACTGAATTATGAACTATCACCAACTATTTGTCTAAACACACGTCAACCATCAATAGTTCACTTCTCATACGTGAACAAATGGTGATATTTCAACTAAGAAACTCACTTCTCCTACAGTTTAGATAAGTTTTTCAGCCTTTACTCTAGAAACAAATAAAGAAAAGTAATTGATTCAATCATTAAATCTATTACTTGCTCTAGGTCCGCCCCTGGTACCAGGAGAGGAAATGCAAGCCTGCAACTCAATTAAAAGCTATATAAAAATCTGCATTAGATGTTCAATATTGGTTTAGTTGCATCGTCTTGATGCCCTTTTTATAAAATCTATTACTTCATTAAAAGAAATATTGCAGTAGATGTTCGATATTGGTCGTTACCTAATTAATGTACAACTACAAATCACTTTGGCTGAATGATCCTTTCCTGATAGCCCTTTTCCTTACTCTTTCTTTCTCAATCAGGACCAATGTTTGTATTGTGCTTTATCAATGTTTTTGTTGCATCTGATGTCAACGCATTAACATTGAGAAATACATATTAACTGAATATAACTTAACTAAATTGAGATTGTAAATGAACGGAACAGATTCTAATCGATCAAAAATTAGTTAAATAAGCTGATAATATGTAAAAGCCAAAAAATAATGAATCACAAAATAGGAAAATGCTATCAAATCTCTCATAAACTAGTCAATGGGACAAATTGCGAAGAAAAATGGGGGAGGAAAATTGCCAAAAATGACTATCGGCTGTCATATAGTACTAACCTTTGAGATTTTTTTCACAGGAACTTTCTGTATTCTCATTGAATTCTTCGTAATACAATCTACACCTAAGAAATTGAGACAAAATAGTGAATGAGTTTAAGTATGTGCAAAATCAGTTAAAGGAAGAGAGCCAAAAACTCAAAAGATCTCTGGTGAGTTACTTTATTCTCTTTCTTTCTTGTTGCACCCATTTCCCAGTGGAGTTCCTGTTAACTTTTCCCAATTCCCAAACCAAAAACACATAAAAAGTAAAAGACAATTTTGACTTTGATAAATAAGAAATCAATATCTGGGGAAAAAATAATCAAACCCAAAAACTGAAAGGAAAACACAGAAATTTACTATTAGAATGATAAATTATCTTCAATTTCGGTAGTCAAATATGAAATTTCATCACCAAATTGATGTACCAGCTGGAGACTCGAATCACTCTTCTCTAATGTTTCATCGATTTGCTCTTCCTCTCCAAAAATGTAATACCTCCATTTCTTAGTCTCTTCTTCTACTTCTCCGCCAAGAGTGAGTGAGAATGAAAAATAGAAAAGTAGAAGATGACTGAAAAGATGAAAAAATGACGAAAGAATCAAAGTAAAATAATTGAAAATCAGAGCATGCAAAAGGACATGTGTAGTACACCTGTTTATTTACCAGTGAATAGAACTCAATAGTACAGTATGATTTTCAATGCTATTGGTAGAACTTCATAGAGCTGTGTTGGTACTCCACCATGTTGTCTTCTTATTCCTATACTAGAAGGGAATAAATAGCCCGTGCTGAGCACGGGCCCAACACAAATTAGCAAGACATGAAATTGAAAACATTTTGGAAAATATCAAAATGCTAGTGTTGGGTTCGCTGTAAGTTACAATGAGAAGGAAAACAATTGAGCATGGCGAGTTAATTGAGTACAATACTGTTGGTACACCTGCTTTAATAATAAAAGACTATTATATATATAACAATATGTACAACAGACATATGTTATCCAGTTAAGACGATCGTCTGCTAGCATTGTTGCTCATAGCTTATGATAATTCAAAATTTGAATAAAAGTCCATGCTTGGTAACCAATCTTCTGCATTCCAAAAATGGCATCATGGAGAGACGTGGAGGTACCTGAAATTGAAACAAACGTATATATTTAGTAAGAATATAGCAATGTCCGACGTATTTATTTGTAAGCAACATGATTACCAGGAAAAAATGCATTTATATCTGATTGCAGAGGGGAGAAAGGAAATGAAAAAACAAAATAGAATGTGAAAAGATAGGGGCAGATATCCATCATATATGAACTGTTTCTGAAGGAACTATTGAATGACTCCTCTTAACTGGTCTGCATTCACTGTAAAGCGCAATAATAGGTACCTCCACATGAAATGAAAGCACAAGAGTCATGCATAGACGCGAGTTCAAAAGACCAAAAGGTAGCCTAAGAGAGTTGAAACAATTGACTAAAGACATCAATAGGTTGTCCAGAGTACAATGATCAAATCTACATAAGAAGCATTGAAGTAAACAATTGACTTACTGTTTCACTCAACCAAGCGATGTAAAACGTAGGAGGAAACTATCACATTTTTATCAGAAGTCCAGCACCAAGAAAGGACTGCAAATTACTAATCTGGAAATCAAGTTGTTGGCCTAAATAGCTTGAATCACTGCCAACAACTATAAAAAACATGCAGAAAATTAAGATAAACTCGTTCCATATCAAGCGCATGACTGATGCAGGAAGCTTGATTCTATTCTACACCAAGTCACTAAGACAGAAGAACATAAAATGAAATAGCTCTCGGTTGTGTAAACCAGTTTTACACGACTTTCTCTGCAGTTTGTACCAAACGAAAATTCATCCTAATAACAATGCACCTAAAATTTTAGTGAATGACAGAGACTACTCCTCTTAGAAGCTATTTTACCCCAAAAATGTAAATGCTAATTTACCCAGCTAAATCTTCATAAAAATTGTATTCTGATACATGCACCAAGTATCTATACCAAAAATTCTTGAGCTAAAGAGATATAAATACTGACCTACATGTAAGAAAATCAAAAGTTCAAGCCAAAAATTTAGATTCAAGATAAATTCGTGAGGTTGACTACCTCTTAAATAAAAGTCCTCGTAGCGACAGTATGTGCACTGACTACCTTTAGATCAATATCTAATAACAGATACTAATAGCTGACAAATACTCAATGAATACCAAGATGAAAAAATGTGCTGCTAGAATTTGGATTTTTTCAACTTAAAGAGTTCGAACTACCAACCTGGGCAAGCAGAAAAGAAGCTGAATAGCATCTTTGTTAGTTCCCTGTGATGGGTCTCCTTACTGAGCATAGTTGGACCACCAGATGATAAATCCCAAAAGTTTCCTTCGCAGTCACCAAAAGTAATAAAAATAAGGAAGATACTTTCTGCAATCATAGACAATGCAGAGGAGTCAAAATATAAGAAAAGAGAATCTAAGTTGCATTATATTTCAATTGTCTCAATTTAAAAGTCTCATCTAAGCTAAGTTGTAGGTATCTAAGTAGACCGATCTTTTTAGCCCTTTTGCTGGTGTGGATGATTCAATTTTCAACCCAGAGCTTGAAGATTCAGGTAGAGCATCAGATGGTTCCAGCAATATCTCACTTGTGCTTAGAGGCTTGACCTTTTGATGTCTCTCTCATTAACTGTTAGTGGAAAGACGACTTCTTTTTGTATGTAAGATAGTACTGATAAAGTGATGTTCATGACATTGGAGCTTCTCCAGGATGACTTTTGTAGTTGAATTCAGAAGAGTATCTGACACCATGCCTTGGACATGGTTAATAGGCAGGAGTGACTTCTGGAAATGGAAATAGGTGTTTCTTAGGTTTAATTAAAATATATGATGTAAATGAAGTTGGTTGGACAGCTTTGCAGTATTAGTAAATTAAAAACATATATAAATTTTACTAATACATTTAAATAAAGGGTAACCTCGATGCAAGTTGTGTGAAATATGTGTTCATTTGTCGTGGAGAGCATTTTTTCAGCCAGATGTCTAGAAATTAAGGCTGATATCGACCCACTACCATCAATCAGGTCACTTTTGAAGGTATACCTGCAATCATGGTGAGGAAAGATATATAGTACTCATCCAACATGTGGAATCGCACAAAATATAAAAGGTGTTTATTGCTTACTTTCATCTACTCTATCAATGTATTTGTTTCAATAATAAGTAAAATAAAGTTGATCAAATATCAACGGAAGTAATACTACCAAGTCGATCAAGTATTCATAACATATTAACCGCATGTAATACAAAGTTATATAGTTCAGAACCGACATTGTTTAGCATAATGTGAATGAGCCTTCAACCATATGATAGCGATATATTCTGTTGTAATGAAATTCATATGGAAAAAATATAATACCGAGGCACTAATGTTGTCTGTAGATGGTACGTTGTGCATTCAAACTCCTTTTTGTCTTTTGTATGCTTTTTCTTCTTACATCCTTAACACTCGAGCACACAAAACTTCTGCAGGTCATTTGAAGTTATCATTTGTGTCTCCACATGAAAAATTTCAAACTGTCGAAGAGAACAAAAAACATTAAGGTGAAATGTATAGGAAAAAGCTCTTTCGCAATGTGAATGAACTTAAAAGGAAAGACACAGGAAAAAGATTAGCAACCTAAAGGAGAAAGAACCACTGTAACACCAAAAGATAAGTTTCGCCAAAGAAAATGCATGAATTATTTTTTGACCAGCTTTTCTTTTAACAACTTGTTTACAAGGTAGTTGATGGCAAAAACACCTCAATCATAAAGTAATCATTACCACGATGACCATCTAATATTTAACTTCCATAATTTTCTAAAATTATGTGAATAAAAGCAGATGCCTAAAGCAATCATGTCACACATCTGTTCATTTATATAAAAATAATCCAACGACAAGGCTATGAAAAGGCATTTCTCATAGCTAGTTGCATAACTTGTTACATGAATACGTCACATGACATTTGCCTGACCATAGGGAGACATAAAGCAGAATTTCAATCCCACTTTGTAAGGCTTTTATAACAGTTTAATGCAGTGTTCGCCCTCAAACATGTTTAGTACTTATGGAAACCTTACAAGTGTTTGAGAAAGTAGACGAAAGGGTAATTTTTTCTATGCTCTTAGTATCTGATTTTCTCATAAAGATACCTGCATTTCAACCTTCTAAGTATCAATTCACCTATAAGGAGGCTTATGTAAAGTTCATTTGACGAATCTATGTATTCTTAAGGCTTTTTGTTTAGACAGACCACTAATGGTGATCTCTCTTATATGGGCCCTTTGTTTCGATTCCTTATTTCCCTTTCGGCTTCATTCATATGTAATCGCTAATATATTATAATCAAAACGTATTTACCATACAAGTGGGGAAGTCGATTGTCAAATTCAAAATCTAAAGAAAATGAATTTGTGTCATCAATACTACCAAAACAAATAAATTGATATCACAATCAACTTTATGCATAATAGAAAAGCAAGCATAAACACAAAAACAAAACAAAAGAAACAATTGAGCACATGCATGTACGAAAACAACTAAAAGAAGAAGCAGAAGTACAAAACAATAGGATATAACATCAATTAGCCCATGAACAAAGTGAAAGTAATACCATAATTTTGGTTGTTACAAAATTTGATGCCAAAGATTAACAAATAGCATGCATCAAATAATAAACCACTTACCCATGAAACTGAAGTTCGTAAAAAATCCAAGAAAATTAAAAAAATCCTATAACAAACAGAGTAAAAAGTGCATAGAAATCCTTGAATAAATGGAAAAGCTTGAGAATGGAAGGAGAAGAGAATAACGATTGTGCTGACAAATATACCCCTCCAAAAATTGTTAGACAGGTGTTCATTGTACAAGGGCAAACACTACTTATATATATTATTTTTTAAAAAAGATTTACCTCAAAACTTAATCAAGTAACTTCTCGAGCAATTTTATAAGTTATAATTCTCAATGACTACATTTATAGGGTTATTGAAGTTCAATAGCTATAAGTATGCTATTTACTAAAAATGACTACAGTTTATATATATATATCTTGTTGTATTTGTATATTTGTTTATTTTTTTTAATTATACAATGATACAGTTATAATTAGAGTGCACTAAATAAGGTATTTTTGTTACTATAACTGAATCCCTTTAATTACGCTTTTAAAGTTCTCAACTTTCCATTATTTAATTCACAACTAATAATTACCTAGTCAATGCATATTCACTTGGATTCCAATCAGTTCAACAAAAATTTGGGATACATCATACTCAATTCTTCAGCTGTCTCCATTGTTCTTAGTCAAGCGTAAAGATATTTACATAACTTTGTTTAGTTAAATTGATTTATCACTTTATTGTATTCATTTATGAACTATCCTCCAATTCACGTACCATTAAGCATCTAAAAATTTGATTTTGAATGCACATTCATTCATATGTGTATATATGTCAAAACATGTACTTTTAAATTTATTAAATTGTATCGGAGTAAGCTTTTCCATCAAATCATGAACTATGTTGTGATTTCCGTATATTTGCATATGTGAGGCTTCAATCGGACGATTTAACACATATAATCTGATTTCCTACATACGGTTAATGTATTGTGTACAGATAGCATATGAATACTTTATTTTCAAATGGATACAAGTATTTGTAAAATTTAATGTATCAATACATCAAACAAAGTAAAATATAGTAATTTTAACATATGAACAAGACAATTAAATACATTTTACCTTATCAATACAACTATATAGTATACATATAAATACCCCTGTTGTTAAACAAAAAATAGATACAGTGGATAAATAATGTTGCTTCAAGTATTTCATACAAACTTAATGTATTTATGCATCCAAATGTACTTGTATTAGCTAATCAACCTTTTCAACTTGTGTTGATATTTCAATACAAATGGATAATCCAAAAAAGAAAATGACAATCAAATATAATACAATTCAAGTATCCAAATGTATAAGTATTCCACTGTGTTAATCAAATATAATACGATTCTTTGTTCTTCTTTCATTCTCCATTGCAACAATAGAGCCTAAAAATTTTGCTTGCTCTTGAGTGATACACAAATCAAAAGAAGATACTTCATCCAACAAATTATCAAATAAATCTACACCTCCCGTAACTCTCTTGAAAGTATTAATTTCTGCCATTATCACGGTGAAAAGGAAATTCAGCATTTAATGAAATTATTTTGCAAACAAAACTTGTGGTGATTCTTTTATTGGTTTATTTGTTTGTGGCATCGTGGTATGAGGATTACTGAAGACATTCAATAGTTTAACCGTGTTGTGAATATTGGTGGATAAGTGCCGGTTTACATGTGCAATTGGTTTCATCCACTCTCTTTGTTTTACATATTTGTGCCTTTGGCTTGCTTTTTATTCAGTTTGATCTTCTTTAAGCTGTTTCAATGGTATGCGTGAAAACAGTCATAATTGTTTCATTCTAATGATAGGATAATTTTATCATGCTGAAACTGAGATATGAAGGGCTAGTTACGACATTATTTTCTATTCTATGGTATTACAGAGCACCCGTATGTGTAGGAAAAATAAACACATTAATCATAACTAGTGCAACCAAAGACCACTTTTTGGGCTTGGGAAACTATAAATCTGAAGCTGTTTCAAGATGCCTCTGTTGTCATGAGTGGAATCTCTTGCCATAAGTTTGGGATTTTCTAGATGGGAAAAAGGTGCATCTGTGATTTTGCTTATCTAGCTATTACCGTATATATTTGCTTGGAATAAATGCAAGATTTAAGATGAATGCCTGGAAAAACTCACTTTTGCTGACTTTTGGGATAAGGTCTGCATACACTCTACCCTCCCCAGACCGCATTTGTAAGATTACACTAGATATATTGTTATTGCCTGGTAAAAATCATTTTTGCTGAAAGAAAAATGATTATAGTTTATTGATGATTGACATTTGTGCACATTTTGAAAGATCTTACAAGTTTTTTGTTGAATGTGCTTAAGCTTTAAGGAGTAGGGGAGATTATGATAAATATATCATGGAGAGAAATTGTATTGAATGCTCAATGTTGTTCGCTGGCTTATGACCTTCTGGTCTTGTCACATCTTCCCTTCCTGTGAAATGATTTTTTTTTTCCTTTTTCACCTTTATGCTTAAGTCATCGTTTTCTACCACTATGTTATTTACTTTTTTTTTTTTTTAAAAAAAAAAAGAACCTATCGACACACAAATAAGTTTGACTTAGCCATTTGTTCATCTACATGAAATAAAGGGTGGTTATACTAGATGATTTTTTCCCTGAGACAAAAAAAAACTTCTTGTGATTTGATGTTTTTTTCCCTTCTCTTGTAAGTAAGCCATTTTCTTTGATTACATGATAAGTTATTGATCTAAGTACATTGTTTGTAGAACATTAATAAATTGAGCCATCTTCTTTGGTTTAGGATCATAGAGCCACTCGCTTCCAGATGTGCGAAGTTTAGATTCAAGCCACTTCTTGAAGAAATAAGGGGCAGCCGAATATTGCATATTTGTAAAGAGGAAGGTCTTAATCTAGATTCAGAGGTGTGGATGTAGTAACTTGATTCCTAGTTTGTAAAAGCTGTTTGCTTCCTTCATTTAAATGATGGTTCAATTGTCACTTGGGAATTAAGCTATATATATGATTGTGTTATCTGATTGCAGGCTCTTTCTACCCTCAGTTCCATTTCTCAAGGTGATTTGCGAAGGGCTATTACATACTTACAAGTAAGATGAATTTTCTGTCTTCTACCTCTTTTAATATTAGGAAAAGAAGCTAAAAAAATTGCTAGTTGGCTCAGCACAAGGAAAAAGAAAATTACCTATAAAAAGAACCATTCATCATGAATCAGAGGAAAAGATTTTGCATTTGGAATTGCTGTCTTCACTTTAAATTCAATGCAAATATTACTTATCTAAAGAAAGGTAAATGTCAGTGGAGTTGGTGAATGGAAATTGTAAGAAGAATTGTTCTGGATTATATCTTGGATTGTGTAGCGGAAAGAACTATATATGCAGTTCTAGTTATCTACCCTGAGATGAAAAAATACGTAGGACTGAAGAAGTAAAGTAGTAATCCCATTTATTGATGATGGAAAGAAGGAGAGAGTGGAGCATCATACCCATAATCAATATCATAGACACTTGTTCAGCTATGAGATGTTGTTGCTGCTGCTACAATTTCAGCTCATTCTAGAATGAAAATAAAGCTTTCCCTATTGTTCTGTGGAAGGAATAAATATTATCCAATTTCAAGCCTTTTGCATTCTTGCCATCTTTTACTTCCTGACTAGATTATCAACCATGAAAATTGATTGGTAACATTTTGAATTGATGCAGAGTGCTGCTCGGTTATTTGGATCTTCCATATCTGTGAAGGACCTAATTAGTGTGTCTGGGGTAAGTTTATATCTAGTTCTGTAGTGTTAGTTTGATATTGCTTTTAGACCAACTAGGGGATCATCTGTAAGTTTTCACAATATCAATGCGTTCATCTATCAAAATTTTTGGGATGGAAAATTGTTGATTTATGCATTGGGCCTTTGCTTTACCTTGATGTATATAATACTGATTGTAGCAGTATATATTCATTAAGAAATTCTCCTTATAAATACTGTCGTCTTTATGTGTGGTTCTAATTTATTCCTTTTATTTCCAATGAAGGCTATTATAAATTTCAGGATTTTCTTTGGGCTTTTGATAATTGGGCTATGCTGATGTGCTCAATCTGAGAAAGTTTATTTGCCAAGTTTAGTAGTAGAAGTTGTTAAAACTAAGGAAAAGTAGAGATGTTGTTTTGGAATGTCTTGCTTGATTAGTCCTTTTAAGTTCTGAGGATAAGATAATGTCTTTAAATATCTTAAAACGAGAAAACAAGCATAAAATCCTTTTTAATGGTGTCAATATATGCATTCTTAACTGAAAATATACAGATTCTAATATATAACCTGGACAATATCTTAACAATGTTCTTCAAATTAGAGCATGCATAGTGTATGCTCGTTACTTATTTCAAATATAATCACTCGTGGAGTTCCACGGTGATTTTGCAAACATCTGTTATCATTTGAGTTGACAACTTGTAGCAATACGTTCATATTCAATTTTTTTTTTAATTGATGAAGTAAGTTGTATATTGAAAAGCATCAAGAAAGATGCATAAAGCTTTACAAAGAAAGGTTAAAGCTCCTTACACTGCAAAAACTAATAGAAGCTGGGAGTTTAAAACCATGAGCAAAAACTCAAGGCTGCTAAGCCACTGAGAGGGAGCTAATAAAATCTAAAAATGGATAGCATCCTAATGGGGGATAATTTGCTCCAACTATAAAGGTTAACTAAACACTTAGATTTTAGAGCACAGTTACGAGTTGAAGTCCCATCAAAGTATCTGTTGTTCCTCTCTGTCCCTAAACACCAAAAAATCCATGCTGCAATCGTTTGCAGATCTTCGTGATGACTCTATCTACTTTCCATAAGCTCCAACTTTCAACTGCTCCTTTTAAGCTGTTTGGGGTTGTCCAATTGATTCCAAATATTACTGTTAACATATGCCATAGTTCTGCTGCAACAAGAGTGTAAAATAAAGCTAACTGACTCTTGAGTCTTTTTGGCCATATAGCATCTGTTCACCAGCGAGATCCTTTTCTTTTTTAGATTATCCTGAGTTAGAACTACGAGCATAATCTAAAGCCATTTCTTCCATATCAGTTTCCAAGGCCAAGGACCTGTCAAAACATTGACAGCATTCGTACTACTATAACCTGCCTTCACTGAAAACACTTCTTTGCTTGAATCTCCCTATTTCAGGCTGTCTGATGTTTGAGGATTCACGGGAAAACCTTCCTAAGATGATTAGATTGGTTTTAGGATTTTTCTATGGTTTTGGCATGTGTAGATATAGAATTCAACTTAATTTATTGATCATTATATATAATTCAATTTATACAGATCAGTGAGTTCTTCCAGTTCCCTATCCTGGAAGTTTCTTCTAAACTGCATATCCCAAATGTTTCCATCCCTGTTGCTTGCAACTGTGGAGTATGGTTCTGCTGCTATGAGGAAGAGTCTAGGATGGGAGTCTTTTAGAGGAATATTAAACAACCAATTGTCTTCCCAAAACTTAACAGAGGTGCCATTCCCAATCCTAAAGGATACTTCTTGAAAGAATCATCCTTTAGATTATTGATGTACTTCCATGTCTGTGAAAGTGACAACCTGCTTTTATGTGCTTCTTTCTTTGATGAAAAATAAAAAATCTTAAGATATATGTAGTGTAACTTGATTTCACGAAATCAGTTTCATTTATTCATTTCTAATAGATTTCAACTGTTGCTGCAATTGTTTTAACCATATAAGCTCACATCTAAAGTCATGGTCGATACTCTACTTTTGATTTATAACTGAGAAATTGTCTGAGTTAGCTGGTCCAATTCCAAGTTTGTACACTTATTCAACACTTAAGGGAGTATAAGCCCACCCATCTGCCCTGTTCGCACTTAAATACTAGGGCTCTACACTTGTTTTAGCAACTGACGTGCAATTACTATGATCAGGTCATTCCAAATGAAGTTGTTCAGGCTATATTCTCAGCTTGCAGAAGTGGCAAGCAAACAAAGAAGTGAACAATGTCATTGCAGAAGGATATCCTTTTTCTCAGATGCTGTCTCAGGTCCCAATATCTATGTATCATCTCACTTTTCGTTCAACCATGCTAACATTTTGTACTAACATGCTGCTTCTTTCAGTTGTATGCAGACAACATTTCTGATGAACAGAAAGCAAGAATATGCAAGAAATTTGCTGAAGCAGACAAGGCTAGTCCTCTTCTGCATCTTACTCTTGTATTGTTGTTATAGCGATTATTAGTGTTTATACTCCGTTGTGTTTTATTTTTTATTTCCTCCGTCTCTGAAAGAATGATGGGGTTAGAACTACGGTCTACGAGGGTCCAGCATTTAATTTTCAGCATCAATTTGTACATTGATTTCTTAATTTGCAGTCAAAGTAGAACTTTTTCCATTCATCGGAAGTTTTAGTAAAAATTTTAGTCAAAAGTATAACTTGTTTGGACTCTTTAAATGGTGATAGTGTCTTACAAAATGAGACGTGAGTATTATTTTTGGTTACCTTTTTCTTTTCGGGGAATTGAGTACTGACTAATGAAGAGTTGTGTGCTATGAATTCTGTATTGATGATAGTGTCATCTGAAGTTCTCCCCTAGAATTAGAGTTCAGCTTAGTGCAGTAATGTATCAGCAACATTGAATTGACTGTATTCTGCAAAGTTTACTGAGCAATTTACAATGATGTGCTTATGTTTTCCTCTTTTTTTTTTGCAGTGTCTTGTTGATGGAGCAGACGCGTATTTGCAACTTTTGAATGTTGCAAGCAGCACAATGCAAGCGCTCAGCAACAAGCCACAGGATGTGGCATTTTGAATTTGTATTCGCCTATCAAAACTTGGAAAGTCACGTTAATCGACAGCTTATTTGGTTTATTGGAAAGTCTTTTGATATGATTTGCTTTCTAGTCTTTGATATTTCTTTGCCTCATAAACTTGTCTACTTAGGTGTAATGGCTTATATATGCATCACTTGACCTATAGTTCGATTAGATTATAAGCAAAATTATATTGGCTGCATATGGCATCCATTGTTGAAATTGGATTCCATAAGGCCTCTAAGGCTTCTATCTCTCTCCTGTTTATTTTCTTTGTTTTGTCACATTGCTTTGTTTGATTTTCAACTATGCGATAAGTCCTTGCTTTGTTTCATTTTTATATGACAGGTATTTGATATTGGGGAAGAAACACAGATACTTTTGACACATATTCAACACTATCCTTGTAACGTGTGGTCTTAAATATGTTAATGACACTTTTATGGATATATGAGCATGTCATTTAGGGTAAAATTGAAAGTTAAATGTCTCAAATACAAGTACAAAACATGAATAGAGAGTTTTGCTCATTAGGTGTGGATAAATTTTTACTGACAAGTCAATCAATAGTATCAAAGTTCAATTAAGTTATGTTTGGTGACTCTCCCAATCCTCACGGCGGATTTGGATGGGGCTGTTTGTTGTCATTGTCATGTGCAAGGTTAAAGTGATGACAAGAAGTTTATTTGGCTCTTCAGTCTTCATTATTTTTATTCAAATCCAGACATATCATACTGACTTTTCACAAGTCTTGCAACATAATTATTTAGACAACACCTCAAAATAGCCATTATTCCTAATTTCAAATCTCAAATCTCAAATCTGATTTACTAAATAAAAACAAAAATCATATGCAAATAGAAGGTGTTATTATTATATATATGAGTTTAAGTCACAATTTTAGCTAATATATAATTTTATCAAGTTTGGCCAATTTTGAACATGATCAACTTCCCATCTGTCCTATTATATATGAAGAAAACCAATACTCCGTTAATTATATATTAATCCATAATTTTATTTACTCCCTTCGTTTCCATTTATTTGGCCTAATAATAATTATTGGATTTTCTTTAGTTATAATTTTTTTCAAATACTTTCTAAATATTTTGAATAGTTTACTATTATGACGTATTCAAAAAAGTTAAAAGATATTATGTCTGAATTCATACCTAAAATTAAGTAACCCGCAATAACTGATCCTATAAAATATATAAAGATAACTTTGTCTATCCTATTCTTCATTCCCGTACCAAACAAGGTGTTAGAGTCCATTTTATCTGCGTGAGCGTGACTGACCATGGATTATTTGAAATCTCAAAACAAGAGTCCACCAAACCCCACTCCTTGCGCCATTGATCATGCATCAAATCAACCTTCTTGTTCTTCTTCACTATATATATACCTAGAGCAAAAATTGTTAATACAAGTGTAAGTTTCAGTCATTTAGTTCCTAAAAGAATGGAAATTGAAGCGGATGAATCATTTAAGAAGGCCGGAGCTATTCCATTTCAATGGGAAATCCGACCCGGAGTACCCAAGCTCCAACATTCACAACAACCATTAATCAAACAGGAGGATCCACAACAAGTAGCCCACAACAATCCAACCCCACTTAGGCTGAGACCTCCACCGGCAGCTGATTTCAATTTCCAACAACCAATTGCAGAGCCCCGAACCCGATCCTTCAGGTCAGCTCCAAGGGCAAGATCCGATAGGCACGTGTATAATCTGTTGACCCGACCCACTATGGGAGTTGCCTCAGATTGGTGCTTCCCGTCTCCATTGCTGAAGCGACCAACGGACAAGAAGAAGAGCCATAAGACTGGACCCGAACCCGAACCCGAACCCGATTACTTGTCGGATCTAGAGACAGTTTCTCGATGGTCAGTGTCTAGCCGGAAGTCAATTTCTCCTTTTCATGATTCACTTTCCTCTTCGTTATCGTCACGTGAGTCGTCGCCCCGACGACCAGTGAACGATGCTGATTGGGTGGGCTTGGCTCTGTTTTAGAACCAACACAGTGCTTTCTAAAATAGTTACTCGCCCTATTTCAATTTATGTAACATAATTTTGATTTGAGAATCAAAAGGTTTTACGTTTTTTACTATGAATTTGGGCATCGAAATCTTCAAAGTCTTGATTTTTCAGTTTTGAAGGTTTGTCCACAACCTAAGTGGAGAATTAAAATTTAAGATTATTCATTTTCAACGTTATTGAGTATAATTGTCAGCATTTAAAGAAACGGATTATTCATAAGAATTAACACAAGAAAGAATAGGTTACAAAGAATCATATGAATAATTGACCATTCTACTTTAACTATGTGAATTGTTCATCACTGCCGGTTAAAAAACGGCTTCGAAAAAATGAGTAATAATTTGGAATAGTGTCTAAAATTTTAAAAATAGTACGTTGTTGTTTGTGTGGCTCCTCCGCAATTAGAGGCGTCCCAACTTAATTATTTAAATGGCTGACTGGCATGTCAAGGAGATTCTACCAACATTATTGCATAGTCAACATATTTCACTAATAATTTTGTAAAAAGTCAATAGTTTTTAGGACTCTGCAGTTCAATACTTGATCATTATGCAACTAATCTACATATCACGTATTGCACTCTTACTCTGGAACGAAAATTCGGGGAGCTTGTCGAAGGGTCAGGACTGTCTAACAACAATACTTCGTAATCTGAAATGGAAGAAAATCAAACCAACTGCAGAAGGCAAATTGGACAAGACCTTGATTAAATGAGGTCTAGAATCCATAATCTTTTGACTAACTTTTATCAATGAATGATTTTTGACATTATTATGTCAATTACAATGAATGCATAAGTGAAATTAGCAACTTGAAATATAAGGTAAAAGTTAGTGTAAACATCTTAAAATACACTTATAGCCAGCAATTCATTATAGTATTACAGTATGTAAGTTAAATCCGTTGTGTTTTTATAAGATCTTTTTTTTTTTTTAATAAATATGAACTTCATAGAAGAATCGAAATTCCAGTACAATACCTAGATCAAAAACTGTTTGTTCACAAACTCCAAGATAGCTACTAATAACCTGTTACATGCTTGAAAGTAATTTGGCAAAAAGGATAACCGAATATCTAGGTTTCTCTTTCTTCTCCTTGAAGAGAGCCAGGAGAGAGACACCAGAAACCTTCACAACCTTGAACCTGACACCAGGAATATCTCCCACGGCGTGTCCCTTACGACCAAATCCAGCGATCAACACCTCATCGTTTTCTTCAATGTAGTTCAAACAACCATCATTGGAGACAAATTCAGCAATCTTCTTCCCATTTTTGATGAGTTGAACCCTAGCACATTTACGAATAGCAGAATTTGGCTGCTT
This sequence comes from Solanum appendiculatum, assembly GCA_018342035.1. Taxonomy (NCBI): domain Eukaryota; kingdom Viridiplantae; phylum Streptophyta; class Magnoliopsida; order Solanales; family Solanaceae; genus Solanum; species Solanum appendiculatum. The sequence continues at coordinate 657,209 of JAGDQO010000270.1, read as the reverse complement.
AGCTTCAATACCTATTTTCTCAAGCACAATGCCTTTGGCATGGGATGACCCCAGCAAATGGCTTCTTTCATTCGTTCCCAAGATGGGATTTCTTGTAGGACTTGTCAGCCCACCTTTGCCTTCTACGGTGGGACTTCAGCTTGTATCGAGCTCCTATACCACGTGTCTTCCCCATGTTTGCTGAGTGACAGAGAACTCCGACTTCAGGCTGTTGTTTGATATGTTGCTGATGAAAATCCATAAAAAGCTAAGTTATGAGGACTCTTCACTTTCAATGCTGCATCCGTGTCGGATTCTCCAAAAATACACTACTTTTTGAGAATTCGGCACGCACCCGTCGACATTTTTGAAGAGTCTGAGCAACATAGATAAAAGGCATAAAATTCAATGCTATGAAACACTTTGATGCTGCAACAAAGGTTTTACTTTCATCACTTGTCTAATCCTACCTTTAATACCATCTTCTAATCTTGTACACAATTCTTCATCAAGCAAATCAATCTTCCCAGAAGATTCTAAAGCATCACAAACTAGTTTATAAGTATATTCTCTTGGAATCGAACCTTGTTCAGCTAATTCGACAAGAAGATCTCTTGCCTCCACCACCCTACCAGTTTCACACATAGCATGAATTATCGGTGTATACGAACTGTTACATGGTAGTACTACTCCATGATTCATTCCTTGCATTCTTCTCAGCATTTCAATAGCCTTATCAATCTCATTTGTAACACTATAATACCTAATGAAAGAATTATACGTAATTCGATTAGGCACAACCCCTCTTTTCACCATATCATCCAACAACTCCAATGCTCTCTCTATCCTATTAGTTTTGCAGCATCCATTGATCAAACTGTTATAAGTTACTACATCAGGAACAAATCCTTTGAATAGCATGACGCGAAACAAGTGATTCGCCTCCCATATTCTCCGTCTAATAGCTTTTCTACAGCCAGTTTCCATACCATATCTACAATAAGAGCTAATCAAGATTGTGTAAGTAAAGACATCAGGTGGACACCTAAAACCAGGCAACTCCATTTGCTCCATCAAGAACTTAGCCTTTTTGAAATTCCCAACTCTACAAAGAGCAAATATGAGAGTGTTGTAAGCATAAACATCAGGCTTACAGTGAAATTGCTTCATTCTATAGAAAGTAGACAATGCTTCATTTACCAACCCTTCTTCTCCTAGGCATTTTATCAAACACGTAACGGTCGGTGTCGTCAAAAGCCCTCTTCTCGACATTCTTTTGAGAAATTCCCAAAGAAGCTTCGAATTACAAGACCCTTTGGCAAGAACAAGAGACATTTCTCTGCAAGTGAGCTCATTGTGAGTAAACCCACAATGGGTCTCAACCCAATGGAAAAATTCCAATGCTTTCTCCAATCCTAATTGTACCTTTTGAGGATCTCTATGAGCAGCTGGGCCAAGAATGAGTACTCCCTTCCAAGCGTTATGGAACTCTTGTTTTAGGTTTCTCTGCTTTAATGGGGTACGGTAGCGAAACCCATTTTGTCGGCCGATGGATCTTGGGGATTGGAAGAGGAATCTGGGGATTGATCTTAAGACTTGAGAAACTGTTTCTACAGTCCAAATGGGTTGGGGAATTGAAGCCTCAAATGAACGATTTCTGATAATAGCAGCCATAACTTGATCTATAACGAGGTTTTGGGTGAAAGGAGAAGAAAGTGATCTTGATGACAACATGATTCTGCAAAACAAAAGTTTTCAAACTTTCATATTATATAATCAACCAAAGCCATCACCATTGATCAACATCAACTCTAAGGGGTCGTTTGGTACAAATATCAATAACGCATGAATTAGTAATGCATGTATTAATAATGCAGGGATTAGTAATACATGTATTAGTAATGCAGAACTTACTTTTTATCAAGTGTTTGGTTCATTGTTTCTCACCTAGTATTGTGTTTGGTTTAAAAATCTACAAAAACCTTATTTCCAATTATATCCTTGAATTATTATGAAATCTTCTATTTTATATAATTGCCTAGGACTATTTAGAACAGGCAATACTTCTAGTCACTACTAACCATACACTAAGTGAGACGGAAAAAATGGTGTTTCAAATTTACGGCAAGACATTATTTTCTTCAATCTGTGTGTAACACAGATGACACTCTATTGCATAATAAAAAATTATATGTTAATTTGACAAATCACATTTGTCAGCACCTAGTGAATTAGGAAAAAAAATTTTATTTTTTAATTGGAAGCAAAGTTTGATTGCTGAAATATTATTTCTGCAATTGTAAAAGTGAAGTATAAAATTAGATAATATTTAAGTCTATTTAATTGAGAAATAGGACGTTTCTTTACCAATTCTTAAGACTATATAAAGAAATTGGGGGTAGTTTAGTCATTTTATTGTCTTATCCAAGTATTATTAAGCATGGTATTAGTAATCCCTAGCTATCCTAGGTATTAGATAAGACCACATATGGTGTATTAAGTTATCCATGTATTAGGTGTGTTTGAATTGAATTATGCAACCAAACATTGTATTGGGTGAACTAAATTTTAATACAAGGACTATCTCAATTAATACATCCTACCAAACGGCTCCTAAATGAAATGAAATTAGGGGTGCCAAAATCAAGCTCAATCCATCCAATCTATTTAAGTTTAGATGAGTCAAAATTCGCTAATTTATTAGTTCAATCCATGTCAGATCATTAAGAATTGAGTTAATATATATCTCAAAAGAACTCACAAAAATCTTGTCAAATTATTTTTTTAATTTGATAGGTCAGTACTTGCAGCATTCCACTGGCGGTATACTTTGGAGGTATGATCTGAAATACGTGAACATACGAGTTAGAATAAACTTCATAGAGTTAAACTCTACCGCATGAACTAGAATATGAAAGAAGGGTACCTAATGTATTGTAGTCTCCCTATTATAGATGAGGCGCGCACATCCTAAGACACTTGAACTCGGTACTCTGATACTAAGTTTGTCACGCCTCAAGCCTGCACCCTAGGCTTGATCGGTACCTAGAACCTTTACTGGTCCCTAGCGAATCTTTAGTCTGACTTACTATTGAGTGGAAGACTAAACACTTACACAGAAGCTTTAAAAGAGATGAGCATTCAAAACATCTAATGAATCATATTAATAATATTTAAAACATCTGATGATCAAAGACTTAACTGACTCACTAACTTGTCTATGAAGCCTCTACTGAACTAAGGTAGGTGCCGGGACAAGACCCACAACTACTTGAATTATGAACTAGAATGTTCTACTAAAACTAAATGACATAAATAAATTGGAGTCCTCTGAAAGTAAGGAGGTCTCACCAAAAGTTGATGGAGAGGATCTCAACGAAGCATCTACTGTCGATCCTAAATATCTATCCTAAATACATGTATCTGCATCATTAAAAGATGCAGTGCCGAATGGCGTCAATACATATAATGTACGGTATGTAAAATAGCTGAATGAAACACTGATTAGACGGAATATACTTAACTGAAAGAGTAACTCAGAAAAGAACTACAAAATAGATAATTGTAAAGTAAAGCATGCAAGTGTATTGAAATCAATAAAACTTTACAACTTAAGTCATATGCAATGATATCAAATGCTAAAATAAGAACTGCTTTACATTATAGAAAAATGCTCTCAGCGCAGTTTAGCAAGGAATGCTAATGTACTCTGGCAGTTATTTTTACTATGCAAAAAGGGCAAACTTCTGAGAAGATTACGGCAACGGTGAAACCAGGAGAACGAGGTAAACATGCGAGTACAATCTCTTCAGTTTGGTAGTTTTGACCTGAATCAATTTCGGATGAAGATGGAAGGAAAAATTGGGGCCTCGAGCTCGTCTGCCCAGCTGAAGCCATCTGGGGGTGAAGAAACAGGTTCAAAATTCACCGCTAGGCGACTCCAATACTCTGATGTAGAGTCGTCAAAACACTCAACGCCAGTGAAGCGAGCTGAGTATACAGGAAATCGAGAGGCTAAGATGGGCAAGATATTGTCGTATGTTCCTCCGAGCTCAAAAGACGGGAAGATTGTAGTGAATGTAGAGACGGAGGATCTCCTAGAGCAGCAGAGGTACTGGGAAAACTCGCTTATAGGCTATGTTATTGGGGAAACACCTGTGTCAAAACTTTGGAAAATTTTATTTTAAATGCATGGCGATTTGTCAAAATGCCCCAAATTCTAATGCATGATGATGGCTACTATATATTCAAATTTGAATCAGTTGAAGACAGGGATAGTGTGATGCAAGCTGGGCCTTATACGTTCTTCAATAAACCATTTATCCTGCACAAGTGGAGCATTGATTTTGAATTTGATCTTGATTGCCTCACAATAATACCACTGTGGGTGACATTCCCAGGACTTCCTGTGGGTTATTGGTTAGGTGAAGCTTTGAGTAAAGTGGCGAGTGCTATAGGGAAGCCATTATACACTGATAGTTTCACAGCTTCTATGGAACATATATCTTACTCCTTGTAGAAACTGATGTGTCTCATCCACTGCTCGACTCTATAGAAATTGTAACCCCGTCTGGTACTTTCCAGCAAGCCATTGAGTATGAGTGGAGACCTCGTTTTTGCACTGAATGTTTGAAGTTTGGACACAATATTAAAGGATGCTGGACCAAACAAAAGGAAGATGACAGAAGACAAGCAACCAAAGTTTCAAGAAGTCAAACGAAAAAAGGCGAAGGAATAGGAAACCTAGGTAGCCTAAGGTGGATTGGAAGGCTAAGGAAGTACTGAAGCTACCTGAAGTGGGTATAAAGAAGGATGAAAAGGTGGATGATCAATCCTCCAAACTACTACCTAGCACATGCCCTAAGCATGATGGCCTTGCAAATATGAATGTCCCTATACATAATAGTTATAGTGCCCTTCATGATAATGTTGTGACACAAACGGGAGATCCAGGGGGTGACCCCAACTCTCAATGATTATCTCTACATAGAACATAAGGGGGTTGAATCAACCCCTAAAACAGAAAGAGTCGAGACTCTTTCTACAAAAGTATAAGGTGGATGTAATGGGAGTGCTGGAAGCTAGAATAAAGGAGAATAAATCCACTGTTATTGTGCAGAAAATAGTCCCTACCTGGAAGAACTGTATGAACTATCCTCTGGCTTACAATGGAAGGGTTTGGCTACTTTGGCAGACTCATATCCAAATAAAGATGTTGGTGGTTCATGAGTAGTTTATTCATTGTGAAATCAAAGAGGTAGCTACAAACTTCTCTGCTCATCTTACTGTGGTTTATGCTAGGAATGAAAGTCACCAAAGAGAGTTATTATGGAAGGATATAATGCAACTAGGAAATGGTATACAAGGTGCTTGGCTTATGTGTGGAGACTTCAATAATGTTCTCAGTTCGGAGGATAGAATTAGATCTCCAGTGTTGTTAGGGGAGACTCAACCATTCTGGGATTGTATAGAAGGGCTTCATTTGAGTATGTTAAAACAAACAGGATGGCAATATACTTTTTGTAATAAGCATCAAGATGGAAGCAGAGTCTACTCCAAGATTGACTGGGCTTTAGGTAACCTCAAATGGCTACAGGACTATGGACATGTGGAGGCTAACTATGGGAATCCAGGGGTATCTGATCATTTTCCCATTCTCATTCAGGTATCTACTAGACCAACAACCAGAAAAAGGCCTTTCAGGCTGTTCAATACTGTTCTGAATCACCCACAGTTTGAGAGCATTATAACTAAAGTATGGGGTAGAAGATCTGAAGGAACAAAAATGCAATAGCTATGGGCAAAGCTAAAGGCTGTAAGGAATGGTTTAAGGAAGTTGAATGCTTATATGGCCTCATATAGCCAGAAACTACAGTGTGCTAGAGAACAGGTAGCAATTGTGCAACAACAAATGATAGCGCAACCTCTAAATCAAAATCTAATAGTAGAGGAAAAAAATCAATTAGCAGAAATCAGGAAGTGGAGTGAAGTTGAGGAGCAAGTACTAAAGCAAAAATCAAGAGTAAGTTAGATACTAAATGGAGATGCGAATACGAAATACTTTCATGCTCAGATGAAGCTAAGAAGTAGCCGAAATGCCATTACATCAATTCATGATGCAAATAGAAACAGGCTACAAGAACCTGAACTGGTGGAGAAGGAATTTATCTCTTTTTTTACAAAACTGATGGGGACAGCAGCTGAGCAATTACCAAGACCAAATGTTGAACTCATTAGGAAAGGTCCATGCTTATCCTATGATAAAAAATGCAGCCTAATTGCTCATATTACTGAGCAGGAAATAGTCAATGCTCTAAAGGGGAAGGCTAAGGATATAACACCTGGAATAGATGGGTTTCCTATGGAATTCTTTGTGAAACACTAGGAGGTGGTCAAAGGGGATATAGTAGGTGCTATGAACTAGCAAGTTGTTAAAGGAGGTTAGTTGTACAGCCATTACTTTTGTTCTTAAAGTAATTACACCTAACCAGGTAAAGGATTATAGATCTATTGCATGCTGTTCCACCATATATAAACTTATTACAAAGGTCCTCACTAATAGAATTAAGCCAGTGATTGGTACACTAGTAAGCCCTTCTCAGACTGCTTTTATAGAAGGAAGAAGTATTATTAATAACATCCTGTTCAGCCGGCTGAACTGCTAAAATGGCACACTAGGAAAGGATTATCACCTAGATGTACTATGAAAGTGGACCTGAGGAATGCATATGACTCCATTGAATGGGATTTCTTAAGGAAGTTACTTGTAGGACTGGGGTTCCCTTTCAAATTTGTGAATTGGGCAATGAAATGCATAACCACTGTATCCTACTCTCTGATCATAAATAGAGGGTTAACACCACTCTTTTAAGGAAAAAGGGGGATCAGGAAAGGGGATCCAATGTCCCCCTACCTGTTTGTTCTAGCAATGGAGTACCTTCAAAGAGAGCTGAATATTCTAAAGGATGTGCCTTAGTTCAAGTTCCATCCAAGGTGTAAACAGTTTGGTGTGATGCATATATGTTTTGCAGATGACTTGACTTACTACTGTTTTGCAATGCTGATGTTGATTCAATACAACTACTGCAAGGTGCTTTCAATAGATTCTCTGTGGTCTCTGGATTACAGGCAAATACTGAGAAAAGCTCCCTTTATATTACTGGTGTGAAACCTGACATGAAGCAAACAATTTTATCTACATTAGGCTATGTGGAAGGTGATATACCATTCAAATATCTAGGGGTGTCTATCTCTTCCAAGAGACCCACTATAGCTCAATGTATGCCCTTGTTAGAAAAGATCACTGAAATAATAAGGTGTTGGACAGCTAAACTACTCTCTTATGCAGGAAGGATCCAGTTATTGAAATCAGTAGTATTTGGGATGCAGACTTACTGGGCACAAATCTTTGTACTGCCAAAGAGGATCCTGAAACTGATTGAAGGGATATGTAGAATCTATCTATGGACTGGTTCAACTCTGAGCTCTAGGAAAGCATTGGTGTCCTGGGAGAAGCTCTGCCTTCCAAAGGCAGCAGGGGGTCAAAACATAATCAATCTCAAAGTTTGGAATAATGCTGCTATCCTGAAACTATTATGGGCAGTGCATGAAAAGAAAGATTGCCTTTGGATCAAATGGATACATACATACTATATAAAGGGTGAGGATGTGGAACACTGTACTATTCCACCAATTGCCACTTGTGTGATACGGAAGATCCTAGAGACAAGGAAAGTACTTAGGCCAGTCATGGGACCAGGTGATTTAGGAACTAAGTTAAAAGCAGTGGTAGTCGCTGGTAAGTTTTATATTCATAAGATGTACATCAATCTAACACCAAAGCATCCTAAAGTGAATTGGAAGAGCATTGCTTTGCAACCAAACATCCATCCTAGGCATCAATTTATCCTTTGGTTAGCAGCTTGGAGGAGGCTGGCTACAGCAGAAAGATTAAAGAAGTTTGGTATACAAGTGCCCCCGGAATGTAGCTACTGCGCAGCTGCCACGAAAACTTTTGATCATCTCTTTTTTGAATGTCCTAAAACTAGAGCTTTGTGGGCTAGATTACTGAAATGGTTGGGCATAAAAAGGCAAATAGGAAGCTGGCAGGATGAGCTAGCATGGGCTAATAAGTGGGCAAGTAAGAGTAATGGGGTTGGTGCAATAAATAGTTGTCTTTGCAATGATGGTCTATGTTATATGAAGAGAAAGAAATACTATCAGGTTCCATGCGATTCCATACCCATGTGACAGAGTATGCAAGGAAATTAGCTAATTAGCTTATACATTCATGTTAGAGGAAGAGACCTGAAGAAGTGGAATGAGGCTTTGAAGAAGATTGATCAAGTGCCCTGATGCCTGCATCTGTTCCTTAAAGGAACCTGTCTTGGTTGTTTTTTACTTGAATCATTGATTCTGTATGGATTTTTTAAATTCGAACTAGGTTGACGTGGTAGAAGCTGAGAAGTAGGTGGTCAGCACTTACTTGATTTTGTAATTACCCTCTTTTTTGGTATCAATAAATATATTGTTTCGACAAAAAAATGCTAAAATAGAATACTTTACTTTTCTTGGGGATTTTCTTTAACAGACAACCATCACTATGAGCCTCGTGATGATACAACGTCTTGCCCACGTTGCCAGAGCCATCTAATACTTTGCCAGGATAAAGGACGAGATGAACTCATGGATCCAATATCTAAGCTCTTACCAGGGGCTTTATGAGGAGTCGCCCAAATCAACGGCACGATCCTATCCTACGCTGGTTGCAAAGCTATGGAGTTTGGATTATCTAACTCGTACCCAACTCAGTGCTCAATACTACTCTCAAAACATGCAATAGTGCTCAAAAAGTGAATATAGTTCCATTTTAGGAAAAAGCTAAGGTCCCACCTTAGGGGGAAAACTGAAAATATTGTCTTGACTTACTGTCTGAATACTCTGTAATCAAAACACTGAATTTACTTTAAAGACTGACTGAAAATCCTTTCTCTAAAACTGATTATGCTTTCTTTAAACTAGCCTTGTTTTTCTTCATTAACATAATACATAATAATTGATATATAAAGGCTTTCATAAAACTCATACTTAAATAGGGTTCATGGGAAGAAATAAGCACGATCAATGATTAAGAATCATCCAATAATTAATATACTAAAATACCCACAACAAAAATAAAAAATTCATGATAAGAGAGTAAGTAGAACTTTCGAATGTAGAAAATCTTGGGATTGAAACCCTAATTGAACCTTGCTAACTGAAATTCAGATGCAGGGCATGAGGAAAAACTCATTCACTTATTATGATAACCTTGCATACCTTAAACGCTCTAAATTATTGAGAATCTTTGGAGAAAAAGATACCAAAAACTTGTTAACCTATTAATTCCATTAGTAAAAAGGTATTAATTGGTGTTAAGATGAATCAGGAAACCTGAAACCTCTACATCGGGATCAACTAATTCCTTCATAAGATCTATAATAGAGTCCATTGCTCCTTGAGCAATATTATAGTCAGATTTGATACTTAACAATCTAACTGCAGCAAACAATTTAGAGTGTGGACTCCTATTGAACAAAGGATGACTGGAATCACGCAATTATTCATAAAAGGTGTTTACTTCTTCATTTGGAGCTTCTTCTACATTTTCCCCAAATTCAAAATCAGAATGAATCCCAGAAGCATCATCAACCATATCTGACATTCTAGAACCTTGGACATAATTATGCTCTGTAGATTTACTACTTTCACTGACAACAAAGTTATTAACATAGTGTCACTTTTAACCTCACCATGACTAGTCCAAACTGTATACCCTGGTTTGAATCCATTCATCATAAGATTCATAGCAACATTCTCTGTTGTTTGATATCTCACATTTTCACAGTTGATACACGGATATCTAATCAATCTTGAAATTAAAAATTCATCAAGTGTCTTTACATGATTTATAAAATGAGTGATACCTTCTGCAAAATCCCGTATCATACATGCTCGATCAGAATTGTTTCTATTATACATCCAACTACGATCAGGTTCCATCTACACAAACAATAATGATAATTTTTAACTTTATTTGAACCTATTTCAACAAATAAACTACATTAACTCTAACTAGTTTTAAACTAATTCCAACAACTAAATTCACCAACTAAATCATATTATTTTAAATAATAAATTAAACTAGGGGTTAGTTAAATTTTATTTGAACTTATTTCAACAACTAAACTACATTAACTCTAACTAGTTTTAAACTAATTCAAACAACTAAACCACATTATTTTAAATAATAAATCAAACTAAGGGTTCATTAAATTTTATTTGAACTTATTTCAACAACTAAACTACATTAAATCTAACTAGTTTTAAACTAATTCCAACAACTAAATTAACCAACTAAACCACATTATTTCAAATAATAAATTAAACTAGGGGTTAATGAAATTTTATTTGAACTAATTTCAACAACTAAACTACATTAGCTCTAACTAGTTTTGAATTAATTCCAACAACTAAACCACATTATTTCAAATAACTAATCAAATTAGAGGTTAATTAAATTTATTTGAAGGTAAAAAAATGTTCCCAGGCACAGTTATCGAGTTTTTTCTCTCTCCTACTTTCTAGGAGGGGGATCCACCCTGACCCAACCTCCGGTGATACTTCAGATCGCCGGAAACTCTCTTTTCTTCATCTTTTTTTTAAAAAATAACACTAACCTTCTTCATCAATGGAAGATTGTATTAATTTCGCGTTAGGTTTTAAATCTTTTGACATCGAACGACTCAAGGGGACAGCAGGAGAATGGTATGAATGGAAAGAAGAGAACTTCTTTCAGTAGACAATCTATGATCTGGATCTCTCAAGTTTTGCGGGAAGCTTTGAAAACAAAAGGGAACATGGTTAAGAGATGGAGGAAATCAGAGGATAGGGCAGAAATTTTTTGTGCCAGAAATTACAACAAATTCGGTAGGTACATCAACTTGATCAATGTGAGAAGAAGAAGGTCTGTCATTATTATCCCAGAGCTAATGTTCAACTCAGGTTGGGAGGCTATTGCAGATAAAGTGGGAAGATTCATTGTTGTAAGGAAGGTTGAAGAAAACAGAAATTTGCACATATTGGTTGATAACAACATTCCATATGCAAAGGCTCTCAAAAGCAGTAAATGGGCCAGCAGTAAAGAAGCTGAAGTTAATGTGGTGGCACCTTTAATGAAGGGGGCCCTATCTACATTGATGACAAATCTAACACCTTTGGTGAAGTCCTAAAGAGAAGTCTGGTGGGGAAATCCGAGAATACGACTAACCAAATGCCCACGCTATCTAATGTTAGGAGATGGTCAGACAGGATTTGGAAGATAACACATGGGCTAAACATTTATGAGATGGGAGAAGGAAGATTTTTGTTCAAATTTGCAAGTCAAACCACGGCGGAGCAGGTAATAGCATGAGATTGGACATGGAATGAGTCCGTACTCCAGCTAGTTTGGTGGAACCCGATGGTAGGAACAATAGAAGGAAAAGACAAACCCAACACAATCTGGACCAGGATTGTTGGACTTCCTCTCCATCTCTGGTCTGAAAAATTATTCAAGGTCATTGGAGACTCCATTAGGGGCTAGGTCAAGACGGAGGAGGAGACGAAACTCCGTAACCACCTCAAATGGGCAAGAATCAGAGTTCGAGGTGATGGGTCTAACATACCTAAGGAGGTAACCATTATCAGTGCCAGAATAGCCTTCTCCATGCAACTTCAGACAGAGTCGCTGGCAAGAATCAGCGTCGAAGAAGACAAAGGTCAAAATCATCAGATTTTGAGTCTTTACACGATGTGTAATGGAGAAAATTCTGTAGGTGGCAGTTCTGAACCACTTGCTGTCACTGCAAACACACGTGAAATTTCAAAAAATTCAAATCTGAAGTTGGGCCTGCCTTCTGCGGGTAAAGGTAAAGGCCCAATACTTTCAACTTTAAAAAACCCAAACCCTATTTCAAATGAACTCAACCAAAAGATTGTGGTGTCACGTAAGGAGCATGTAAGCACCACAAGGCATGGCCGAGACACGCAGCACATCAAACTTGTCGGAGGAGGTGAACGAAGGGGAAAAATAAACTTGTGTCTAGAGGATGAAGCCGACGGGAGGAAAGAAGTCTGTAATGAAATTCAAACAGAAAGAAAATAGGAAGGTACAAGGGCCCATAACATGCAAAGATCAGAAGAAAACCTCCAAATCCAGCAAATTCACGATGCAGAACCAGTGAATATCCAAACTCCCTTCACCCAGGAAGAAGCTGAATCAGACGCTTCTAATTGGGTCAATTCCCACATATTGAAACTGAGTAACACTTACGGGGTTGCTTTCGAAGGTTTCAAAAAAGAAACTTTAGAGCTCTTTATGAGAATTGATGAGAGGAAATCTGTTTTGGATAAAAAGGGTCAAGCAAAGACAAACTCAACTTCAAAAAACAGAGACATTGGGAAGAATGAATTAAATAATTTAAAGTCCTGTTTGAACGAGGAAGTAGGAGGTGGCAGAAACAGAGGGAGAAATCTAAGTTTAACTTACCAATGAGAGTTAACTTACAGTCACTTGGAATGTAAGGAGACTCAATAATCCTCGGAGTCCTGGTGAAGAGCTTACTTCAAAAATGAAAAGCAGAGGAAACAAAATTGAGTAAGAACATATAAGCTATAGCTAAACAACTATGGGCATGTAGATAAATACGATGTGGATTTATGGAGGCAGAAGGTAGCGGGGGGGGGGGCATTTTGTTCATATGGGACAGCATGATATGGACCGAAAATCAGATTGAAATAGGACCTCATTCCATCACGTATGAATTTATATCAACTCAAACTTCTTTCACTGGGGTGTATGCTCCTCATACCGGGGAGGAAAAATTGTTGTGCTAGGAAGAAATATCAGCAGTTAGGGAGCTATGTGGGGGACACTGGGTGGCTTGTGGTGATTTCAATACCAACAGAACCATGGGAGAAAGAAGAGGGTGTAATAGAATTACAAATGTGATGATTGACTTTGCTCAATGGATAGAAGATATGGAGCTTCATGATCCCCATATGATTGGAGGGAAATACACATGGTGTAGGGGTCCAAATCATCCTAGTGCAGCTAGACTAGACAGATTCCTCTTCTCCATGGAATGGGATGAGACCTTCAACAACATCAAGCAAAAAAAATTGCCCAGGGTAATGTCAGATCATAGTCCAGTCTTATGGGGAAGTGGGAATTTGGAGAAAAAGAGATCAAGCTTTAAGTTTGAAAACTGGTGGCTAAAGGTGGAGGGTTTCATTTAGATGGTACAACGTTGGTGGGATGAATTCATAGTAGAAGGTTGCCCTGATTATAGGCTTAGTAGCAAACTAAGGATGCTGAAATAGAAACTTAAAGACTGGAGCAGAGCTACTTTTGGGGAGATGACCACCAATAAGAATAGTTTGCTTGAAGAATTGGCTAAACTTGATTTGTTGCAGGAAAGTAGAGAACTATCCGAAGAGGAGATGATGGTGAGAACAACAATTGTAGTAGAACTGGGGGAGTTGGCCAAGAATAAGGAGTCCAAATGGAGACAAAAATGCAGAGTCTTATGGCTAAAGCAAGGTGATAACAACACTAAGTTTTTTCCAGAGAATGGCTAATGCTCACAGACGATATAATACCATTGACAGATTGATGGTGAGAGGTGTGGAAATTGTGGAACCTGGAGACATCAAGGTTGCTATGATAAAGTTCTGCAAAAAGCTCTACTCAGAATCTGAAAAATGGAGACCAACTTTTGACATGTTAGGCTGTCCAACCATCTTACCAGAAGAACAAGAGTGGCTACAGAGACCTTTCTCAGAAGCTGAGGTGTTAAATATCATCAAACTATGTGATGGTGGTAAAGCTTCTGGCCCTGATGGTTTCACAACGAGCTTCTTTAAAGTTTGCTGGGAAATTATAAAGGATGACCTGATGGGGACTATTCAAAATTTCCATCATAAGGAGATGTTTGAAAAATCCTTTAATGCCACATTCATAGCATTAATACCAAAGAAGGCTGGTGAAGAAGAGCTAAAAGATTTTAGACCAATTTGTTTGATTGGAGGTGTCTACAAGATAATCTCCAAACTCATCACTGAAAGATTGAAGTCTGTTATGGATAAGCTGGTAGATGAACATTAGATGGCATCCCTGAAGGGTAGACAAATTATAGATGCCTCACTCTTAGCAAATGAATTGGTGGATTCTAGGGTGAAACAAAAGGTTCAAGGGATCCTTTGCAAGCTTGACATTGAGAAAGCCTACGATCATGTCAATTGGAATTTTTTATTGAAAGTATCAAAGATATGGGATTTGGGAGGAAATGGATCAACTGGATAAGGTTTTGTATATCTAGTGTGAAGTTTTCTCTAATCATTAATGGCAACCCTGAAGATTTTTTCCAGTCCCAAAGGGGATTGAGGCAAGGGGACCCCATCTCACCCTCTTTGTTTATCTTAGCCATGGAGGGGCTGAACCACATGATCAGGAGGGCAAAGACAAATGGTTGGCTGAGGGGTTTCCAAGCTTAGACTCAAGGCATTAGAGACAATGTAATGGGGACTACCCACTTGCTATATGCAGATGACTCCCTCATCTTTTGTGAAGCTGACATATCTCAAATCCGACACATTTGGGCAATTCTCACCATTTTTGAAGGCATATCTGGTCTACATGTTAATTGGCAAAAAAGCTTCCTCTACCCAATCAACAATGTAGACTACATGGAACTACTTGCTGCTAACCTAGGCTGTCAAGTAGCAACTATTTCTACTAAATATCTTGGTCTTCCCCTGGGAGCTAAGCACAAAGAACGGGAGGTCTGGAGTGAAGTTTTGGAGAGGTGTGACAAAAGATTGGCAAGATGGAAAAGCCAATATTTGTCTTTAGGAGGCAGACTAACACTTGTTAAATCAGTGTTGGATTCTATTCCCTCCTACATGATGAGTTTATTTCCCATCCCCAAAAGTGTGGTGAAGAAAATTAATCAGCATAGAAGAACTTTTCTATAAAATGGCAAAAAAGAAAACAAAGGCAATAATCTAGTGAAAGGGGATGTTGTAACTCTCAATAAGAAGCAAGGGGAGTTAGGCATCAAGAAACTAAGCTTGCAAAATTCATGCCTACTACAAAAATGGCTATGGAGGTTCTGTTATGAGGAAACACCTTTATGGAAAAGAGTCATCACAGAAAAATATGGCCTCCAGAAGTTCTGGGAACTTATGGTTGTAGCGTCTGGAAAACCATCAGAAGACTTCGGCCTCAGTTTCATAGCAACATAGCACTAAAGGTGGGTATGGTTTGAAGATAGATTTTTGGGGGGAACTTTGGATAGGAGAGGATGGTTTAAAAACTCTATTTCCTGACTTTTTATTTTTTTTGACAAAGGTAACAATTAAAAACTCTATTTCTTGATTTGTTCATCCTAAGTCAACAAAATAAAGCCACAATAGCCTTGGTGTGGAGCCTTGTTGGAATTTAATATTAAGAAGAGCCTTATATGACTGGGAAATTGATAGAGTTGCAAGTCTTTTGTTGATACTAAACAACTTCCCTGGATTATCTGATGTAGCTGACAGAACAATATGGAAGCTTCACAACAAGGGCGTGTTCACTGTGAAGTCATGCTACTGGAACAAAAATGTTACCCATACACAGTCTACAACATGGCCTCGGAAGCATATGTGGAAAACCAAGATTCCCTAAAAATCTCTTGTTTTGTATGGTTAGTGTGTAGGAAAGCTTGCCTAACTCATGAAGTACTACAGAAAAGAGGTAGACAAATTTGTTCAAGATGTTTTATGTGTACATTGGATGCAAAAGTAAATAGTCATTTGTTTCTTCACTGCAACACAACTACAAATCTGTGGAACATGTTCTTCTGTTTTCTTAGAGTGCACTGGGTGATTCCAAAAACTACTAGAGGAATGCTTAATAGTTGGAAAGGGATTGGAAGAAGCGAATCAGAACAAGACTGGTGGGGGAAATGATACCAACATGTTTTTGGTAGACCTTATGGAAGGAAAGAAATGCAAGAGGTTTTGAAGACAAAATCAACAATATGCAGAAGATCAAGATGAATTGTCTCAGTCTTCTTTATTTTTGGTTTAAACAAGATAGAGTGGGGTATATAGAACTTTTTGTTGATTTCAACGGGAAATTGTAAAGCCACTTAGTCTAGTTTTGGTTTATTGTTGGAATGGTGCCCTCTGAGTTGTAAGTGACTGTCCTCATTATCCTTGATGATGAGTACTTTGTGAATACACAGTTACCTTTTCTCAAAAAAAAAAACTAAACTTTATTTGAACTTATTTCAACAACTAAACCACCTTAATGCTAAACTAGTTTTAAACTAATTCCAACAACTAAATCCACCAACTAAACCACATTATTTCAAATAACTAATCAAACTAGGAGTTAATTAAACTTTATTTGAACTTATTTGAACAAATAAACCACCTTAATGCTAAACTAGTTTTAAACTAATTTCAACAACTAAATTCACCAACTAAATCACATTATTTCAAATAATAAATTAAACTAGGGGTTAATTAAACTTTATTTAAATATATTTCAACACTAAACCATCTTAATGCTAAACTATATTTAAACTAATTCCAACAACTAAATTCACCAACTAAATTCACCAACCAAACCACATTATTTCAAATAACTAATCAAACTAGGGGTTAATTAAACTTTATTTGATCTTATTTCAACAGCTAAACCACCTTAATGCTAAACTAGTTTTAAACTGATTCCAACAACTAAATTCACCAACTAAACCACATTATTTCAAATAATAAATTAAACTAGGGTTAATTAAACTTTATTTGAAGTTATTTCAAAAACTAAACCATCTTAATTCTAAACTAGTTTAAAACTAATACCAACAACTAAATCCACCAACTAAACCACATTATCTCAAATAACTAATCAAACTAGGGGTTAATTAAACTTTATTTTAACAACTAAAATACATTAACTCTAACTAGTTTTAAATTAATTCAAACATCTAAATCAAAGTCTAGGACAAGACAAACAACTTTACTTTGTTACAAGCTAATTCCAACATCTAAATCGAATTAAAGCTAAGTGTCAACACTAGATGGACACAAATTGATCTTGCAAGAAAATTAATTTTGTCATCAATAGGATCAACTAGTATTGGTACTTATGCTTAACAAACATATTATCCCTAAATTTAAAGTTAAGTATCAACACTAGATGGATACAAATCGATCTTGCAAGAAAATTAATTTTGTCATCAATAGGATCAACTAGTGTTGGTACTTATGTTTAACAAACACATTATCCCTAAATTTAAAGCTAAGTGTCAACACTAGATGGACACAAATCGATCTTGCAAGAAAATCAATTTGTCATCAATAGGATCAACTAGTGTGAGTCCTTATGCTTAACAAACACCTTATCCCCAAATTTAAAGGTAATTGACAACACTAGATGGACACAAATCGAAAGAAAATCAATTTTGTCATCAATAGGATCAACTAGTGTTGGTACTTATGCTTAACAAACACATTATCCCTAAATTTAAAGCTAAGTGTCAACACTAGATGGACATAAATCAATCTTGCAAGAAAATCAATTTTGTCATCAATAGGATCAACTAGTGTTGATACTTATGCTTAACAAACACCTTATCCCCAAATTTAAAGCTAAGTGTCAACACTTGATGGACACAAATCGATCTTGCAAGAAAATCAATTTTGTCATCAATAGGATCAACTAGTGTTGATAGTTCTGCTTAACAAACACATTATCACCAAATTAAAGTTAAGTGTCAACACTAGATAGACACAAATCGATCCTACAACAAAATCAATTTTGTCATCTCTAGGATCAACCAGTATTGTCACTTATGCTTAACAAACACATTATCACCAAATTAAAGTTAAGTGTCAACACTAGATGGACACAAATCGATCGTACAACAAAATCAATTTTGTCATCTATAGGATCAACTAGTATTATCACTTATGGTAAACAAACACATTATCACTAAAGAACACTATAAAAATTCAAACAAACCCTAAACAAAATGCAAGTGTTGTAAATTGAATAAAAGAAATCTAATATATACAATAATTAAACTTTTGGAGGAAAAAATACCTAGACTTTTTTTAATTAGGGATGGAGATGGAAGGGTTGGCGACAGTTGGCTCGACGGCGTCGGAGATTGGAACCTATAATTAAATTGTACCCCTACACTTAAAGTTTTGTACACCAAATTTAGTACATTCTATAGTTGCTGAAATTTTTCTTTAAAAAAACTACTTTAACAACAGATAGATAGCACAAACGACTTAGAGAACATATAAAACTTATACTCTTATAAATCACAAAATGCCATAGTTCAATTTGATACATTTTCTCGAGAAAAATAGAAAGAGGTAAGAGTAGATTAAAGGCTTCCAATATGAATTCAAATTTAGTTAGACATGGAGGGCCAATTGAGATAAGAAGTACTTTATTGAAAGATGTTATAACTTTGTGTATTGTGTGAAGTGTGGATGCTCAGATATGGAGGGCCAAAAGTTGTTGGGATATAGGTAGCTAAGTCTAGAGTGGAAGCTATTCATTTCGGCGATTGGATGATTCTAACTCACCAGCTCACTCTCCGATGAATTCACCTTTGGTCAGGACTTAAAGAAAAAAAATTACATAGCTTTGTTCTTGTTGTTTATAATAAGAGGAGGGAAAAAGTTCCTCTGTTATAGTGAGAGAAAATGATCAAAAGGGTCCTTAAGAACTAGTGAAAGAAGAAATCTTGGAGCTAGACAAATGGTCCCAACCCTCGTTAAGCACTAGAGCTACATAAACTGTTTTGCAACCAAACAAATCATCAAAAATTGTGTCACTTCTCTGCCACTGTTAAGGATAGAAATTTAGCATCTGTAGCCTTAGTCCCTGATAGGTATCATTGTTTGTTACCCTACAACAACATCAAGTACCATAGGTATTTCACCTTGAATGTCATCTGCTTTGAAAATTTTTTTTGAAGCCAAGAGTCTATCTGCTAAGATGTGCACCAGATGAGCTAGTAAAACGTTTCAGTATGCACCAGATTTTTCCTTTGATTATAAGCACTTGATATGCTCTATTTACACTAGGAATTTTCAGTAAGTGAATCAAACAACCATGAAAAATTAGTAAACTTACGAGCTGCTGCGACGGCGAGGATGGCTGCGACGATGAGCAGCACATGTGAGCGTGAGGCGGTTTCACAATATGAGAGAACAGTTAGGGCTAGTTTGGTGTGAGGCATAAGCAATAATAATTTCAGTATAAAATATTGGTTGAAGGTATTATAGAGTCATTGGATTAGTGATCCCACCATTTAAAAAAATTAATATACCGACCTCAAGAGGTCGATATTTTAATTATATATATATATATATATATATATATATACATAATTTTTTAAAGAATATCGGCATTTTTAGGTCGGTATTCTCAATTAAAATTATTAAATATCGATATCGAGAGATCGATATTGTTTAAATTAAATAATAATCTAAATATACCGATCACTTGAGTCAGTGTTTCTTAATTTATTTTAATCTATCGACCTCTTGTGGTCGATTTTATTAATTAATTAATTTATTTATATATATATCAACAGATGTTTATCAATATCAAATTTAATATATAAATCTCCAAATATATTAGTAGATATTGATTACCTCATAATAACAATGTATTTAATACTTCATGATGAATTGATCGGTATTTCTTTAATTAATACTCCCTCTGTCCCAATTTATGTGACTTACTTTTCTTTTTAGTTAGTCTAAAAAAGAATGACAAATTTCTATATTAAGTAATAATTTAACTTTAAAATGTCCATTTTACCTTTAATGAAATGATTTATAGCCACACAAATTTCTATCATTCATTTTAGACTACAAGTTTTAAAAGTCTTCCTTTATTTCTTAAACTCTGTGCTGAGTCAAACTACCTCACATAAAATGGGACGGAGGGAGTAATATATTTCATATATGAACCATTGATATATAGAACTTGATTTGTTAAACTACTCGACGAGTATAAAATCAACGTATTTCATACGTCTCCGATGAATTATCATTACCTTTCATTGCCTACGATATGATCACTACACGAGATCGACATCCATTCAAGTTCGAACGTACAAATCTTGATAGAACTTGCTTTGTACAATACTTTACGATGTTATGTTGTCTATTTCATAAAACGAGACAAGACATTCAATTCAAGGTTATACGTACAAATTAAATTAAACAATTAATTATAAATATAATATTTAATTTATTATGACACTTCTATGAGTATCGCCTAGCATTTCATACTCAGATGTTTAAAAAAATATATAAACCCAAGTATGATTTTATCTTTAGATTAGAAATTATTCCAAAAAAAACCGTGCCTACTGTCCTGCAAGTTTAAGGATTTCGCTGGGTGCGCGGACACCACTGGCCAACCGCTTCTTTGTGCTTATGGGTTCGCAGGAAATAACTATATACATTTTATTTCATATCTTAATACAAATATAGGGTCTATGAAAAAGTCAGTGGGTTCGCCCGAACCCCCTTTCGCTATAGTAGCTCCGCCCTTGGTTAAGAGGATGAATTCTTACTAAGATCAGTGAAGGTTTTGTGCATTATGAGTGTTCGGTGGTTGGTTCTGGCATAACTCCTGATTTTAGCAGGTATTAGTTCAAAATTTCTCGTGGTTATGTGGGAAAAAGATTCACCCTGATGGTTGTGCTGTGGTTTAGAGAGTTTCGATTCAGGTTTGGTTCATGGGTTAGTCCGTGTCTTGGTAATTACTCTTTGTTTGCAGATTTTTCAATTTTGGGTTTGGAAGTTCAATTCTTAATAGTTGATCCTAATGGTATGGTCCTAACAATGAGTTCACTTGGAGAAGCAAATATCGACTTTGGAAATTAAGCCTCAGGCTCTTGGTAACTTCGAGTATACTTCTTTCGTCTTCTTTATGTTCCAAGACGAACATGATTTTTAGTGGTGGATAATGTAATGATCCCGAAGGTCATTTTTTAAAATTCTTGAAAAATTACTATTTTACCCCTCCCGATAGTTATCCGAGTCTTATTTGATCAGTTTTATGAAGTTAGTTTTGAAATTTGATTGTAAAGTCATGATTTTTGAAAGTCTTAGAGTTTTGGAAAGTTAACGTTGTCAAAAGTGGGTTTTGGTAACAGCCGGAGTTACAAGTCTCGGAATGGAATTTCGTCAACTTCGAAACGTGACTTTTGGGTTAGTAGGACTATTGGCTCAGTTCTTGAGGTATTCAGATGAGTGTTGAAAGAGTTTTTGTGTTTTGGAAGTTGAAAGCATAAGATAGTTGACTAAAATCAACATTTGGTGATAGCAAGCTCGGAATCAAATTTCGACAGTTCCATTAGCTCCATAATATGGTTTTTGGTCTAGACATATTGTTGATTTGGGTCCCAAGGCTTTTGGTTTGATTTTGATCCATTAGATGAGGTGCGGGGAACGTTAAGGCTAAAGTTTGACTTTAGTCAACTTTTGAGGTTAGAATGGTTATTTTTGAGTTTTGATGATTTCACTAGGTCCAAATGATGATATCTGGCCTAGTTGAAGGCTTGGTTCAGTTCTCGAAGCTTTTGGATAAGTTTCATGTCTTTACTTGGAAATTTAGAAATTCTTAAGTTAAAGTTGACTTTGGTCAATATCAGGTTAAGGTGACCTTGTTTGGGTGTTTTGATGATTTCATTGACTCTGAAGTATCATTTTCAAGCTAGTAGATTATTTGGTTTGTGTTCGGGAGGTTCCGAATGAGGTTTGAGTGAGTTTGTAAGCTTTTTGGGTGCTTTGACATTGTTTCAGCAATTTGTGTCAACTACAGCATCCGTTATTAGTTTTAAAGATCAAAAAATTATTTCGAAACTTCTGAAATATTGAGCATAAATTATAGGACTGATCTGCAAAGTTTGGTGCATTTTCGCTGAGCCGAGATTGGAATTTTATCGCGATATATGAATGAATTAATTGTTTACCGACCAGAAATGATATTTGACTAGGCAAATGAGCACGGAATTGAGTTTCGATTGGACGAGCAGGTTCGTATCATTATTTAAGACATTTAGGAAAACGAAACAGGTCATTTAACTATCATATGAGGAATTTACAACTTTTTTAGTGAAATAAAAGTTGCTGGTTTGCTGGTGCAACTACTGCTATTCAGTTATTTAAAATTTCACACTGTGTTTATTTGATATTTTTAGCATATTGAGAATTCTAGAGCTCGGAATGAAGTGATTCTTGCGGCATTCTTCTAGATTTAATATGGGGGTTAGTATTTGATCCTCATTTAGACATTTTCTTATGATTTCTTCATCTGGTTTTCTTTCCTTATCCGTGTAATTCTTGGGAAAAATTAGGGTTTTATTGATTTGAACTCGAATTATGATGAAAAATATATATTTAGGATCCTGATGTTACGGGTAAACTGATTTTAGCATAAACTTGTTGATTCATCATATTAACCGCGTATAACCTTGAAAATTTGAGTTTTTCTCGGATAAAGTTAAAGTTTTATGAATTGAGGATTTCAAGGTCGATTTTAACTCCATTTTTGATGAAATTTCATATTTGAACTTCCCTAAGCATGGGTAAGATATTTTTCAAGAAACATTTCAGATTCGAGTCGAGGTTTCAGATCCAAGTATTGAGGGGTTTTTTCTCATGAACTTGTGTTTTAAGTAAATTAGAGTTTTGAGCATGATTTCAACTCGTTTTTCAATGAGATTTTAACTATTGAGTTTCAAAACCTTTGGGTAATGTGATTTTATACGAAATTTAAGAAATATAATTTTTTTTGCAAAGTTGTAAATTTTTAAAATAAATAAATTTTTAAATAGAATAGTACATTTTTGTGGACTTTTTGTCAAATAAGTGAGACCCAACATGAGTAAAATATTGAAAGTATTTGTCAAACAAAAAATGTATCGTTCCTTTTAGAGCTGACTACAAAGAAAATGTCTCACATAAATTGAAATATAAATACGTAGATAATTCTAAAAAAAATGAACGTGTCAACTACTATGAAACCTAAATCAACAATGTATTCGAAGTCCACGACTTTCTTTAGTAGGCGTTTAAACATGAATTTGTTGATATTTAAGAAAAGAACAGTATTTAAAGTCAAGCTAAAAATGGATTTTTGAAAGTTAAATTATTTTTGGACATAAAAGCATAGTTCAAATTTTATGAATGTAAATTTTTAAAAATTATTTTTCAAACTTCAAATTCTTTGTTTCAAGTTTGAAGTTTAGGGCTAACTTGATAACAAAAAAACAAATTCAAAACAATCTCCAAATATAATTATGAAATTTTGAAATAAAATCTATGGATAAAACAACTAACTTCATTTCAAATTAATGGTCTTTGGAAGTTGAAGAATATTTGACATGTTTTGGATAAATTAGTTTGAAGGTTATTTCAACTTTAAATACTTTTCTTTTTTCAACGCCTAAACATAAACTATCTAAATAAGTAAATATAACTAAATATTCACAAAATTTCTTTCTTTTCATCTTTAAATTCAAATAAGTTTGTTTTCAGGTTCAACTCAAGTCTCAATTCGAATGTTATGATATAGTATAAAGTATAAACTCATTTAGCTGGCTGAGCCTTTCTTTAGATACTAACATAATTTCCTTCCTTATTAACAATATATTAATAAGGAATATATATTGTATATCCCTCATGAAATTTTACCGTGAAATTTTACCGAATATACTATTGTTATTGTTTTTGTTACAATGCCTACTCATATTTTTCAATTTTTTAAAACACTCCATGTCCAAAAAACTATCTAAAGTATATTTTTTTTACTATAAATTTTTTTTCCTTTTTTAACTTTAAATTCAAATAAGTAGGCGGTTAGTCATATTTCACTGTGAAATATAATAAAAAAATATTTTTTATTTTCAAAGTGAATAATGACATTTGAAAATTGAAAATTTGCTTTCAAGTTCAAGTTAATTCAAATGTACTAAACAGTAAACATAGTATATTCTCACATATTTTAGTAAGCCTTTAGATACTAAATAGAGATAATTTCATATACCTCCCTCTATGTTTGGCTTCATAACACTACATTTACCTCCCTAATTTTAATTTTGTTGTAACAATTCTTTTAATTTATTTATTATTAAAAGAAAAAAATTATAACGTGACTAAAATGCCTTATAATCAAATTTTATTTACATTAATAAAATAAAGGCATAATACATAAACATGACCCTTAACTTGGTGTCAGCTGGCAACTATGACCTTTAACTTTGGGTGTGCACAAGTAGGCACTTTAACTTGCATAAAATTGAACAAATAGACACATTCGTCTTACATGGCACCTACATGGCAATTTTGTGTCCTACGTGGCGTCCTACGTGTATTATGCCATGTAGGACATGTGTGTCTACTTGTTCAATTCTATGCAAGTTTAAGTGCCTACTTGTGCACACCCAAAGTTAAAGGTCATAGTTGTCAGCTGACGCCAAGTTAAGGGTCATGTTTATGTATTATGCCTAAAATAAATCTGTCCATTATCATATAATCGGTACTTATAATTTGAATATATTTTTTTCCAAAAAAAAAATCCCTTTTTTTGTTTGCATTTGTGACTCTTTTTTGGTCCTTCAGGTTTCAACTTATAATTTGAATATATTTGGTCCTTCAGGTTTCGACTTTCAAGTCCAAATTCAAACATTTATTTAGTCCGGTGATTTTTAGTCCAAATTCAACTTCTTCTTCTTCGTTTTCTTGAAGCCAAAGAGTATATGAGCAAATTGAGAACCCTTGTCCGCTCCTAACGGTTCAGATCAAATCAATCCTTTTTCCCCGCCTATTAAATATTTATATATATAGTTTAATCCGGTGATTTTTAGTCCTAACGGCTTTCTTCTTCTTCTTCTTCTTCCTTTTCTTGAAGAAGAGGATTCATGAAAAATTGTTGATAAGGCTTTCATTTTGAGAAGGAGGAAATCATTATGGTGAAGAGACAAGCAATGGCGGCCAATTCATCGGCGTTGGAGATTGAATGCTGGAGCGGCCAAGAAACGTCCGGCACTTTCTAATATCTCGAATCATACAACTGTCTCTGCTCGTAACTCCATTTCTCATTCATCCAAACTCGTGAGTATTTCTCTGTTTTTATAAATGGTTTGATTAGGTACTGTAGGAAGGTAATTAGAATACTGGGCTTTTCTCTTTCTTTGCATTTTATTTGATTACTGGTTCGATGATTTACTTTTTCGTATATTGGTTATGGGTTTTCTTGTATAAATTTGTGTATGCAAGGGAAATGTAGGTGGGTTTTGTGATTTATTTTTTGGGGTTTTTCTTTCTTGGGGTTTCATGAAAAATGATCGAAGATACTGGGTAAAAATCAGTTTGGGAAAAACAAGTGAAGTGATTTGAGTATTTCTCTGTTTATTATGTCTACTTTTTTTTTACTGTAGGAAAATAATTGGAGTACTGGGTTTTATCTTTTTTTTGTGTATTTTTTTGATTACTACTTCAGTGATTCCATTTGTGTAATTCATTTTTAAGTATGAGGCTTGACCTAATCAGAATTCATGTTTTTTGTCACTCTTTCGTTTGCTTGATTTAGGCTAGGGGTATGTGTTACTTGCATCGACCGAACCCTCACATAGAGAGAGATCTTAAATCTTCAAACCTGCTTGTGGATAAAAGCTGGACTGTCAAGGTCTTCATTTCTCTGTTGAACCTTTAAATTTATTCGTGGTGAGGCCCTTTAACTGGATAAGTTTATTGGTGTCTCTTTCCTCAGGTTGGAGATTTTGGCCTTTTTAACAGCAAATTCTGGACGAGGGACGGTATGCATCGTAGCTTTTCGTTTTGCTCTTTTTTGTTGTCACATCAGATGGGCTAAATTTGGCTGTGCTGTTATTATTGCAGCCGCAGTGGATGGCTCCTGAAGTACTCAGAAATGAACCTTCAACAGAGTAGTAAGTTTCACAAGCTTTACTTTCTGTATTATTTTGCTTACATTAGTTAACCTTGATGATGTAATGCAAAACCGGTTGTTGAACTTAAGCCATTGCTCTCTCCTTTAGGCCTTTTTTGATTGCACCTTGTTGTTATTGTTGTTGTTACCGTTCCTTGCATATAGTTGTTACTGCTTTTCTATTCGTTGTCATGTTTCGAGGGTCTTTCGAAAACAGCCACTCTGCCTCCAAGAGGTAGTGGTAAGGACGGCATACATTCTACCCTCCCCAGACCCACTTTGTGTGATTTCACTGGGTAATGTTGTTGTTGTTTGGCTAAAGCATGTGTAGGCTTTTGGATAAAGATATGTTTCTAATAATACCATTGGCCGATCATACATAGTTTATCCTATTTATTTAACTTGATATTCTTATTCACTCAAGACTGTTAAGGCTTTTAGGCATGTTGTTTCATGCTGCTGCACATTCTATGTAATTAACATCAGTTGCACTGGATCTCTTGATGTAGTCCTTCCACTGTTGTGCAGATCTGCTGTCTTCAGGTTCGGTTTCCACTGGCTCTTTGTTTTATGCTCCATCACTCATTGCTGCCTCTGCAATTTTCTTGGCCAAATATATATTCTCCTCCCTTCGATGAAACCTTGGGTATGTCTGAATTATCATTGTGACACTCATATAAATGGTTATAATGTATTTTCCCTTCTTATTCTCCTTTCGACAAATATATTCTTATAAAGTTTGACTTTTGGAAACTCCTAATACAGAACTCTACCTTGAGGCATTATACTCTGTACCAACCCTCTGATTTACGAGACTGTGTCATGGCACTACATAGCCTTCGCTGCAACAATAACAATTCTAGCTTACCAGCAGTCAGGGAAAAATACAGCCAACACAAGGTAATTTATCCTAGCCCCTTCTGACAATGAAAATAAGTGGAAGGAAGTCCTAACATCTGTATACTTTCTAGATAAAGGTTTGCATAATTTTCTTTTCAATTCATCCCAAGCCTGTATACTGGAATCTGGACTGCACTTAAACAATTATATTGGAAAATTAATGTCTTCTGAATCTTCTTGGATAAACAATCAACCTTTCTGGGATAAATGATCAACCTCTCTCAACACTAGTCAAATGATGTTAACTGAATAATGACTTGATAGACATATATGTTTATGTTACTATGTACATACGGGGGCCTCGGGGCGGGGTGCCTCGGCGGGGGGGGCGGCCCGGGGAGGCTTCGAGGCACGGTGCCTGGGGGCGGGGCGGGAGGGCTTCGAGGCACGTGCCTCGGGGCGGGGGGGCGGGGGGGGGGGTCGCGGCACCGTGCTCTCTCCGTTAGGCCTTTTTTGATTGCACCTTGTTGTTATTGTTGTTGTTACCGTTCCTTGCATATAGTTGTTACTGCTTTTCTATTCGTTGTCATGTTTCGAGGGTCTTCCGAAAACAGCCTCTTTCCCTCCGAGAGGTAGTGGTATGGACGGCAAACATTCTACCCTCCCCAGACCCACTTTGTGTGATTTCACTGGGTATGTTGTTGTTGTTTGGCTAAAGCATGTGTAGGGTTTAAATTGGATAAAGATTTGTTTCTAAGAATACCATTGGCCGATCATGCGTAGTTTATCCTATTTATTTAACTTGATATTCTTATACACTCAAGACTGTTAAGGTTTTTAGGCATGTTGTTTCATGCTGCTGCACATTCTACATAATTAACATCAGTTGCAATGGCTCTCTTGATGTAGTCCTTCCATTGTTGTGCAGATCTGATGTCTTCAGTTTCGGTGTGATCTTGTGGGAACTAATGACTGAATCTATTCCGTGGAAGGACCTTAACGCCTTACAGGTACCTTCACTATATTTGGTATTTTTTTTTTGGTAGACTATATATGCCTGCAAATGATGATAGCATGTTAGTATTCCACATTGGTGGTGAATGTGACAATATTTGTCTTCTTAAATGGTCTTTGGGCAATCCTCGCTCAGCGTTCATTGGTGGTGAATGTGACAATTTGTATAAGGGAAATGTAGGTGGGTTTTGTGATTTCTTTTCTGGGATTTTTATTCTTGGATTAAATAAGTAAAATGGTTAATGTTACATGTAAAAATTAAATTTGAGAATATCAAGTGAAGTGATTTGAGTGTTCTTGATATGAGGGGATTTGCGGGATTTCTTTTTTTTTTTTTTGGTCGAGATTGTGATATTTGGAAGTTGAATTCTTTGTATATTGACTTCCCTTGTATAAACAAGTTCACTGTTTTTAGCAGGAAATGCTTTCTTTTGTTATCAAGGGATTGGTTTTATCTTTTTAAAAATTATGTTTGAGTTGAGTATTCTTTTAATGGTTAAAAAGTATTTATTATGAATGGAAAATTTGAAACATCTTCACCCAATTCCTGCTCTTTGTTTATCTATCCACTTTGCTTTTTGAACATTTGAAGAAAGTTCGAATGTCTATGTTATTAGGTTGAAGAAAAGTTTTTGCTTTTTTTCAAATGGACCAGTGGCATTCTAGATTATTATTTTTAGTGTTAACATGAATTGTTTAGGATATCATACTGTGGACCAGTGGACCAATTCCTGCTTTTTGTCTCCTTAAATGATTTAATTACTGTTCTTAATTTGTTAGGGACAAAATTTATCTTTACACAAATGAGCAGAAGTAGTTAAACAACTTTTGATAATTTTGAGTTTTCACAGTTTGATGAACCTTTTATTTAATAAGGTTTGCCTGTTTTGCAATGTGAGTAAATTGCTAAAAGATTGTTTCTTGTATCTGAAGTTGTGACTAACTTGGAATCATTTTTGGCTTTGGAAGGCACCATGTACATCCAAGATTGTAAGCATTAAGTCATTTCTACTTGTAACAGTAATGCAGTGTCCTCAGGGACTGCTGTTCTGCCAGCATCCTCCTCTGTCACACCAAGCAGCAATCCTGTTTCTATTCAAAGAAGTGATGCAGTTGTGCCTAAGATCACTGTCATTCCTCTTCCTGCCACTTGCAGCATGGACATTTCTCCATCTCACTTAGATGGATCGTTAGTCTCCATGGATGAATCTATGTCAACTTCTGACACAGTGAGAAGTCCAAAGGTTGAATACATAGATGACCATGAAATTGATTCCATCGAGAATAGCAGGTTTTGATCTTTTCAGGAGAGATATTCCTTGTTCTAGCATTTCAGAACATAGCATTTCATCTATATATCTATTTTTGATTCCAGCAGCAGATATATGCAAGAGAGATGTACTTGTGGACTTGGAATCAGGGGATAAAATTATCAACATTGATAATAATTGCCAGTGACATATACAAACACTTGAGAGCCTCCAAGGTATAAAAATGTTTACCCTTATCTTTTTTCAGCTCTATGAATATGCTGCTGCTAACTTTTCATTGTACTAGGCAAAGAAAGGCCTTCCACAGATTTCATGGCGAAAGTACAGAAAGTCATCAATCCTAGCATGCGCGCTATCTTAATTGACTGGCTTGTGGAGGTAAACTTCTAATATCCTTCTTATCTAAACTGCCTCGAGGTGGGCGGGCGGGGGGCCTCGGGCATGGTGTCCGGGGCGGGGTGGAGGGGCCTCGAGGCACGATGCATCGAGGCAGGACCCCTCGAGGCCGGGGGGGGGAAGGTCCGTTGGGCAGGACGCCTCGAGGCTGGGGTGCGGGGGGGGGGGGGGGAAGGTCCTTTGGGCAGGACGCCACGAGGCCCGGGGGAGGGGTGGAAGGGCCTCAGGGCAGGACGCCTCTACGCCGGGGGCGGGCGGGGAAGGGCCTCTGGGGTAGGACGCCTCGAGGCCGGGGGTGGGGGGAAGGGCCTCAGGGCGGGACACCTCGAGGCCGGGGGTGGGGGGAAGGGCCTCGGGGCAGGACGCCACGAGGCCGGGGACGGGAGAGAAGGTCCTCGGGAAGGACGCCTCGAGGCGGCGGGGGGGGGGGGAAGGTCCTCGGGCAGGACGCCTAGAGGCCGGGGGCGGGGGGGAAGGTCGTCTCGAGACCGGGGTCGGGGGGGAAGGGCCTCGGGGCAGGACACCTCGGGCCGGGGAGGGGGGAAGGGCCTCGGGGCAGGACGCCTCGAGGCCGGGAAGGGCCCGGGGCAGGACGCCTCGAGGCCGGGGGGAAGGGCCTCGGGGCAGGACGCCTAGAGGCCGGGGGGAAGGGCCTCGGGCAGGACGCTCGAGGGAAAGAAGGGCCTCGGGGCAGGACGCCTCGAGCCGGGGCGGGCAGGGAAGGTCCTCGGGGCAGGACGCCTCGAGGCCGGGGGCGGGCAGGGAAGGGCCTCGGGGGTAGGACGCCTCGAGGCCGGGGGGGCGGGGGGGGAAGGTCCTCAGGGTAGGGGCCCTCGAGGCAGGGGGCGGGGGGGTAGGACGCCTCGAGGCCGCGGACAGGGGGAGGAAGGGCCTCGGGAGTGGGACGCCTTGAGGCCGTGGGCGGGGGGGAAGGGCCTCGGGGACAGGATGCCTCGAGGCCAGGGGCGGGGGGGAAGGGCCTCGGGGTAGGACGCCTCGAGTCCAGGGGGCGGGGGGAAAGGACCTCGAGGCCGGGGGCGGGACGTCTCGAGGCGGGGGGAAGGGTCTCGGGGCAGGACGCTTCGAGGCCGGGGGGAAGGGCCTCGGGGTAGGATGCCTCGTGTCCGGGGGGCGGGGGAGGGAAGGCCTCGAGGTCGGGGGGGGGGTGGGAAGGCCTCGGGGCAGGGGTGGGAAGCCCTCGAGGCACGGCGCCTCTAGGCCGGGGGGGAGGGCCTCGGGGCAGGACGCCTCGAGGCCGGGGGCGGGCCTCGGGGCAGGACGTCTCGAGGCCGGGGGCGGGCCTCGGGGTAGGACGCCTCGAGGCCGGGGGCGGGCGGGGGGAGGGGAGGCCTCGCGGCAGGATGCCTCGAGGCCGGGGGGCGGGGGGGGAGGCCTCAGGGCAGGACGCCTCGAGGTGGGAGGAGGGGAGGCCTCGGGGCAGGACGCCTCGAGGCCGTGGGCGGAGGCCTCGGGGTACGGCGCCTCGAGTCCGGGGGGCAGTGGCAATTTTGACTTGGCAAACAAAGAAGTGAACAATGTCACTGCAGAAGGATATCCTGTTTCTCAGATGCTGTCTCAGGTCCCAATATCTGTGTATCATCTCACTTTTCATTCAACCATGCCAACATTATGTACTGACATGGTGACTTCTTTCAGTTGTATGATATAGTAGTTGATGCAGACGACATTTCTGATGAACAGAAAGCCAGAATATGCAAGAAATTTGCTGAAGCAGACAAGGTTATTCATCTTCTTCGTCTTACTCTAATAGTATTGTTGTTAGAGTGATTATTACTGTTTATACTCCGTCGTGTTTTATTTTTATTTCCTCCATCTCTGAAATAATGACAGGGTTATAACTACAAGGGTCCAACATTTAATTTTCAGCATCAATTAATTCTACATTGATTTCTTAATTTGCAGTCAAAGTAGAACTTCTTTTGCACATGGAAAGTGTTTTGATATGGTTTGCTTTCTAGTCTTTGTTATTTCTTTGCCTCATAAATTTGTCTACTTAGATAACGGCTTATATATGCATCACATTGACCTATGGTTCGATTAGATTATAAGCAAAATTATATTGGCTGCATATGGCATCCATTATTTAAATTGGAATCGTTTAGGCCTTTAAGGTTTCTATCTCTCTCCTGTTGATTTTTTCTGTTTTGTCTGCTTTGTTTGATTTTCAACTATGCGATAAGTCCTTGCTTTGTTTCATTTTTATATGACAGGTATTTGATGGGGGAAGAAACAAAGATACTTTTGACACATATTCAACACTATCCTCTGCAAGTGAGCTCATTGTGTCTCAACCCAATGGAAAAATTCCAATTCTTTTTCCAATCCTAATTGTACTTTTTGAGGATCTCTATGAGCAGCTGGGCCAAGAATGAGTACTCCCTTTCGAGCTTTATGGAAGGAACTCTTGTGTTAGGTTTCTCTGCTTTAGTGGGGTATGGTGGCGAAGCCCATTTTGGCGGCCGATGGATCTTGGGGATTGATCTTAAGACTTGAGAAACTGTTTCTACAGTCCAAATGGGTTGGGGAATTGAAGCCTCAAATGGCCGATTTCTGATAATAGCAGCCATAACTTGATCACGAGGTTTTGGGTGAAAGGAGAAGAAAGTGATCTTGATGACAACATGATTCTGCAAAAGAAAATATTCAACCCATTCATATACA
Source organism: Solanum appendiculatum (assembly GCA_018342035.1). Lineage (NCBI taxonomy): Eukaryota > Viridiplantae > Streptophyta > Magnoliopsida > Solanales > Solanaceae > Solanum > Solanum appendiculatum. The sequence continues at coordinate 624,965 of JAGDQO010000270.1, read as the reverse complement.
TCCCTAATCATAGGTAAACTTGAATTGAATCATATCAAGATCTTGAACACAATTATTTTATGAAAAATGTTGAAAAATGTTTTAGCACATATAAGCAGAAGTGTCAGTTACCTTAATGGTTGGAAGATCAATTTATAGAGGTTAATTAATTAAGACTTAATCTTATTAATAAGGGAGGACAGTTATTCTTTAGTAGCTATGAACTTCCATTAAATGGGCTAAAAATAAAATAATAAGTATTTTCTTAATTGTTCTGTAGAAATTCTTCTTAAAAGCCGATATTGAATTTTTGAAAGACAAATTAATTGAAGTTTCTCAGCCTCAGTATACTTGACCACTATTATATGATTTTCAGGTAAATGATGTTCTATTTCAAATACAGGCTGAGATTTGCAGTTTTATCAGTAATATAGAAATCAATGTTAGACAAGTCGATTTGCATTCCTATCAGAAGTCATCACTTATATAACACCAATATATTTTGGAAAACATTTTCCAAAACAAGCAATCGCCCACTGATTGTTCGCACAAGTAATATTATTTTCTATAAGCAGGCAGACCATTGTTTCAATTCAAGACATGCTCTTACCTCAGGTATCCGAATCCTCTTTTTGTCATATGTTATACTAATATTTACAACTGTATCGATGGTAGGGATGATTATTGAAGGAGAGGTATATTTCCTGAAACATTAATTGGCGCATATATCAGATACAACCGTAAGTTTGATATGAAGAAATATGTAAATGAGAAACTTAAACATCACATTCACTTGAGGAGTTTAACCAGCATCGGAAGAACATTCACCGCATGGAAGGCATCAATAACCTCACTTTGTCCTACATTATTATTATCTTCGAAGTCTTCTACACCACAAACAGCTGTACTGGCGGACATATCTATTGCACCAGAAAGGTAAGAAAGTGTGATGCATGCATTACTTAGCACCTCTTCATCATCATTTGCATCGACAAGGTCACGAAGAGCTCTGATTGCTGGTTTCACCTGACAATTGAATTGTAATCAGTACTATTTTTCAGTTGGTGGAATTACAAGTCCAACCACCCTATCCTGGTTTACATCACAAGGATCCTCCCTATCTTTATTTGTTGGGAAATTTGGGAATCCAGATGTGGCAACAAATATGAGCATACAAGACCATCTCTATACCTAATCAAACATTTTGTTTGACATCTTGCATGTGCTGAAGATCCAGTTCAGAAGAGCAAGATTCGGAGAGAACTGGGCCAGCATACATCAAGCTTGTTACTCTAACATACAACACAGAACCATATTTCTAGTCAAATGGATCAAATCCCTATCCTAGGCCTCAAACTCAACCGTGATGGAAGTTGCATTCATGGCCAATGCGGAGGAGGAGGAATAATCAGAGACAACAATGGAAAAACTATTTTTGCTTATTACTATCAAACTTGGTCAGGGCACTAGCAACATGGCAGAAGCTATGGGGGGAACAGACTCCATGTTACTCACCAAAAGCATCACTAATGAGTAGAAAACACCATGGAAAATCAGCAAACATATTAAGGAGATTCAGAATATGGTTGATACCCATGAATTCCCAGTCAGTCATTGCTTTGGAGAAACCAATAAAGATGCAGATAGATTGGCCACTATCAGTCATGGTTTGGAGAGAAATCAAGTTTTCAACTCCTTCTCTGAAGTCCCTATACAGGTGAAGGGCCTTGTATTTATGGACAAATGGAGCTTACCTTCATTTAGGAACAGCCAAACTAAACCTGCTAACATCATCTATGAACGCCCTTGAACAGACTTGTATAAAAGTCCTTTAGGTTAGGATAGGCTTATGATTTAGTCTCAACTCAATGATCATGTGCATAGTCTGGGATGCCAGACTCAAATTGTAACTTTTTGCACATCAATGATCAATGGAGACTCCATTCAAATAAAAAAAGAAGTAATGTGATTGCCCCAACATCCCGTAAGTTCAACCTATTTGGATGCTTAAGAAAAGCAATATCATTGCAAAGTATCGAAAACCCCATGCATAAGAGCATAATTATGACTTGCAGGGTTGAAAGAAACGTTCTGCAGTTCCTCCAAAACCTATAGTTGGAAATATCAGTCTGCTAATAAACATACTTACAGTCTATATGGCGCGGATTTTAAAACGTACCTTCTCACAAACACTATCAATGTCAAGAAGATTTAAACAACCTTGTACCAGCTCATACTTGATCACCAATAAAGGATCCCACAAGTAGCGAGATATAACATGTACGAGAGTCCCAGTAGCTTCAGACTATGCAAAACCTCAAGGATAAAGCAAGTGTGAATTAAGCTTACAGCCATACTACATAAGTGGTTTAGAACACACCAGATCAACCTTCTGAAGCTTTTTTTCGAATTACTATTTGTTTCGTAAAGCAAGAACCAGAATCATTATCACGAGCAGCGCCAGGCTATGAACGCATGACAAAGCAAGTGAAGCTACAACCACAATACACTAAAGAAGGCAAATTGAGAAAAACAACAACATTTACCCTGTTTTTAGGAGCTCTCTACTTGCTTCTTCTTTCTGATATAAGTCATTGTGTTGCAGTAATCGTCTGCAGAGGGTAATTTTTTTTAGAAATATTATACAATGCATGTTATTTTTAATACACCAAACCAAACACTGCATAAGAAATAATCTCAATATAACAAATACAAGCATTACTAATACACCATATTCAACACTATTCTTATACGCCCTATCAATTACATCATGTTTAGGAACATGATACTTTTAGTCTTCTAGTGACGGACATTTTTGAAGAGTCCGAGAAACCTAGATAAAAAGCATAAAATTCTGCAATAAAGCAAATCAATCTTCCCTTTAAAACTTTGATGCTGCAACAAAGGTTTTACTTTCATCACTTGTCTAATCCTACCTTTAATACCATCTTCTAATCTTGTACAAAATTCTGCATCAAGCAAATCAATCTTCCCAGCAGATTCTAAAGCATCACGAACTAGTTATGAATATGGCCTAGCATTTGCTCATAACGAGCTAGAACAAGACGATATCGTATATTTCAACCATGAATTCCTCCAAAGCATGGGCATTTCTATATCCAAACACAGGCTAGAGCCATCTCTTGTTTATGAATATGGCCTAGCATTTGCTCATAACGAGCTAGAACAAGACGATATCGCGTATTTCAATCACGAGTTCCTTCAAAGCATGGGCATTTCTATAGCCAAACACAGGCTAGAAATCCTCAAACTTGCCAAGAAAGAACGAGGAAACGTTCCGAATTCAATGTCAAAGTTTCTCATGGTAATGAAACGTACTAAGAAATGTTTTTCAAAGTAGGACGTGGATTCGTCGCGAGGAATCAGCACTTGCACTTGTGTGAAGAAGAAGTTACAGTTCAAGAATTTGGAAGAGGACAAAAATGCTGAAGAGGAACAAGAGTGTTGTGGCACCAGCAAAACAGAGTAGTAATACTTTGTTGCTTACAAATGGGAGTCCAATATTTATGTCGAGTTCATTAAGAATGGATAGTTTTTCAAGCGCGATGGTTCATGAGAAGATGGAGGATGATTATGGTGATTATTGGGGTTCCTCTGTAGTTGAAGAGATCAAGTGGGATTCAATGTTTCAAAATATGAAACCAACTTGAATTTTTCTCTTGTTTTGGTTATGTAGTTCAACTTTGATCGGTGAGAGATGACTTTTTGGTTCTTTCACTAATTTTTCAAGGTTTGGTTTGGTTGGGTATTTTAGTTGGTGTTTTTGTGTTAGTGGTGGGGATAAAAGCAGAAATCCATTGATTGAGTGTTGATGTGATGAGGATCTATATTAGCAATGAGATTCTCTCCATTTAAGCATTATTATGTGTCATTTGAATCCATCTTCTAACATTATGGAAACATTCCCATAAGTGAGGTACGAGCAGGGTAAGATATACGCAGCCTTAACCCTACATTTATGAGATAGAGAGGCTGTTTCTGACTGACCTCAACAACCCTCCTCCTTTATCTAGGTTTTGAATCAACAATATGAATGATCTCACATGGACGGAGTTTAAAACCATTACATATTAAACAGAAATTTACTCTACTGCAAAAATTGTACAGAAACTTGGTATATATCATTTCTTGAAAGTACTCATAAGTTCCATGAAAGAAGAGGGGCAAATGTTTAAAAGCATCTTTTTGATTTGTAAACTACAAAATTAATCCAATATAAGATTGGAAAAGGGGGGAAATAAAGGCTGAAACTAACAAAGTGAATTATCCAGCACAAAACATTCGGTATAGATAGTAAATCAAAAATTCTGGGGAACAAAAATCAGTCGTTAAGCATATACATCAGGCTTACATTGAAACTGTTTCATTCTGTAGAAAGTAGCTAATGCTTCATTTACCTCCCTTGTAAGGCGCATGTCAGCATGAGCCTTGTAAGGCACATGTCAGCGTGCGCCTTACAAGGAGTATGTTGGTGTGCGCCTTCCAACCAGCGATTTAACGACATTCATCCTTCCATCCAAATGTTGCCCTTTTGGTTTGATTCTCAATTTTTGCTGCCCTTTTGGAAATTTTGTTCAATTTGTTTGTCCTTTTGGCTCCGGACTCCATCAATTCATCCCCCGCTTAGTTTTGTAAATTACAAATTATTTACCTATAATAATATTCTTACCAAAATGAGAAGGATACTGGTTATTTTGAATTGTACCGTCTAATATGAATTGTAAAGATCTTCAAATATATATGCTTATGAAATAAATAAACGTCCAAACCACTCTTTTTCTCTCTAATCCGAAAGCAACGGATCCAAACCAAAGGTCCAATCAACACAAAAATCACGGAATTGTCCGAATTGCATTTCGAGCTCGTCTTATACGAATGTCATCTTTGGTCAGCTATTTTAACTTTCAAACCTTCCAAAATGAAAAACTCTCATAACTCCCGTCAAGATACCTCGGGAATCATCCACTCCCACATACCATAAATACAAAAATCAAACTACGGGACAGTTAAAACATGTAAAAGTCTCGAATGACTATAAAGGTCATTACATCTTCCACTACTAAAATACACGTTCATCCTCGAATATAAAAAGAGAAAAGACACCCACACTGCCGAAAAGCTGAGGAATTCTACTCTAAATGTGTGTCTCAACCTCCCAAATGGCCTCATCTACTTTACTATACTTTACTGGTACTAAACTCAGTGGCGGAGCCAGGATCTTCACTAAGGGGATTCAAATTCTGAAAAAGAAGATACACGAACTAGCCGAATGGGGTTCAATATCTACTACATATACATAAAAAAATATTTTAATCATGTAAAAATAGTATTCTGGACCCAAAACTTTAGATCCTGCCTATCAAAAATGGTTACCATATCTCAAACTGACAAACGCGTATCCAAAATGTCAAAATTCCACTTTACTTGTCAAATATTTAGGAGTTGCTCTTGCTCAATTAGTCATGTATAAGTTTTGTGGGAGCTCGTCTCTCTGCGTTGCAACTTCAATATAATGGACATTCTTGTTATAGTATTGTCAGTGTAGTCCTAATGAGAGTATTCTTTGTAGCTCAGGTTTGGTTATTTGAGCATAGAACAGCTCAGTGTCTATGAAGGTTAAATTGAAGCTTATCAGATTATGCTTAATGGATTTGACGATAGTAAGGGAGAGCTTATCAGATTATGCTTAATGGATGTGACGATAGTAAGGGAGAGCTCGGTCATGTGGCCTGAAGTTATTGATTCGTGCTCTTGGTGTGTTGCTGCTTGCTGAATGTAAACTGCTGCTTACAACTCTGAATGTATCAAGAAATGGTCGTTGAAGATGTGTTCGCTCATGTCTTCTGACTATTTTAGGTTGTTAATGATAATAGAGTTATTTTGGATAAGCAATTTTAACTCAATGGACATTTTATCTAATTTTTTCTATTTTTGAATATTCTAATTTGATCACTTTGATGACTAACAAGCTATATAATCATAATATTATAACAACCCGTCCAATCTTTATGGGTGGTTACAAACATAATACCCTGTAAGAGACCCCATAGAGAAATGAGTTGATAACAACTCAAGATGGGGAGGCTTTAAAGCTGATATCTCTTGATTTATTTCGATGATTTGCGTTGTTGTGTTGTATTGTTCCGTTAGGAGGTGACTTAGTGATCTAGACCTCCGTAGGAAACTCAAGTACTGAATAGCGAGTCTGAAACATGTACTTGTGGTGCTTGTCGCATCCATTTTGTGTCGTGATGTCTTTTTTTATAAAAAAGTGTGTTGTGAAATGGGGCTTACTCTGTTTTTTCCCGAGCTACTGGTTAAGAAGGATTTCACTACAGCGAGACCGCCGTAGTGGGCTTCAAATCGCATGGAGGGTGGACTCAGGCGTCAGGACTCGCCACACAGCGGGTGTTTAAAAAGACTCCAAGCTAGTTTTGAGATTAAAGATAAGTTCTTACTCTTGCAATTTTGGATACCTAGTCCACAATCTCTTTTATTAGTTGCCTTGAAAGGGTAGTGGCCTGATTCACTTTTACTGTCACTCTTACCTTTTAGATGTGTAAATTCTTGATTGTCTACATAAAATATAGTTGGTTCAATCATCACTTCATCAAACCTACCTTTAAGTCGTTGTGACACATTTTATCACACAATACACCAAATGATAGACTCTATTTCATCCATCTTGTTCCAACGATATGTTACTAAACTTGCATTCAAAATGCTTCTTCCCATCTAAACTCATTTCCTTATACTCCAAACCTCCACTCTATCGTTAACCTAGTCATGTGTCTTGTTAATCAACACTAACAAAATATTTTTTAAACTTTATTAAAAAGTATACATCAATTAGTATGGATAATATTATGATAAAATATGCACTTCATTTATTATTTTTAACAGTGCGTAGTGTCCATTGTGAATAAATAAAAGAGAACAACATGAGTATATTTATTGCCGCTAAAAGCTATTTTTGTTGTAGTGCGTAACCCCTCAAATGAAAAAGGGAAAAGGGAATTTACATATAGTAAATATTTGCTTTTTTTCTTCTTTTGCATCAGTGTGAATCTAAATTTTTCTTGCTTAAATTAGTGAGGAAAATAGAAATGGTATAGTAATTAGTACTAAGCCACATTATATTCTTGACTGAAGAAATTTGAGGAGACAAAAATGTATTATGCCAAATCTTTATATTTGCTCTTGTATTAAGATGTGGTCAAACACATGCATCAATTCATTCCCTGCTTAGTTTTGTAAATAACAAATTATTACATATATGAAATTGTTAACTGTAAAGATTTTCAAATATATATGCTTATGAAATAAATAAATATCCAAACCATACTTTTTCTCTCTAATCCGAGAGAATCGGAATCTGAACCAAAGGTCCAATCAACACAAAATCACATTTAGAAGTTGATGGAACTGTCGGAATTGCATTTTGAGCTCATCGTATACCACTGTTAACTTTGGTCAACCATTTTAACTTTCAAACCTTCCAAAATGAAAAAAAATAGCCACATGTGTCGCTTCAATTAGGCTCTTTTTGTATAAATCATTCCAAAAATTCAATTTTGAGTATATCAGCAAATTGAGAACCCTCGTCCGCTCCTAACGGTTCAGATCAAATCAATTCAAATCAACCCTTTTTCCCCGCCTATCAAATATTTATTGCTTTATATATATAGTTCAGTCCGGTGATTTTTAGTCCTAACGGCTTTCTTCTTCTTCTTCTTCCTTTTCTTGAAGAAGAGGATTCATGAAAAATTGTTGATAAGGGTTTCATTTTGAGAAAGGAGGAAATCACGACCACCCTCTTCTTCTGGTGAAGAGACAAGCAATGCTGGCCAATTCATCGAATAATCAGACCGGAAAATTGCATGCTGGAGTGGCCAAGAAACGACCGGCACTTTCTAATTTCTCGAATCATACAACTGTCTCTGCTCGTAACTCCATTTCTCATTCATCCAAATTCGTGAGTATTTCTCTGTTTCTGTTCTCTGTTTTTATAAATGGGTTGATTATGTACTGTAGGAAGGTAATTAGAATACTGGGTTTTTCTCTTTCTTTGCATTTTTTTAATTACTGGTTCGATGATTTGTTTTTTCGTATGTTGGTTATGGGGTTTCTTGCGTAAATTTGGTGTATGTAGGTGGGTTTTGTGATTTATTTTTTGGGGTTTTTCTTTCTTGGGGTTTCATGAAAAATGATCCAAGATACTGGGTAAGAATCAGTTTGAGAAAAACAAGTGAAGTGATTTGAGTATTTCTCTGTTTTTGTTCTCTGTTTATTATGTCTACTTTTTTTTACTGTAGGAAAATAATTGAAGTACTGGGTTTTATCTTCTTTTTTTTGTGTATTTCTTTTGATTACTGGTTCAATGATTCCATTTGTGTAATTCATTTTTAAGTATGAGGCTTGACCTAATCAGAATTCATGGTTTTTCTCACTTTTTCGTTTGTTTGATTTAGGCTAGGGGTATGTGTTACTTGCATCGACCGAACCCTCCTTTAGTACATAGAGACATTAAATCTTCAAACCTGCTTGTGGATAAAAGCTGGACTGTCAAGGTCTTCATTTCTCTGTTGAACCTTTCAATTTATTCATGGTGAGGCCCTTTTACTGGATAAGTTATTGGTGTCTCTTTCCTCATGTTGGAGATTTTGGCCTTTCAAAATTGAAACATGCCACCTTTTTAACAGCAAATTCTGGACGAGGGACGGTATGCATCTTAGCTTTTCGTTTTGCTCTTTTTTGTTGTCACATCAGATGGGCTAAATTTGGCTGTGCTGTTATTATTGCAGCCGCAGTGGATGGCTCCTGAAGTACTCAGAAATGAACCTTCAACAGAGAAGTAAGTTTCACAAGCTTTACTTTCTGTATTATTTTTCTTATATTTGTTAACCTTGATGATGTAATGCAAAACCGGTTGTTGAACTTAAGCCATTGCTCTCTCCTTTGGGCCTTTTTTGATTGCACCTTGTTGTTATTGCTGTTGTTACCGTTCCTTGCATATAGTTGTTACTGCTTTTTTATTTGTTGTCATGTTTCGAGGGTCTTTCAAAAACAGCATCTCTGCCTCCGAAAGGTAGTGGTAAGGACGGCATACATTCTACCCTCCCCAGACCCACTTTGTGTGATTTCACTGGGTAATGTTGTTGTTGTTTGGCTAAAGCATGTGTAGTCTTTAAATTGGATAAAGATTTGTTTCTAATAATACCATTGGCCGATCATACGTAGTTTATCCTATTTATTTAACTTGATATTCTTATACACTCAAGACTGTTAAGGTTTTTAGGCTAGGCATGTTGTTTCATGCTGCTGCACATTCTACGTAATTAACATCAGTTGCAATGGATCTCTTTGATCTACTTCCACTGTTGTGCAGATCTGCTGTCTTCAGTTTCAGTTTCCACTGGCTCTTTGTTATGCTCCATCACTCATTGCTGCCTCTGCAATTTTCTTGGCCAAATATATATTCTCCTCCCTTCAATGAAACCTTGGGTATGTCTGAATTATCATTGTGACAATCATATAAACGGCTATAATGTATTTTCCCTTCTTATTCTCCTTTTGACAAATATATTCTTATAAAATTTGACTTTTTGAAACTCCTAATACAGAACTCTACCTTGAGGCATTATACTCTGTACCAACCCTCTGATTTACGAGACTGTGTCATGGCACTACATAGCCTTTGCTGCAACAATAACAATTCTAGCTTACCAGCAGTCCGGGAATAATACAGCCAACACAAGGTAATTTATCCTAGCCCCTTCTGGAAAATAAGTGGAATGAAGTCCTAACATCTGTATACTTTCTAGATAAAGGTTCGCATAATTCTCTTTTCAATTCATCCCAAGCCTGTATACTGGAATGCACTTAAACATTCTATTATATTGGAAAATTAATGTCTTCTGAATCTTCTTGGATAAACAATCAACCTTTCTGGGGATAAAAGATCAACCTCTCTCAACACAAGTCAAATGATGTTAACTGAATAATGACTTGATAGATATATATGTTTATGTTATTATGTACATACGGGGGCCTCGGGGCGAGGTGCCTCGGGGGAAGGGGGGGCCTCGGGGCGAGGTGCCTCGGGGGAAGGGGGGGCCTGGGGGCGGGGGGGGGGGTCGTGGCACAGTGCTCTCTCCCTTAGGCCTTTTTCGATTGCACCTTGTTGTTATTGTTGTTGTTACCGTTCCTTGCATATAGTTATTACTGCTTTTCTATTCGTTGTCATGTTTCGAGGGTCTTTCGAAAACAGCCTCTTTGCCTCCGAGAGGTAGTGGTAAGGACGGCATACATTCTACCCTCCCCAGACCCACTTTGTGTCATTTCACTGGGTATGTTGTTGTTGTTTGGCTAAAGCATGTGTAGGCTTTAAATTGGATAAAGATTTGTTTCTAATAATACCATTGGCCAATCATGCGTAGTTTATCCTAATTATTTAACTTGATATTCTTATACACTCAAGACTGTTAGGGTTTTTAGGCATGTTGTTTCATGCTGCTGCACATTCTACATAATTAACATCAGTTGCAATGGCTCTCTTGATGTAGTCCTTCCACTGTTGTGCAGATCTGATGTCTTCAGTTTCGGTGTGATCTTATGGGAACTAATGACTGAATCTATTCCGTGGAAGGACCTTAATGCCTTACAGGTACCTTCACTATATTTGGTATTTTTTTTTGGGTAGACTATATATGCCTGCAAATGATGATAGCATGTTACTATCCCACATTGTGACAATATTTGTCTTCTTAAATGGTCTTTGGGCAATCCTCGCTCAGCGTTCATTGGTGGTGAATGTGACAATTTGTATAGGTTCTGTGATTTCTTTTATGGGAATTTTATTCTTGGATTAAATAAGTAAAATGGTTAATGTTACATGTAAAAATTAAATTTGAGAAAATCAAGTGAAGTGATTTGAGGGTTCTTGATATAAGGGGATTTGCAGGATTTTTTTTTTTATGGTCGAGATTGTGATATTTGGAAGTTGAATTCTTTGTTTATTGACTTCCTTTGTATAAACAGTTCACCGTTTTTAGCAGGAAATGCTTTCTTTAGTTATCAAGGGATTTGTTTTATCTTTTTAAAAATTATGTTTGAGTTAAGTATTCTTTTAATGGTTAAAAGGTATTTATTATGAATGGAAAATTTGAAACATCTTCCCCCAATTCCTGCTTTTTGTTTATCTATCCACTTTACTTTTTGAACATTTGAAGAAAGTTCGAATGTTTATGTTATTAGGTTGAAGAAAAGTTTTTGCTTTTTTTCAAATGGACCAGTGGCATTCTAGATTTTTATTTTCAGTGTTAACATGAATTGTTCAGCATATCATTCTGTGGACCAGTGGACCAATTCCTGCTTTTTGTCTCCTTAAATGATTTATTACTGTTCTTAATTTGTTAGGGACAATTTATCTTTACACAAATGAGCAGAAGTAGTTAAGCAACTTTTGATAATTTTGAGTTTTCACAGTTTGATGAACCTTTTATTTAAAAAGTTGTTTTGCAATGTGAGTAAATTGAAAAAAGATTGTTTCTTGTATCTGAAATTGTGACTAACTTGGAATCATTTTTGGCTTTGGAAGGCAAGATTGTAAGCATTAAGAGGAACATTTCTACTTGTAACAGTAATGCAGTGTCCTCAGGGACTGCTGTTCTGCCAGCATCCTCCTCTATCACACCAATCAGCAATCCTGTTTCTATTCAAAGAAGTGATGCAGTTGTGCCTAAGATCACTGTCATTCCTCTTCCTGCCACTTGCAGCATGGACATTTCTCCATCTCACTCAGATGGATCGTTAGTCTCCATGGATGAATCTATGCCAACTTCTGACACAGTGAGAAGTCTGGAGGTCGAATACATAGATGACCGTGAAGTTGATTCCATCGAGAATAGCAGGTTTTGATCTTCTCAGCAGAGATAGTCCTTGTTCTAGCATTTCAGAACATAGCATTTCATCTATATATCTATTTTTGATTCCAGCAACAGATACATGCAAGAGAGATGTACTTGTGGACTTGGAATCAGGGGATAAAATTATCAACATTGATAACAATTGCCTGTGACATATACAAACACTTGACAGCCTCGGAGGTATAAAAATGTTTACCCTTATTTTTTTTCAGCTCTATGAATTGGATACTGCAGCTAACTTTAACTGAATTGCAGTTCTGATGTTATCTTTGATCATTGTACTAGGAGAAGAAAAGGCCTTCCACAGATTTCATGGCGAAAGTACAGAAAGTCATCAGTCCAAGCATGCATGCTATCTTAATTGACTGGCTTGTTGAGGTAAGCTTCTAACATCCTTCTTCTCTAAATTGCCTCGAGGTGGGCGGGGCGGGGGGCCTCGGGGAACGGTGCCTAGAGGCGGGCGGTGCGTGGGGCCTCGAGGCACGGTGCCTCGGGGCGGGGCGGGGTGGAGGGCCTCGAGGCGGGTAGGGCAGGGGACGAGAAGCGCGGGGTGAGCGGGGTTTGCGGGGTGGCCTCGGGGAAGGGCGTCTCGAGGTCGGGGGTGGGCGGAGTGGCCTCGGGGAAGGGCGCCTCGAGGCCGTGGGGCGGGGAGGCCTCAGGGCAGGGCGCCTCGAGGCCGTGGGGCGGGGAGGCCACGGAGCAGGGCGCCTCGAGGCCGGAGGGGTGGGGGAGAGGCCTCGGGGCAGGGCGCCTCGAGGCCAGGGGATGGGGAGGCATCGGGGAAGGGCGCCTCGAGGCTGGAGGGGGTAGGCAAGCCTCTGGGTTGGGCGCCTCGAGGCAGGGGGGAGGGGAGGCCTCGGGGAAGGGCGCCTCGAGGCCGGGGGGAGGCCTCGGAACAGGGCGCCTCGAGGCCGTGGGGGGGGTTGCCTCTGGGCAGGGCGCCTCGAGGCCGTGGGGGGCGGGGAGGCCTCGGTGCATGGAGCCTCGAGGCTGTGGGACGGGGTGGCTTTGGGGCAGGGCGCCTCTAGGCCGGGGGGCGGGGTGGCCTCGGGGCAGGGCCGCCACGAGGCCGGGGGGCGGGGAGGCCTCGGGGCAGGGCGCCACGAAGCCGTGGGGCGGGAAGGCCTCAGGGCAGGGCGCCTCGAGGCCGGGGGGAGGGGAGGCCTCGGGAAAGAGCGCCTCAAGGCCGTGGGGCGGGGAGGCCTAGGGGCAGGGCGCCTCAAGGTCGGGGGGAGGGGAAACCTCGGGGCAGGGCGCCTCGAGGCCGGGGGGAGGGGTGGAGGCCTCGGGGCAGGGCGCCTCGAGGTCGGGGGGAGGGGAGGCCACGGGGCAGGGCGCCTCGAGGCCGGGGGAGGGGTGGAGGCCTCAGGACAAGCGGAGCCTCGACACCGGAGGGAGGGGAGGCCTCGGGGCATGGGGCCTCGAGGCCGGGGGGAGGCCTCGGGGCATGGGGCCTCAAGGCCGGGGGGAGGCCTCGGGGCAGGGCGCCTCGAGGCCGGGGAGGAGGCCTCAGGGAAGGGAGCCTCGAGGCCAGGGGGAGGGGAGGCCTCGGGGCAAGGCGCCTCGAGGCCAGGGGGAGAAGGGGGAGGCCTCGGGACAGGGCGCCTGAGGCAGGGGGGAGAGGGGGGGAGGCCCCGGGGCAGGGCGCCTCGAGGCCGGGAGGGGAGTCCTCTGGGCAGGGCGCCTCTAGGCCGGGGTGGAGGGAAGGCCTCGGGGCAGGGCGCCTCGAGGCCGGGAGGGAAGGGTGGCCTCGGGGCAGAGCGCCGCCTCAGAGGCCGAGGGAAGGGAGGCCATTCGGGGCAGCTGGCGCTCGAGGGCCGGGGTTGGAGGGGAGGCCTCGGGGAAGGGACGCCTCGAGGGCCGGGGGAAGGGAGGCCCTCGGGCAGGACGCCTCGAGGCCGGGGGGGAAGGGAGGCCTCGGGGCAGGGCGCCTCGAAGCCGTGTGGCAGGGAGGCCTCGGGGCAGGGCGCCTCGAGGTCGGGAAGGGAGGCCTCGGGGCAGGGCGCATCGAGACAGGGGGGAGGCCTGGGGGAAGGGCACCTCGAGGCCTCGGGGGAGGGGTGGAGGCCTCGGGGCAGGGTGCCTCGAGGCCGGGGGTGATGGAGGCCTCGGGGCAGGTGTCCTCGAGGCCGGGGGGGAGGGGAGGGCTCCGGGCAGGGCGCCTCGAGGCCGGAGGGAGTTGAGGCCTCGGGGCAGGCGCCTCAACGCAGGGGTTGAGGCCTCGGGGCAGACGCCTCGAGGCCGGGGGGTAGGCCTCGGGGCAGGGCACCTCGAGGACAGGAGGGAGGCCTCGGGGAAGGGCGCCAATGAGACACACAGGGAGGGGAGGAAGGGGAGTCCCAGGGCAGGGCGCCTCGAGGCCGAGGGGGAAGGGAGGCCTCGGGGCAGGGGCCTGGACGCCCGGGGGGAAGGGTGGCCGCTCAGGGGGCAGGGCGCCTCGAGCCCAGGGGGAAGGGTGGTCTCGTGCAGGGCGCCACGAGGCGGGGAGGCCTCGGGAAGGGCGGCCTCGAGGCGGGGAGGCTCGGGGCGGGCCGCCTCAGAGGCAGGGGTGGCCTCGGGCAGGAGCGCCTCGAGGGAGGGAGGCCGAGGAGGCAGGGCGCCTCGAGGCAAGAGGGGGGGAAGGGGGTGGCCTCGGGCATGGGCGCCTCGAGGCGAGGGGGAAGGAAGGCCTCGGGGCAGGGCGCCTCGAGGCCGGACGGAGGAAGAAAGGAGCTCGGGCAGGGCGCCTGCGAGGCCAAGGGGAGGGAGGAGGAGGCCTCGGGGGCAATAAATGGCGCCTTCAGAGTCCCGGGTGGAACGGGAGGCCCATCGGGCAGGGCGTCTCGAGGCGCGGGGAAGGAAGGCCTCGGGGCAGGGCAGCCATCGAGAACCGGGAGGAGGAGAGCCACGGGGAAGGGCACCTCGAGGCCGGGGGGAAGGGCCTCAGGGCAGGGCGCCTCGAGGCCGTGGGGGAGGGGCGGGGGGAAGGGCCTCGGGAACTTGGGGGAGGGGCGGGGGAGGGCCTCGGGGCAGGACACCTTGAGGCGAGGGGGGAAAGGCCTCGGGCAGTGCGACCTCGAGGCCTATGGGGGAGGCCTCGGGGCAGGGCGCCTCTTAGGTGGGGGACGGGTGGCTCGGGGCAAGGGCCGCCTCGAGGCCGGGGGGGAGGCCTCGGGGCATGGGCGCCTCGAGTCCGGGAGGGAGGCCTCGGGGCAGGGCGCCTCGAGGTTGGGAGGGAGGCCTCGGGGCAGGGCGCCTCGAGGCCGGGAGGGAGGCCTCGGGGCAGGGCGCCTCGAGACCGGGGGGAAGGCGAGGCCTCGAGGCAGGGCGCCTCGAGGCCGTGGGGGAAGGGAGTCCTCGGGGCAAGGCGCCTCGAGGCCCGGGGGGAGGGGAGGTCTCGGGGCAGGGCACCTTTAGGCTTGGGTGGAAGGGAGGCCTCGGGGCGCCTGGAGGCCGAGGTGGAGGGGAGGCCTCGGGGCAGGGCCCCTCGAGGCCGAGGGGGAAGGGAGGCCATCCCCAATCCTAAAGGATACTTCTTGAAAGAATCATACTTTAGATTATTGATGTACTTCCCATGTCTGTGAAAGTGACAACCTGCTTTTATGTGCTTCTTTCTTTGATGAAAAATAAAAAATCTTAAGGTATATGTAGTGTAACTTGATTTCACGAAATCAGTTTCATTTATTCATTTCTAATATATTACTATGATCTGGTCATCCCAAGTGAAGTTGTTCAGGCTATATTCTCAGCTTGCAGTAGTGGCAATTTCTACTTGGCAAACGAAGAAGTGAACAGTGTCATTGCAGAAGGATATCCTGTTTCTCAGATGTTGTCTCAGGTCCCCCAATATATGTGTATCATCTCACTTTTCATTCAACCATGCTTACATGTTTTACTAATATGCTGCCTGCTTCTTTCAGTTGTATGATATATGCAGACGACATTTCTGATGAACAGAAAGCAAGAATATGCAAGAAATTTGCTGAAGCAGACAAGGTTATTCCTCTTCTTCAGCTTACTCTAAAGTATTGTTACTCCATTGTGTTTTATTTTTATCTCTGAAAGAATGATGGGGTTAGAAACAACGAGGGTCCAACATTTAATTCTCTGCATCAATTCGTACATTGATTTCTTAATTTATAGTCAAAAGTACAACTTGTTTTGACTCTTTCAATGATAATAGTGTCTTACGAAATGAGACGTGAGTATTTTTTTTTGTTATTTTTTTTCTTTTCCGGGGAACTGAGTACTGACTAATGAATAGTTGTGTGCTATGAATTGATGATAGTGTCATCTGAAATTCTCCCCTAGAATTGGAGTTCAGCTTAGTGCATTAATGTATCAGCACCATCGAATTGACTGTTTCCGGCAAAGTTAGCTGACAAGGATGTGCTTATGTTTTCCTTTTTGTGCAGTGTCCTGTTGACGGAGCAGATGAGTATTTGCAAATTTTGAATGTTGCAAGCAGCACAATGCAAGAGCAGCTGGTGGCAGCTGCTTCCCTTGGTTAATGCTTCGTAGCAGCATCAAATCCGAATTCCGTGGTATGAAGAGCTATAGGTATGTGCTGGGTGCCGCAGCTGGTGGAATTTTATACTCATTGATTCAGCTACCTTTCGCAATGTATCATGCAGTAAAAGAGAAGAGACTGATTAGAGGCAAATTTCTCCCAGTGTTCGACTTCTACAGAGATAAGGTACTCCCCTCAAAATTTGTTAAATTTTTAATGTTTTTACTTTCAATGGTTTGGTCTTTATACAAATGAAGTGGTGAATGGAATGAAATGAAATAATTGGCATATTGCAGGTGATAGCATTTTTGTTGTCAAGTGGTGTTGGTTTGGGATTTGGAGTGAGCTTGAATTCAAAGATATATAAAAAGAGGAGAAACAATAGAGAGGGGCTATATTACAAGTGGTCTGCTGCTGGCTTCTAGCTAGGCTTCACATATATAATGGAAAAATGAAAAAATCGATCCAATTAAATTCTCCCCTAGAATTGGATTGTAGTTCAGCTTAGTGCAGTAATGTATCAGCACCATAGAATTGACTGTTTCCGGCAGAGTTAGCTGACAAGGATGTGCTGATGTTTTCCTTTTTGTGCAGTGTCATGTTGACGGAGCAGATGAGTATTTGCAACTTTTGAATGTTGCAAGAAGCACAATCCAAGCGCTTAGCAATATGCCTTGACATGGCATTTTTAATTTGTATTCCTCTTATCAAAACTTGGAAAGTCACATTAATTGACGGCTTATTTGGTTTATTGGAAAGTGTCTTCATATGGTTTGCTTTCTAGTCTTTGTAATTTCTTTGCCTTATAAATTTGTCTACTTAGATAACGACTTATATATGCATCACATTGACATATAATATTGGCTGAATATGGCATCCATTATTGAAATTGGAATCAGTTAGGCCTTTAAGGTTTCTATCTCCTCCTGTTTTGTCACCTCGCTTTGTTTGACTTTGAACTATGCGAAAAGTCCTTGCTCTGTTTCATTTTTATATGAGAGGTGTTTGATGGGGAAGAAACAAAGATACTTTTGACACATATTCAATATAACTTGTGGTTTTAAACAAGTTAATGACAGTTTTATGGATATACGAGAGCATGTCATTTAGGCTTAGCTTTTTCGAAATTCCCAACTCTACAAAGAGCAAATATGAGAGTGTTGTAAGCATATACATCAGGCTTACAGTGAAACTGTTTCATTCTGTAGAAAGTAGCTAATGCTACATTTACCAACCCTTCTCCTCCTAGGCATTTTATCAATCTGTAAAGTTATGGCATTTGAATAGCAGCCATAACTTGATCTATAATGAGGCTTTGCGTGAAAGGAGATGAAAAGTGATCTTGATGACAACATGATTCTGCAAAACGAAAATATTCAAACTTTCATATTATATAATCCAACAAGACAAAGTAAAAAGTGATGAAGAGCTTGGAAAAAATTTGTAGAACTTTCTTATGGACTGGTGCAGTTACTGTATCAAAGAAAGCTTTGGTGTCTTGGGAGAATATATGTAAACCCCTTGCAGCTGGTGGATTGAATATTATCAACTTATGCCTTTGGAATCGAGCTGCCATTTTGAAACAATTATGGAACATAGCAAAGAACAAAGAATGTTTGTGGATACAATGGGTACACAGTTATTTTATACGAAGGAAAGACATTGAAACATTCCAAATACCTAAGAATGCTTCTTGGGTTGTGAGGAAGATATTGGCTTCTAGGGTGTGGATTCTACAAGGTCAGGCAAGGCAAGATGATCTAAGTTCAGCTTTTGATGCAATCCAACTTGGCGATAAATTCTCAATGCGTAAGATGTACGCGAGTTTACTGCCTCAGTTCCCCAAAGCTGATTGGAGGGCCATAGCATTACATCCCCAAATACACCCCAGGTTTAATTTTTTTGTATGGCTAGCAGTCCAGAAGAGATTAGCAACTGTAGATAGACTGATGAAATTTGGAATCCAAGTACCTCCTGATTGTGCCTACTGTTCGTTGACACTGGAAACGTTTGGCCATCTCTTCTTTGAATGTCCGGTGACAAACTCATTGTGGAGTAGACTGTGTAGATGGCTGGGGTTTTACAGAGTTATTCAAGATTGGGAGACTGAACTACGATGGGTGTGTCTGATGGCGAAGAAGAAGGTAGGACAAGCTGAAATTGCAAGCAGTGTGTTTGGTATGTTAGTGTATGTGATATGTAGAGAAAGGAACAAGATCAGATTTCAGAATGGAAGAATGAGAGCTGATGAAGTGCTGAAGGAGATCGTGATTCATATTCATATCAAGAGCCAAACCAGGGCAAAGTGGCAGATTACACTACAACAACTTAACGCCTATCCTTAGTTTCTGCCTAGACTTAGCTGGAATGTATCACTGATCTATACAAATTACTTGTATTGTTTGACTATAGATTAGTAGATTATTAGTTTTGAAGAGTGAGCAGGTAGTCCAATACTGCTCTGGTTGTAATTGTACAATTCTGGTTATAAATGAAAAACCGACAGTTAACCAAAAAAAATAAAATTGTAATACTAAGAAATGCGAGGGAAATGGAACTCGTGCAGATAGTTCATAAAGTTAGAGGAAAGAAATATTCAGGAAAATGTGTAGCTGTGGAAATCAAGGACATTGCTGAAATCCCAATTTGTCTTCATACATAAGCAGTTTCTGTTGTCCTATACACCTCATTCAAGCGAAAAATTCTCACAATCATATTAAGGTCATAGATTAATTTCCTTTTATGGGCTAGGCAGAACAAGATCATCTTTTTCTCTAAGCAACCGATAGAGGAGAGATGTTGTTAATTTAATGAAAGGAAGGAGTCACATTAAAAAGAAATTGAACGAATATGTGATAACTATGGAAAGACATAAACAGGGGGCTGGAGCCATTGGGTTTTTTTCTCAGACACCTTGCATTTACATCCTAAGGGAAAAAAGTAATTTCAAATGACACAAACAAAGTATGCCTGGCCTTTATAAACTGAAATAGATAACTTCATATGTAAGCTAATCAACGGTTACAATAATTCGAACACAAGACAAATAAATATCACATAGAAGAACAACGTAGTAACATCTCATCTTAAGTAGATACTCGCTAAGATGCTAAGTCAGATAATAACTATGTTCCAAAACAAAGTGGTTGATATTGAAAAACCTAATTGTTTGCAGCTTTACTCTTGCTAAGAGACATTGATTCAGGTGTACACGAGCGAAAAAAGGATATCAATTTATCAAACACATTCTGCTCTCAATGAAATCTACAACAAACTACACTTCGATGTGTACTTAGATTTTTATTTTTTTTTGAAAACTGAAAGTGAAGAACAACCTGGCGCAAGATATATTGGCTACTGTAGAAGGGAAGACATATTTAACATTAAGAATGGATATGTAATTAAAATCGTAAACATCATATATTCTAAGTACTTAAACTTATAAGTTTAGGTGTCTAGCCTTTTTTAGTAACAGAAGATGACTCTCCTATCGGCAGAGCTCTTTGTCTAGGTAATTCAACACCTACTTCAGAATAATGCTTCTCTACTAAAAGTTCTGATCTCATGATTTATATATGGCCAAAATATCACCTCCCCAATGTACTGAATAAGTCTGCTACCTAAGAAAAAGTGTTTGAAGATGTATACCTGGTTTCATGTCCCATTAACGGGCAGTTCTTCACATTCCCTCTTATTTTCTTGGGCCAGTTCATCCTTAAGGCGATCGATCTCAGCTCTGAGATCTTCTTGCTCAATAGCATACTTAACACATGAGCTTGACGCATAGCCACTACACTCCTCATCCTTAGCAGTCAAGGCTGCTGGCATGCACTGCATTTGGGTATTGGAACCCCTCGGAGGAACAGGTACAGCAGTAGGATCAACAGTTTGTATTGATCGCCAGTATCTCATTGCTATTGCCTTAGTTCGTATGATCTTCTGAACATATACATTATTGTCACCCATTATTCGCTGTTTTTGCTTCTCCAAGTTTCAATATCTTTTCTATTCCATTTAGACCGACTTCAGCACCATACCTATGCAGCAATTCAGAAAGGACCTAACGACCAAATCACAAGAAAACATTGAGAGTTCAGTAAAAATAACAATCAATATATCAGAGATGATTTATCCAGGAAAAGAGGTTGGTTACATACTCCGTCTGTTTGCCATCTGCAGCATCCTCAAAAGCATTTGCAAATGCAACAACGGCAATACCCATTTTTTTTCTTTTTAACCAAGTCGCACAGAGGTTTTATTAAACCAACAGCAAGTACAGACTAATATTTGCAGTTTTATCAGTAATGTCGAAATCAATGTAAGACAAGTCGATTTGCATTTCTATCAATTGGCTATCAACAATTAACACTTCTATAACACCAATATATTTTGGGAAACATGGAAAACATTTTCCAAACAAGTGATCGCTATCTAATACGTGTTCTGCAATCCTTGAATAAATGTCTTATTATTATGCCACAAGTAAGCAAGGACCCCCCACCCCACCCTGAGGCACACCCCACACCACCCCAAGGCACCCCCCGGCCCCCGCCTCACCCCTATAGCCTCAAGGCACCGTGCCACGAAGCGCCCCACCCCACCCACCTCGAGGCCCCGTCCCCTTGCCCCCGCCTCCCTCGAGGCGCCGCGCTCCGAGGCCCCCGCCCCGCCCTCCTCGAGGCCCCCCACCCTCCTCGAGGGCCCCCGCCCCGAGTCACCCCAGCCCCGCCCGCCTCGGGGTGCCGTGCCCCGAGGAACCCCGCCCCGCCTGCCTCGAGGCGCCGTGCCCCGAGGAACGCCGCCCCGCCGGGCCCGCTTCGAGGCGCCGCGCCCCGAGGTCCCCCTCCCCGCCCGCCTCGAGTCGCCGCGCCCCAAGGCCCCCCGCCCTGCCCGCCTTGAGGCGCCGCGCCCCGAGTCCCCCTGCACCGCCCGCCCGACTCGAGGCACCGCGCCCCGAGATCCCCCACCTCGCCCGCCTCGAGGCACCGTGCCCCGAGGCCCCCTGCCCTGCCTGCCTCAAGGCACTGCCCTGCTCACCTCGGGGCACGCCGTGCCCCGAGGCCCCCCGCCCCGCCCATATCTGGTAGGCTCTGGAAAATGTGTACCTTTGGAAATCAAGGGCATTGATGAAATCCCAACTTCGCTTCATACATAAGCATTGCTCTATTGTCCTTTATACACCTCATTCAAGCGGAAAATTCTCACAATCGTAGTAAGGTCATAGATTAATTTCCTTTTATCGACGAGGCAGAACAAGATCATCTGTTTCTCTAAGCAACCCATTGAGGAGAAAGGAGAGATGCTGTCGATTTAATGAAAGGAAGAGTCACATTAAAAAAAAATTGAACAAATATGTGATAACTATGGAAAGACATAAACAGAGGGCTGGAGCCGTTGGGTTTTTTTCGCAAACACCTAGCATATACATTTTACTTGTCAAAATTCCAGTTTACTTGTCAAATATTTAGGAGTTGCTCTTGCTCAATTAGTCATGTATAAGTTTTGTGGGAGCTCGTCTCTCTGCGTTGCAACTATATCAACTTCAATATTATGGACATTCTTGTTATAGTATTGTCAGTGTAGTCCTAAAGAGAGTATTCTTTGTAGCTCAGGTTTAGTAATTTGAGCATAGAACAGCTCAGTGTCTATGAAGTTTAAATTGAAGCTTATCAGATTATGCTTAATGCATGTGACGATAGTAAGGGAGAGCTCGGTCGTCTGGCCTGAAGTTATTGATTCGTGCTCTTGGTGTGTTGCTGCTTGATGAATGTAAACTGCTGCTTACAACTCTGAATGTATCAAGAAATGGTCGTTGAAGATGTGTTCGCTCATGTCTTCTGAGCTTTTGCCGGCAGGTTGCGTACAGATCCATTTTTTGGATTATACTAGATATGTTATATGCACTTATCTGACAACAAACTTGGCTGAATGACTATTTTAGGTTATTAATGATAATTGAGTTATTTTGGATAAGCAATTTTAACTCAATGGACATTTTATCTAATTTTTTCTATTTTTGAACATTCTAATTTGGTCACTTTGATGACTAACAAGCTATATAATCATAATATTATAACAACCCGTCCAATCTTTATGGGTGGTTACAGACATAATACCCTGTAAGAGACCCCATAGTGAAATGAGTTGATAATAACTCAGGATGGGGAGGCTTTAAAGCTGATATCTCTTGATTTATTTCGATGATTTGCGTTGTTGTGTTGTATTATTCCGTTAGGAGGTGACGTAGTGATCTAGACCTCCGTAGGAAACTCAAGTGCTGAATAGCGAGTCTGAAACATGTACTTGTGGTGCTTGTCGCATCCATTTTGAGTCGTGATGTCTTTTTTATAAAAAAGTGTGTAGTGAAAATGGGCTTACTCTGTTTTTAACTGAGCTACTGGTTAAGAAGGATTTCACTAAAGCGAGACCACCGTAGTGGGCTTCAAATCGCATGGAGGGTGGACTCAGGCGTCAGGACTCGCCACACAGCGGGTGTTTAAAAAGACTCCAAGCTAGTTTTGAGATTAGAGCTAAGTTCTTACTCTTGCAATTTTGGATACGTAGTCCACAATCTCTTTTATTAGTTGCCTTGAAAGGGTAGTGGCCTGATTCACTTTTATTGTTACTCTTACCTTTTAGATGCGTAAATTCTTGATTGTCTAACGTTCTGCAACATAAAATATAGTTGGTTCAATCATCACTTCATGAAACCTACCTTTAAGTCGTTGTGACACATTTTATCACACAATACACCAAATGATAGACTCTAAGGGTCATTATATCATCCATCACTAAAATACACGTTCATCCTCGAACGTAAAAGAAAAAAGATACCTGAATTGTCGAAAAACCAAGGATATATATCTACTCTAAATGACTGTCTCAACCTCCCAAATGGCCTCATCCACTTTATTATACCTTACTAGTACTGAACTTCTGGACCCAAAACTTTAGATCCTGCCTATCCCAAAGAGCCAAACGTGTATTTAATTGAACCAGAACCCTCTACGACACAAGAAAACCATCAGAATAATCTTCTTTCAACATTAGAACCTGAAACTCCAGATGCATATCTGCCAAACCTAGAAGCAAAGTCGAATCACCTGCCTTCTCACCTATAAGCTGCAAAACCACAACTGAGCCAATGTACCTTGGACTGAGCTTTCCCTCCTTCCCAAAACTCATAAAGTCTTTCATAGGCGATACATTTCCACGAACTCCCTTACCAGCCATGAATATAAGTAACAAATCCATTATTTAGCTCAAATCTTTACTGTGAGACCCGATTCCAAATCGACTTGAGCTCATCAAAGAATATCCCATCTAGTATGCACTCCTATCCTGAACCTGAAAGCATTGAACTAACCAACCAGTTAATGCCATATCTTATCATACAAGGCCTCAAACAGGTCTTCCTGAATGCTTAAGTGATAACCCTTACCTCATGCAATGTCTACAATTTACAAGAACTAGTCCTACTGATCACTTAAAATCCCTCACGCATACCCTTAACATATCCTCGAAGGCCAGGATAATTCACTCTAACTGACCAATGACCACTCGTCTATCGGTGACAAATGACAAATGCATCAAAATTTCCTCAAACCTGTTGCAACCTCACTATGAAGTCAATAGCTAAGCATTCTCACTTTCGCTCGATGTATGCATCCTCTGAGTCATACCACCTATATTGTTGCTTGAAGCCACATTATATTACCTCTTTGTTGTCCTCGGATGAATAGAAAATTGTATGAACTACCCATGCTGACGGACCTACGACGCGAGATGCCCGTTACCACTTTCTGTTGCACTACTCTGATCGAAGATACACCAAAAGATGTGAGGTATGAAACTCTCACAATAAACATCATAGAGTTAATGCCCCCAAATTCGCACAAGAAATATTTTCTATAAGCAGGCAGACCATTGTTTCCATTAGTCCTCTATCTAGAAAGCTGAACATGCGATAAGTACACTTATAGCCAGCAATTCATTATAGTATTACAGTATATAAGTTAAATCCCATTGTTTATTTAAGATCAAAATCCATAAAAAGCTAAGTTGAGCGGAGATGCCGCATCCGTGTCAGATTCTCCAAAAATACACTACTTATGGAGAATCCGACACGCGAGCAACATACATAAAAAACGTATAATTCAATGCTACGAAACACTTGTATGCTGAAACAAAGGTTTTACTTTCATCACTTGTCTAATCGTACCTTTAATACCATCTTCTAATCTTGTACAAAATTCTGCATTAAGCAAATCAATCTTCCCAGCAGATTCTAAAGCATCACGAACGAGTTTATAAATATATTCTCTTGGAATCGAACCTTGTTCAGCCAATTCCACAAGAAAATCTCTTGCCTCCACCACCCTACCAGTTTCACACATGGCATGAATTATTGGTGTATACGAACTGTTACATGGTAGTACTACTCCATGATCCATTCCTTGCATTCTTCTCAGCATTTCAATAGCCTTATCAATCTCATTTGTAACACTATAATACCTTATGAAAGAATTATACGTAATGCGATTAGGCAC